>VUYV01000249.1:776448-814469 GCA_008711295.1 Anarhynchus alexandrinus
CCCCGACCCCGCCAACCGGCTCCCCGCGCTTCGCTCCCCCGCCAGTGCCCCGCCTGCCCCCGTAGCCCCGGAGAGCCAGCGGTGTCCGTCCCCTTACCGGCAGCCCCCGCGGAGAAGCGGCCCGGGCTCCTGCCGGCGCAGTTGCCATAACGACTCCAGGCAGGGCTCCCGCAGAAAGAGAAGCTGCTGTTTCCCCGCTGCCGGTTTGCGGGCAGGCCCTCCCCCCCCCCGCCACCCCCTCTTCCCGTTGGTACGGCACACCACACCTCGGAGCTGGCCCTGGACGGGTGACCCCATCTCGGATCTGAGCCCTGCCACCTTGTGCAGCACCAAGCTGCTGATGGCCGCTGGCAACAGGCACTACACAACCATCCACCTGGCAAAAGAGCAGGGCCCACGTACAGCGAACGAGTCCCTGATCCCTGGTCCCAAACTCCCTGGAACAAGTCCCAGGTTCCCTGGAAAGCAATGACCTGTCTATGCGCCCCGGTCTGCTCATTCCTTGCCGACGTGGAGGCTGGTTTGGGGAAAGGTCTTCTCAGCCCAATGCCTGTCCTCTGGGGGTAGGTGCCCCCGGGCATGTAGCACCCACCCCTCGAGGGTTCCAGTGGCTCCCTGTGTTAGCACAGTGCTTCTCTCATTTCCAGAAGGACAAGCGAGGCAGGGATTTTCAATTTTAAAGAGAAAGGGTTGTCCCAGCCATGGCCTAGGACAACCCTTCCTTCCTCTGAGGTGGGAGAGCAGAAAGCTCTGGAATTGCTGATCCCGCTTCTAGACAGAGAGGGTTCGTTTTGCCCTCAGGAGGTTTCAGCTCCGCCCTCACCTTGCTCTTGGTTCCTGCTCTGAAATAGAAGTATGGCATCTGGCAGGGAGTCCCTTAATTTTGCCTCGTAAGTGAATGACTGTGACTGAAGTTGGCTACAAGGAGGCTTTTTGAAATAGTGGTCTTGGTCTGGATAGAAGGTGAGGGAGCACCAGCGAGCAAGGAAGTGCAACGCTCAATTACATCTGGCCTTTGCTGAAGGCTTTCTGTGCCAACACAGACCTGGCTGGGAGCCCCCAGCTTGTGTCAAGTCCTTGCCTGGAGGAGCTGTGTTGTGGATTGCTTGTTATCCTTCCCGAGCAACACGTGTGCTGGGCTGGCAAGTGGGACCTGCTCTGCTCCCACACCAAACTCTGTTTATGTTTTTCATTTCCTCTGATCCAGCTGGGCTGAGTCACTTCCCCAGGAGCTTGCTGGTAGCAGGGCTTGGAGGAGAGTGGAGAGTCAGCCGTGACGGATTCCGGGTACCACAAGGAGGTTGGGAGGCACTGTTAAAGTAGAGGCATAAGTGAGACCCGGTTGCGTTTGGCCTCTGTTGCTTCCCAACCTTTTCCTGGCTTGTGGATGCACAAGCCTGGCCGTGCCCCCAGAGAAGGTGAAGGCTCTCCTACCTCTAATACCCAGTGCCGAGGCAGAGCCTCAAGGGCTGGTTAGCACAGGGCCATCTCCTCTGAGCCGCTCACGGGACTGTTCAGAAATCACACCTAATCCAGCTCACTTCAGCTTGCCTGCAGGGCAGCAATCACCCTGCCAGGACTGGGGCACTGCAGCCTCTCAGGCAGCGCTGGCTCTTCTCCAGATGCAGCTCACAGGGTCAGCGTTGCCCTGGGAAGCAATGAACAGCTTTCAGATCCTACAGCCTGAAAATAGGTTCCCCAACACAACACCACAGCAGGTGCTGTGGAGTGTTTGTTCTGACAAACCTCTTTAGCCCCTAAGCCTGGCACGGCATCGTTTGCTGTCTCAGCATTTAGAGGAGCGCAAGCAAGATGGGAAAGAGCAGGGTGAACACACCAGCTGTGTCAGGGCACAGCAAGGGTGGCTGCTTCTGAAAGGGCAGGGGCCTCACCAGCCAGAGACTGGGCACTTGACACCTGGCTGGTGCCCAGGGAGAGCAACCAGGATCAGACAAAGCCCTGTGATCAACAGCCAAGGCTACGGTGATGGGGTAGGGCTGAAGTCCAGATAGGACGTTAACCCACAAGGGAGCATCCAGATCAGCAGAACCCATAGCCCAGCACAAGACTAGTTAAGCTAAGCTGAAGAGCAGCACCCCCACAATGTTGCCCAACAGAAGCTAAGAGCCCCAGGCTGAGCTTAAATAGAGTCCCTGGGCCTATGGGCAGGAGTGGTGGAGGCTCCAGGTGAGGCTGGTAAGGTCCACTAAAGTTTATTAGTGCCCCCCAGGGCCCTGACAATCTGTTGGTCTATGGGGGGAATTAGCAGGTAGGCTTGGGCTAGGGGAGAGGTCTGTGTGATATATTAGGAGTTATGAGCAGTTTCCAGATGTAAAATACTCAGGCTGTTCTCTTTCTTCTTCACAGTTTGATAGTAGCTGCAGGAAGAGCATCAGAGTCTGCTGCTGTGTTGTGGAGGTGTATGCTAAGACATAGCCTTATGCTGTCAGGATGTCCACTGGAGCTAGCGACCTAGGACTGCACCAATGGTAAGGGTCCCAAACCAGTATCCTTCTTGTGCCTGTGTCTGTAAAGTGTTCCTGTATGCAGAGTGGCTGTACAGCACTGTAGCACAGGGCTTGGGTGGTGTTATCCACTGTAGCTTAGAAGTAAAAGGACAACTCAAAGCAGTCAAGCTTGAAGGACCAGAGCTTTGTTCTACTCTCTTACCTCAGTCAAGAGTTGCAGCAAGCTTCTGCCTCTCTGGTGGCATATGCTTTCTCTAAGGTGGGTCTGCATTTTTCTTTAGGTGCCTTTAAGTGTCCTTTTTAAGCTTCAGCTGGATGCGTGCTTCTAGTTGAGCCCTAATACAGCAAATGGGTTTGCTAAAAGAGCTTCCTGGGTCAGCCCTGGTGTTGGGGGGGAATTCCTTAAAACCAGGGGAATTCATCTTGTCAGTCAAGCAGTAGGACGAGGGCAGAGCCTGGGCTAAAAACTTCCTGCTATAAGCTTGGATAACTGCCAGCTTCTAGATTTTTAAAGAGGATGTGGGAAGGATTATCACAACTGCTCCTGTAAGACCAACCAATTCTCTTAATTTATCTTCTAAAAGGATACTGAAAGGACTGTGGTCCTGTTCATGTGCAAGTCGACTGGTGTCTGTAAGCGCTGCGAGTTCAGTGATAAGCCTGGTGGAGACAGGTTGTGAGAGATGAGGAAATGGAGCTGACAGACACTTAAGTGAACCCAGCTGGCCTGGCTTCGGGGTACGTCCTGTTAGCTCCATGGCACAGCGTGTGCTTGGTGCCACTCAGACAGCCTCAGCTCCTGGCTTACGAGAAAACATGTAGACCTGTTGGAGTGGGTCCAGAGGAGGGCCACAAAAATGATGCGAGGGCTGGAGCACCTCTTCTGGGAGGACAGGCTGGGAGAGTTGGGGCTGTTCAGCCTGGAGAAGAGAAGGCTCCGGGGAGATCTTATTGTGGCCTTTCAGTACTTAAAGGGGGCCTACAGGAAAGACGGGGAGAAACTTTTTAGCAGGGCCTGTTCTGACAGGACAAGGGGTAATGGTTTTAAACTAAAAGGAAGATTTAGACTAAATATAAGGAAGAAATGTTTTACAATGAGGGTGGTGAAACGCTGGAACAGCTTGTACAGGAGGTGGTAGGTGTCCCATCCCTGGAAACATTCAAGGTCAGGTTGGATGGAGCTCTGAGCTATCTGATCTGGTTGAAGATGTCCCTGCTCATTGCAGGGGGAGTGGACTAGATGACCTTTAAAGGTCCTTTCCAACCCAAACTATTCTATTCTATTTTTTTACATATAGAGAGGATGGCCTTTGCAAGATGAATGAGATGAGCTTGGAGGCGCTTCCCTTTCCAGGGGGAACTGCATCTGTCATGACTCACCAGGCAGGTGCCCATCACTTCTGTTTTGTCCCCTTGTAAGACACTGTTTTGGACATAGTCTGCCTGAAGCCGCCTGTTGCCAGAAGCAGTGCTGGGCCACCCGTAGTGCTTGCAGGGCAGCTGGGGAAGTGTATTGCACTGGTGCCTTCAACAAGCAGGGGACACTGGTCAGTCCTGTGGCTCTCCTGTTATCACAGCGAGCACCGATGTCCGGTGAGGGAAAGCAGAGCTCCTGCGTCAGGCCTTGAGCTGATCCGTAGTGACGAGAGACCGAGCTGAGCCCTGGGGGGGAGGAAGCAGATTAGCTCACAACAACTGCTGCTGCAGCTTGCTTGTATCTTCCTTGGAAACATATGGTGCTGGCTGCTCTCGGAGCCAGGGCATGGCCTCGGGTCTGACACTGCTGCCATCTTCAGCCTCGTGAACATCCCCCTGAAGCGAAGAGAGACTCCAACCAGCTTCGCTGCTGCGAGGCAGCGCTGGTGCCTAGCTGTACTTTTGAGGAGTTTAGAGGAGCAGTTTGGTCTTGACTTCATCCTTCGGGAAGTGGGGGTGAGGTTTAGGGAATTGGGGCTGGAAGGGAGGGGAGTCCTGTAGTTAGAAGAGCTGATGTCAGGTCAGGAATCCCAGGCTTTGCTTCCCAGAGGTGGTCCCAATTTGCCAGCTGATCTTGGGCAAGTCCTTCCCCACCTGTGCCCCTTGAATTTTCCTTTGCATTCAAAATGCAGTTTTTACCATGTCAAAGGTGTAATAAGAGGTTCGCTGGGTTTCCTCAAGCCTACCGGTGTCCCCAAAGACTGGTGCTATGGGAGGGTACAACTTATTTTTAGGAGATTGGTATGGTGCTGAGCCAACGCTAACCTGATGCCCTAGGATCTGTCACCTTGTATGATGGCTTGGCATCTTGCTGGCTAAACACCTTTAGCCTTGCAAAGACTTTGGGGGCATTTCCTTTACAGTTTTCTACTAGTCTCAAGTGGGGCAAGAGACAAGGTCTCTTCAAGGACACCAGTAGCTCTGCAACGTTCACTCCTTCAGATGTGAGAGCCGGGTGCACGCAGCACCCCAGAAGTTGAGTAAAGTCTCTCAGTGCTGTTTTTCCTTGGACTCTCAC
Organism: Anarhynchus alexandrinus; assembly: GCA_008711295.1. NCBI lineage: Eukaryota > Metazoa > Chordata > Aves > Charadriiformes > Charadriidae > Anarhynchus > Anarhynchus alexandrinus. The sequence goes on from VUYV01000249.1 coordinate 781,411, forward strand.
CAGGTTCTTTCAAAGGATCTGGCTCCATATTCTCTCTGGCTGCAGGATAAGTCTGATACCCTCCATCACTCTCAGGGTTGGAGTGGACCATAGCTGAACTTCTTGCACAACTTGGTTGTGTAGGAGAAGGTGTTGAGCTCACAGGGCAAACTCTCCTCTTGGTGAGTGCCGAGATGGCAGAGTGCCACCAGGAGCCACTCTTAAGCTGGTGAAACAGGAACCCATGATGCCTTCAGTTCAGCTCTTCCCCGTACACGCCACCTTCCCCTTTCCCTTATTGAGAAGAGAATCTGACTATACAGTCAGGGCTTAAAAAAAAAAAAAAGTAAAGCAAGGTCAAGTTGTGCAAGTCAGGGTTGGAAGAGGAACATGCCTGAAGAGCTCCTAGCTACGCACCAATGCGGGGCTGTTCTGCAGCATCCCCCTCATGAATCCACTGCTTCCAAGCTTTCAGCACGTCCTATGCACATGTCTCCATACATCTCCGTGGTGGCAGGTTTTGCTCAGTTTCCTCACTGTGCTTGTAACTGCTCCTCCTTAAGTGACCTCGTAGGGTTTTCACACCTTTTGTACAATTCCATATGTGACCACATTCTCCCTATGCTGGGTCAGGCTGTGTGCCTGGGGCTTGCTGTCTCTTTTCTGCATAAGGTACTCCCTCTATTCGTTGCTTTTACTCCCCCTTACACCCTTTCACCTTTGCCCATGTGGGTCTTGAGGCTGAAGGTGGGGGGGAAAGGATCGCATCTTACTGTTGTGGAGAGCAGCTCCAGAGATCTGTGCTGCAGCACAAGCTGTGTGTCCTGTGAGGCCACCACAGAGAACTGGTGATTTGGGTTGTTTCAGGCTAAATTTGTCTCTTTGGTGCGGTGATTCACCATGGTGAGGGGGGGGGTCTGATGAGTGACCGGCCGGCACCCTGGAAGCTCCGTGGAGAGCACACCCCACCAGCCAGAAATCTCCTGCTTTCCTTGAAGACCATTTTTTTTCCCCTGAGCATCTTTTTACCAAGAGATACTCCCACACAGTTGTTCCCCTAACTGGTGTGTAGGGAGATTATTTATGGCTCAAGCTGTGCTGTAGCCCCACCTCCCACGTCCTGGGGACAGGTTCTACCGCGCTGGCACTTCTGCCTTCATCCTGACCGAGCGATGCTGGTGCAGGGGGAAGCCCGCTGGCTGTGCTGGTGCTGCCCCGGGGGGGGGGAGGCTGGGACAGGCTCAGGGGATTTCTGTAACAGCAGGTGTTCCTGGGGAATTATAGAAATATTTTGTTATAGCTCACTCTGAGGACCAACACACAGCTTTTGCTACCTCCTCTCCATGCCTCTGCTCTTCCAAGCCCGTGTCCCTCCTGCGGGAGGGGGCAGCCCCGGTAGGGAGTGGGCACACCGGGGAGGGCACTGGCAGTCAGGCGGGCAGACAGCAGCTATTCCTTGCATAGGCTGCAGCCTGCGCTGGCTCTTCTCTCTGCTGAGACATTTTGCAGTCTGTGTCTTCTTCCACAGCGCCTTTCACCCTAAAAAAAAAAATATAAAATCCTGCAGTGGTCCCACATGCCCACCCCATGCAAGGGAGCTGCAAGAGGCACAGGATGGTGCAGGTGCGCTCTCCCCTGATCCGGGTCTGGGCAGGAGACTGAGATTTGGGGGGGGAAGAGGGGTGCGGGTGGTGCAGGCAGGATCTCCAGCACTGCCTTTTTGCCCTGAGTAGGCTACAGAGCATCATTTGTATAAGAGACTGTCAAAGAAGGGTATTTTCACCATTTATCCTTAACCACCAGCCTGGTGGGATAACAGATAAGTGCATCAGCCCGTTAAAGACTTGGCTTATACTGCAGTGGCTTTTTTAATATACAGCTAGAATGTGGTTGGGTGTTGGCACTGGAGCCAGAAGGCATTAATTAGAGCTGTGTAGTTAAGTCTTGGCCCTGAGGGAACACGTGCAACCTCACTGGTTGCCCTGGAGCCCTCAGTGCAGAGATGAGGGAAGTTCAGCTTCCCTTGCCCTCACTGGGACCCATCTTCTGCCGGTCTGGAATCGCTATTTCCATGGTGCTTCCAGTGAGCTGGGTGAGGAGCACCCACCTGCTGATGGAGCCACTGTCCCCACTTGCAGGGCTATGCTGGGGCACAGCTCCACCGACTTCGGCAGCAGTGAGTCAAAGTATGGCCCTTGCGCCCTTTGCAGCGCCTTAAGCACAAGCTGTGCCAAAGGAAACGGCTCCGACAGCCGCCCTGCGCTCAGGGGAACAGCCCTGAGGTGCACCACGGTGTTTACACCAAGTGGAGCTGCAGGAGAAGGTCCTCTCCGGAGACTGATCTGTGTGCTTTGGGACAGGCTGAGCATCAGCTCCTCCTGGAGCCAGCCAGGGGGGAAGGAGCTCTTGCCTACCTCCTCTCCACCCAAATATCCTCTAGATCTGTATGGTTGCCAGGACACTGTGACATCTCAGATTGGTCTCTTCCAAGCAAGAAGTTCATCATTGTGCTGCCCTGGTGACACCCCTGCCTTTCTGGGCTGGGGAGGGAGAGTTGGGTTGCAGGTCTGTGAAGATGCCCAAGGGAGATGCTGGCAGTAGTTAGAAAACTCGAAGCTGCCTGTGTCCAGGCTTGAGGAACTGGTGGAGACCACGAGGCTGGAAGGGATGACCTGGAGCTGGGTGGACTCTTGTGTAGGAAGGATGTGGTGCCTGCAGGCAAGGACTGGAGGTGCTGAAGCGCGCAAGTGACAGTAAAGAGGGTTCCCAGTGCGTGGCACTATAGCTAAGCCCTCTGGGTTGGGTCTGTGGGGTAGAGCATGGGGGACTCTCCCTGTCCCCTTCTCAGTTATCTGCCAGAGAGGTTTCCTGCTCCCTCCAGCCCCTCATCAGCTGGGGAGGGATTCACAGTAGGGTGGACCAGGGGAGCCAGGGCTAAATCCTGATCCAGCAGGGCTCATGGCAGTGCTGGCCCGGTCTACGTATATGGGCACATCCTCCAGGAGTTACGGGGCTGTGGGAAGGTGAGGGGGATACAGAGCAGAGAAAAGGGAGAACAGCAGCTACTGTGGGGGAAACCCCACGTGGTTTGGAAGGAAAGGTGTTTTCTGTGTCTGGCCTGGATCTCCAGCCGGGGTGGCAGAAGATCTCTCCTTTACCCTCTGCAGCTCTCAGCTGGGCTGCCTGCAGGCGCTGGGAAGGTGCCGGCGTGCCTTGTCCTGGTACGGACACACCGGGGAAAGCTGCGAGCTCTTCCACTTGGTTAAATTTGTCACTCCGGCTGCGGCTTAGAGAAAAGCCTTCCCCCTCCCCGCCCTCCTGCCATCAAGAAGCTGCTGAAGGAATCAGGTCGTTGATCCCGCAGTAGCGAGGCCCCTAATTAGCCCAGCTTCTCCGAGTCTGCCGCGAAAGCCGGCTGTGTGCGAGGCAGCTCAGGGACCCGTGGTCCCCAGCGTGGGGGAGAGGGGGCCCCCACGCAGGCAGGAGCCGGGAGAAGCAGGCAGAAAATGGCAGTGCGTCAATGCATTAAATATGAGGAGAGGCTGCTGAGCCTGCTGCTTTCTCCCCACGTCCCCGTGCCTGGGAAGGGAGAAAGGGGACATGCTTTCTGGGTGACCGCGAGGGCAGGCGGGCACGGAGCTGGGCTCACTGCAGGCAGGAGAAGCAGCAAGGAGGGGCAGCTCTCCCCAAATTCCTCTTGCAGGCACGGCGTGCACGTGAGGCCCCGGCTCCCCTGGGCCTCCCCGCTCGCACACATTTAATAACGATTGCTGGGCTGGGTAATAAAGTGCTGTTTAATAGTGAATCGATCTGGCAGCCCGGGCAGGCGGGGGGTGCTGGCTGCCAGCCGCGGTGGCTGCCGCGTGCTGACCCGGCGTGGTGGCAGCAGCGTGGACGGGGACACCGCCACAGCACCCCTCACCTCGGCACCTGGCTGTCCCATGTGGGCTCTGCTTGCGCCCACCTCCAGTGCCGGCAGAGCACCTGTGTGGGACACAAAAGATGGTTGGTTTTTTTTCCCCCTTGTAGCATGAAGGGGTTTCCTGTGATGGGGGTGGCATTTCCCATCCTTAGGGTGGCTGGTGGAACAGTGGTGTCAGGTCCCTTGTGGCCTGGGACATCTATCTTGGTTTCTGTGGCTGTGGCATGGTTGGGGTGAGGGTCCCCAGCATGGGCTCTGTTCCCCAGGGCGAGGGCCAGCACCTTGCTGGGGGCGGCTGGTGTCCCAGGCCATGGCAGCTTTTGTCTTCTCATCCTCACGATGAGGTCCCTGAGCAGCAGTGGGGTGTGGAGGTGGCCTGGGCCCTGCGGTACAGGGCACAACGTGCGCAGCCACGCGTGCTCGTGCACGAGGATGTGCACTCACAGTCACATGGGAACGTGCACACGGCTGAGCGGGGATGTGCCACGCGTGGCCGTGTGCGCGCTGATGAACGGGGACGTGCACACCAGGACACCGCGACGCGCGTGGTGTTACAATGGGACACGCACACCCGTGTACGGGGGTTGTGCCCGTCAGCCCACGAGGCACCTTCACGCGTGGCGATGTGCACACCGGGACCCGCACGGTGTCACACGGGGACGTGCACGGTGCTACACCGGGACCCGTGTTCCCCGGGAGGGGGACGCGTTCCGTGGGACCGACCGCCCCGCGTGTACCGGTGCCGCGGGGCGGGGCGCGGCGCCCGGGGGGGGTTTCCCATTGGCTGCCGAGGCTGTCAACGGGGCGGAGTGACAGCTCCGGGCCGGGATTAGCGCGGCGGGGAGCGGCGGGCAGGAGCCGGTAGCACCGTACCGTACCGTACCGCACCGCGCCGCGCCCGACGGGGCGGACCGGACCGAGCCGTACCGTACCGTACCGTACCGTGCCGGTGGCAGCGCGGAGCCGCGGGGCGAAGGATGCGGCGGCGGCGGCGGCGCTGCCGGTAAGGCGCCGGTAGGGGAGCGGAGGGGAGCGCAGCGCGGCGGGGGTCGGAGGCCGGAGCGGGGCGGCGGGGGAGCTGGGAAAGTTGCGGCAGTTGTTGCGGGGTCGGAGCGGCTCATCGCGGCTCATCGCCCACCCGGCAGCGGTGACCGGCGGGCGGAGGCACCGGGCTGCGTTGGCACCGGTGGATGTCCGGCAGAGCCGGGACCCGCTACCGGGGAGCGGCCCCGGTGTGCCGGTGCGGCGGGACGGGTGAGGGGCTCCTGCCCGGGCAGGGGGTGCTGGGTCGGGGCGCCGCGGGAGGCTCCGGTGGGGGGGTGGGGAGGGAGCGGGCAGGCGGGCGGCTCCGCCGGAGATCGGANNNNAGGCACGTCCCTCGCCCCCACAGCCCGTCGGGAGGGGATCCCCTGTTTGTCCCACAGCCTGGTTTCCCCCTTCCCTGCCGCCACTGCTGGCAGCGGTACCACGTCCGACACGCAGATACAGCCCGTGGTGTGTGTTCAGCCCCCAGCCCTGCACCTCTTGCTTCCCTCCCATCCCTGTCCTGTTCTTCCCCCGTTCCCCTCGCATCCTCCCCCAGCTCCTGCGCGCTGTCCCCACGCACCCACCCCTGTCCGTGGGTGTGCTCTTCCCCCGCAGCCGAAGCAGTCCCTGCTGTCTGCTGCCTTCACCCCGCATTGCCCCGCTTGCCCAGGCGGGCACCGGAGTAACCATCCCCTGTTGCACCGGGTACAGCTCAAAACAAGGGCCGGGGAAAAAAAAAAAACCCTGGGCATCCCTTCAGCCGCTGAGAAGGGACAGCCAGGAGCAGCAAGTTTCTTGTATGTGCGAGATGGTTTATCGAACAAATGAAATCCCCCACTGATGCGCAGCTCCCGGCTATCACACTGCAGCTCCTGAGTTTTTCTCTTTGAACGTGTGCCCTGGGCTGCCCCGGCAGCCGCCCTGTAAGCAGGACTTCTGCCTTCAGGCACTGGGACCAGCAAGGCTCCCTCCAGCCCACCGGTGCCTTACAGCCCAACCCATTCATCGTAGCGATTTAAAGAGCATCAATTTGATTCACGATTCAAATCAGCGAGCAGGAAGCCTTAGCTCCATCACTGATTTTTCATCTCTCTTGCATTTGTGCTTTTTACCTTTCATTATTAAAGAAAAGCTCGCTCTGCGGGATGGTGTAGCCATCCGGCTTCGGTGGCTCGCAGGCGGGCATGGCCTTTACTCTGAATTTGATAATTCTCCTTTGATAACCAGGAGGACACACTGTGCTTACCCCATTTATTTTAGCAATAACTCACATGTATTGAGATAGGCTGTTTTTTATAGATTTGTTATGTTACTGCGAATGCCAACTATTCCTAGTGATAACTTCTTTTCCTTGGCATGTGTGTCAGTCTGCGTTGAGATAAAAAGTGGAATTTCACTTGAAATATATAAAACCCACATCTTTATTATTTATCAGTTAACTTCAGCAACCTTGAATGTGAACACAAGCATAACAGGGGAAAAAGGCTGTAAAAACAGTAACTGATATATTAAACAGGAGAGTATATTTTTGCGGTGAGTGAGTTACAGATTGCTGCTGCTGAGCAGGAGCCAGATTTTTTTAGCAGTGTGATAGTGCAGATAGATGGGCGCCTGCCCCACGGGGGTGATTTGGGCTATTTTATTAAGAGTTATGTCTCTGCATCTCTGAAGCCTAAACACCGTTGAAAATCCAGCCCAACATCCTTCAGGAATTCAATCCTGTCTGGTTTGTACTCGGGAACAGGGAGAAGAAATCATGCTTTCCTCTCTTTGCAAATGGCATTTGGTTTCTCACTTTCAAATGATGAGATCTAAGCGAGGGACTGAGTATCTCGGCATCTGTCAGAAGGCGAAAGCAGCCAAGGCAGAGTCTTCTCTGCACACCAGGAATCTGGAGGAACTCTAGGAAGGATGAGTACAAGTTTTAGCTCCACTGTGAGAAAGAAAAACGTCAGCAGCTCTGCCAGCAGCGCTGGTGGAGGCTCCATGTCCTGCCTTCCCCTGCTGCTGTGGGCTGGCTGGTCTCACCTCAGGATAAACGGTCTCTGGGCAGAGGCAGCCGCTGGGCAGGCGATCTGCGTGCAGGGCGGCCGTGCTCCGTTCCCCCAGGGGAGGGATTGTCGTAACCACTGCTTTTTGGATCTGCGGGTGTTGACAGCTCTGTCTGTGCCACCGATAGCGGCTGTGGCATGTGCTGGTGTGACACACTTTAAACCCAGGCTGACCTCCAAAGAGACAGGCTTCCTGCCCATGCTGCTCCCGTTAAACTCCTTGAGCAAGTGGAACTGGAGGATGCCTCAGTGATCCAGTATATCGTTTTTTTTTTTCCCCCTTGTTGAAGTGATTTTAGTAGGCTGTGGGTAGTAAATATATTCAACCCACAGCAGGATGAATGAAACCCTTTTTAAAGCGCACAGCGTGCTCTCCCGCTGTGTCTGGGGTGCTGCTCTGTGGGGGAAGTGCCTGAGCATCCTGGCACCCTGGGAAGAAAGCGAACACCCCGGGCTGCCTGAGGACCGAGCAGAGGGCTCCGGTGTCCCTGTGGTGGTGCTGGTGTGATGCCCTCAACGAACCTCGCCTGCTTCTTGCAGGATTTGAAGGGGGCTGTCTCACCTGGAGCATCTCTGCCGCGAAGGCAGGGCGCCTTTCACCAGTCCTCCCTGTGGCCCCAGAATACTTCTTGTGCCCTCCCTCCCTCCCTCCCTCCCCTAACCAGCTCTCCTCGCCCTTGTTTCAGGGCTGCCTGAGGATGCGTCGCCCCTCAACCCGGCCGCCATCTCAGGGGTGCCGGGAACCCGCCTCGCCATCCCCGTGCCGCCTTGCCGGGCTCCGGACCTGACGCCTCCGTGGCCTCCTCCGGCGGGATGGCTCAGGCGGGGGGACCCGTCCGCTTCCACCCTGAGGAGGGCTGCGCCGCCTCATCCCCGCCGTTCGCCCGCGGGGTGGACCGGAGGCCCTGGCTGGCGGGAGGTAGCCCCGAGGCCGGGAGACGCAGCCCCCCGCGCTGCCTCACCCCCAACCTCAACGCCGGCCGCCTCCACCTCCTGCGCAAGGGCCTGGCCCCCGACGCCCGCCGCTGCCCCCTCGGCCTCTACAACAGCACCGGCTCCTTGGCCCGCAAGCCGGCGGAGGCGGCTGCTTTCGGCAACGGGAACTGCCCGGGCACGGGGCGCCTGACGGCCCCCTGCACCCCACGGCGGGGCAAGCCCAGCCCGGCCCTCTCCTCCCCGGGCAGCCGCAGCCCGCTGGTGGCGGCGGCGGCGGCCCCGGAGGGACACAGCTCCGTCGTCACCTTCCGCTTCATCGAGAAGGCCAGCGTGCGGACCCTGGGCGGCCTGCCGCCCCCGCAGCCCCGCTGGGAGAACGGCCCCCACAGCCTCAGCCGCAGCCTGGAGCTCGGCGGGGACGCGGGGTCCCCCCAGCCCCAGCCCCTGCCCCTGCCCCAGGAGCGGCTCCTGCGCACGCTGAAGCTGGAGGCCTCCGCTTCCGACCCGCTCCTGGCCGGCGGTCGGACCCCGGGGGGGACGCGTCCCTGCGGGAAGGAGCCCTGCGCCCTCGATGCCGGCTGCCTCTGCCGCTCCCTCGCCAACGGGTTGCCGGAAGACTTCCCCGCCTTCGCCAGGAGCCCCCTGAAGCCGGAGCCCCGACCCCAGGTAGGTTGTCGGGGTGCGCCGCGCCGGGCACGGGCTCTGCCCTGGGGTCCGCCGCCCGCTCACCGCTCTTCCCCTCTGCAGGGCAGCGCGTGGCCGTACCCTCGGCAGAGCTCAGCTCACGCCCAGCGCATCGCCAGGGCCAAGTGGGAATTCTTCTATGGCTCCTCGGACACCCCAAAGACAGGTAAGAAGTCAGGGTGTGGGGGGGGTGCCCTTAGCCCGACTGACCTCTCCTTCGCAAGTCTGAATCTCCGCCGGGACTCCCTCTGCGGCTGCCCATCCCTTGGGACTTGTCAGTGCCCACCGGGTAGCCGAGATCCCCCCTAGATAGGCCAGTCCATGTCCTCCGGGGGCTAAACCCTGCGTGCACCAGCCTCCCCGCAGAGTCCCCTGTGGCTGTGCAAAGGGGGCGATGCAGACCCCTGACCCCAGCCCCCCCTTGCCTCTGCAGAAGGCCTTGGGGGTTCAGATGGGGGCTCAGGGCTGGCTGCTGGTGCCCCAGCACCGACAGCACCCTGTCTCTGCCTCTCCCGCCCTTTTTCCTTCTGGCTCCCCCTCTCCGTCCCCTGGTGCCCCTCACCCGCCTGACCCTGCACTTGCTGTGCGTGTGATCCCGCAGGAGTGGCTCCCCAGCGCTCCCCGGTGCAGCTCCCCACGGCTCTGAGTGCTTGGGGCTCCTTTGCAGGCTCCTCTGTCCCCGACTCCACTCCCCCGGCCGAGCCACCCCAGAAGCCCGTCCGCCTGCTGCCCACCGAGCTGCCGGGGTCAATGCCCGAGCAGAGCCTGAGCCACGTGGAGGTGGAGATAGAGATGTCTCCTCCGGGCGGCCAGAAGCCTGGCTCCTGCGAGACTGGGATTATAAGGAGGACGGTGAAGTACTCGGAGACAGACCTGGACACCGTACCGCTGAGGTGCTACCGCGAAACCAACATCGACGATATCCTGGCCGAGAAGGAGGAGGTGGATTCGGCCATTGAGAGCCAGAAGGACAGCGAGAGCAACCCAAGCTTCGGGGGCACACCAGGCAGAAGGAACAGCACGCCGGAGGAGCCCCCAGCTCTGGGCACAGGCTGCCCAAAGGATGGGCTGCGGGATGGGGACGTGGACGAGGATGATGAGGTGTTTGAGGCAACAAGGAAGGAGAACAGGGAAAGGTGAGGCTCTGCGCGTGGGGGCAAAAAGCTCCTCTCGCCCTCCTTATTATCCCCTGCATGGCAAAATGGGCTCTGCTGACAGAGTGTCTGAGCCAAAAATCCCACTAGCTGCGTGTGGGGGTCAGACGGGGTCCTGGATTGCCCCACTGGGACTGGGACTGAGAGAGAGCCCTCGCTGCCCTAAGGACAGAGTAGGGCAGCACAGGTGATCCAGCCCCGGCCACCGCACCGTGCGCCCTGCTCTCCTGGAGTGAGTCCTGCAGCTTAGGTCGCCCAGCTGAGCCGAGGCTTCCCGGCGCGTCTCGCCAGGTTAATTACGTCCTGCCCTGGTGCTGCCGGGCGTTGGGGTGACGGTGTCAGGGCACCTGAGCCCAGGCCGTGTCCTGGAGCAAATGCTGCCGGGCTGCCCTCCCCTCCACAGACAGCTCTGCTTCGGCGGTGGTCCCTTTTGCTTGGCCTCAGTAGGTATTTGCCATCTTTGGGAAAGAGGGGGGGGATGCATTGGGCTGGAGGAAGCCTTTTGTTGTCTTTTATGTCATTTTTCACTTGTGTGGCAAAACACCCTGTGCTGGGAGGCTGATGGAGTGGGTGACACCAAGGTCAGTTGCCCACGTGGTAGGCAGCTAACGCCATCTGAGCTGTTGTCTGGCACTGGCAATTAGGACCTATGGGAGATGACGTTTTGGCCTGGTGGTACAAAACTCTGCCAGTGGAGCGTCCTCTGGAGTAGTGGTTTGACCATGAGGAGGGATGGGCATCATCAGCCTGCCCCAGCAGGCATCAGGAGGGGAAGGAGCTCCAGAGCACTGTGTGGGACAGCTGTTTGGAGGTGAAGGGCCCTGGCAGGGAGCGGGAGATGCCTGTGCAGGCAGCAGCAGCCAAGGGCATCTCCTGACGTGTGTATTGGCAAAGAGTCTTGGGGGAGATGAGGGGTCTCAGTGTCATCAGCAAGTGCTCTGCAGGAGTGGGAAGAGGTCTTGCTTGGGAAGCACAAAGCCGGGGCGATGCCTGGGACACTCGCCTAGCTGTGCAGAAGGCAGGTGGGGAGCATNGGCGCAAAGCCGGGGCGATGCCTGGGGTGCCGCGTGGCAGCATGCACTCGCCTAGCTGTGCAGAAGGCAGGTGGGGAGCATTTAGGTGGAAGAAAAGGAAAAGGGAGGGTTTCATGTTGGTGGTGGGAAAAGATAATGAAAAAAACCCAACCCAGTGGTGCCCCTGTGCTGGAAAGGAGAAGCACAAAGGTGCTGGGCTGATGGGGAGGGAAGGTGTGTGTCCTGAGACAAGCTGTGCTTCTGCCAGCTTGTCCAGCCCTTGCATCTCTAGTGGAGGAGACAGATAGATTCTTCCCTGCTGCCCACACTGTCCTCAAACTTTGGATTCTAGAGAAAAGCTGAAAATAAGCCATTTTTCATATGCATTTTTTTCCAAATGAATAGTGATAGAAGTTTTGAGGAAGGTGTAAAGTTGCTATCCCTGCAAGCAAGTTCTTCCAGTCACTGTAACAGTTATCTTGCATAGTGATATTTTATTTCCAAATACGTAGTAGGCCACTACAAGTCCTATGAGCTGTAAGCCCAGACCTGCTTTTTGCCCTCTGAGACACCTTACTGTAGCTCCCCATACAGCACTGAAAAGCTTGGATGTGTCCTTAAATGCATTGTTGCCCCTAAAAAGATGGTGCTCCCGGTGTAATTACCAATGTGTATATAGGGGTGTCATGTTCATTTTACGCGGCTTCTTTGTAGGCCCAGTGGGTCTTTTGATTTTTCAGCCCCCTGAATATTCCCCGGGTAGGTGTAGACCCTGCAAACAGTGTCTTGAAAATCACGAGCCTCAAACCGTGAGCTTGTTTAGTCCCTGCGTCGCAGCCCTGGATTTTTGCTTACGCACAGTTTCTGAGCTCTGCAGCTGCAGTCCTCCTCCCTGTTTACCAGTCACCAGTATTGATGTTTTCTACTTCAAGCTTTCTGCGTTGCCTGCTCACAGGAGGGGTGATGCTGGGGTGATTAAGAAGCCCCCGGAGCCGGCACCATTCTGCTGCTGCAGGAGCTGCCGTACCCCAGGCTTGGCCCGGTAGCTGGGAAGGACCAGCCCTACAAAATTACTGAAGCACCTTTGGATGCCGATTTGCAGCATTTAAGACATGTAAATCCCTTTGAAAATCTAGCCTTAAAGGTTTAGCACCCTCTGCGAGGGGGATTTTGGCTTGGTACTATCTTGTTGTCCTTCATATTCTGGCCAAAGGGCATCTTCTTTGGTGATTTACCCTCCCAAAATAAAAGAGCGTGCTAACAGCTGGCCGGACATTGGGCTAAAAAAACCCAACGAGACATGGAAAGCGACGGAAGAAACAGTGTCTTCTTCCAGCAAATCTGCTCCCTGAATATATTTAGAGTCAGATCTACCGACTCTAATGACTAGTCTAAGCCTTTACTGTCTTTATTCCCATTAGTCCCGGAGAGCCGAGACCTGTCATCAAGAGCGGGCTCAATTCCCTTCCTCCCTGAGCATCGGCAGCCGTGCTGGCTAAGCTGGAGGCAGGGCCTGGCTTGGACTGCAGCACCGGTGCCTCGGGCTGATAAGAGAGAAGAGGCTTTGCTGGGGGGGTGCCCCGCTCCCCTGAGAGCACGGAGGGCTGGCAGGAGGCAGAAATGCCTTTTCTCCATGCAAGCAGAGCAGCCCCCCCACCCTGGGGAAGCCCTTGGATCTGCTACCTGGGGAGGCTTTCCGGAGCCTTTGTGCTCGCTGCTTTGGTGGAGAGGAAAATAGCTGCAGGGCGAGCCTTGTTGGGGATTAAAAAACGGTTATGGCCCTGATTTCATCAAACGCTTAAGCTTAGGCTTAGCCTGCCTCAGTAGCCACACTTAGTAGCCACAAGGCTCTGATGTGCTGTGCCGAGGCTGAGCCTCCATCCCAGAGCCCAGTGTGGCCACAGAGACGCAGCTCGGGGTGATGCTCCTGTGTCCCACAGGCTCCCGCTGACGGGGCTGCAGAGGGGACCCTCGGGGTGATGCAGGCAGGTGCCTGCTGATGAGCGGGGGGAGATGCCCGCAGCTTATAGCGGAGGACTGGGGGCAGCGTGACCCCAGCGTGATGGCACGGATGTGGCAGGAGAGTGTGGGCAGCCACGGGGGGACTGCGGCACCCGCGGTCAGCGCCTGCGGCAGAGCATGGGCTGGAGTTGGACACTGAGCCCTGAGAGTGGGCAGCTGCTGAGCTGGAGATGTGCGAAGGACCCTGGGGGAGTGCAAGGAGCCGCTGGGGCTGGTCTGCACGAGAGAGAATAAAGCGAGGGGCTGCTGCGTGGTGCTGTATGGCCTCACGTTTTTTGGGCTGAGCTGAGATCCCCGCACAGCGCCTGCTGTGCCTGTGTGGGCAGGAGGAATGGGGCATGGTTGGGGCAGTCAGGGGTCTGGAGGGTCACAAGAGCATTTGGCAGAGAGAGAAAACCGCTGAGGGCCTGAGGAGAGAGGTTTTTCCCCTCTTCTCCCCCCCCTCCCCCGCCAAGGATGGCATGGCTCGGCAGCACCAGGAGGGGAGAAGGGGACGAGCCCCTTCCCCTCCATCAGCCATCACAGACGCAGCTGCTGGAGTCCGTTGCTCAGACCCCTGCAGTCCCCAGGGGCTTTGGTGCTAACATGCAATGCAGCGTGGCCGCCTGCTCCCGGGATCCGCTTCCCCTCCGTAGCCACCTGGCCCCTCTCCCGGGGAAGGCTCACCGCCTCTCCCACCCCAGCTCAAAGCTATTTGCTTTCCCGCTGCCCGTCACCCTTCCGCAGATGCTCGATTACAGCCTCCGCGTCTCCTCCTCTCCTCTGCTCCTCCCAGCTGCGTTTTTCTGGCTCGGTGATGGTGCGGTGACCCTTCCTGGGGGGGCCGGAGTGGGACGTGGGGGAGGCTGGGCAGCGTAGCAGGGGCTGATGAAGCGTCTAGGTCCGAGCAGGAGCGGCGTGTGCGGGCAGCATTGCGCCTGTGCTGCTGCCACTAGATCCTTCTGCAGCTGCACGGCTTTGCGCTTGATATTTCGGGGTGGAGAGACTGCTTCCAGAGCTCGTATGGTGTGGACAAAACCAGCTGTGTTTTTTCCCGTGGCTTGGTGGCAATATACTTTATCACAAGAATGAGCCCAGCTCCCTCTCCTGGGAACGAGGTCCCTTCCATCCGCTGGCATTGTCCTCTCCGGCACAGCCCGTCGCCCTCCTTATGGATTCAAAGCACAAAACGAAGTCAGTGGCATTAGCTCGGTTTGGTAGCACGCAGCTGGGTGGTAAGGACAGTGAATGCACATTTGCATCTGTAAAGCTCATCTGCAGATGTTAAAGAGGTCTCTCCTGCCTTGTCCTCGCCAGAAAGCCACCCCAGAGGTGGCTGCTCCCGGGGCTTCTACGGGAATGGTAAGAGCGTTGAGCGATGCTGCACAGTCAGGGAAACGGTGGATGGGTGAGAGCATCCTGCATCCTCCATCCTGCCTTGCTTACCCGCGTCTGGCTGAGCTGTGCTCCCCCCCTGGAGCCAGCCAGCACTCTGGGGGAGTCAAGCTGCCAGCTCTTGGCCTGCTGAAGTAATCAGAGTAAGATTTTTGAGTGGCATGTGAAGGCTAATGAATGAAAATCATTTGGTGCTTGTAACAGCGACGCATCTTCTGAGCCCTCTGTATGAAGCTGTTTGTTCATAACAAATGTTATGACAAGCTGGAGCAGTTCCTCTCCTTTAATCAGAGGAGAGAGTGGCATAACAAGTGCTTTTGTGCCGCTTGAATAAAATGATAGCGGCTTATGAGAAAAGTAGGCTTTTAGGGCTGTGTTTATGCTTGTATGGCTGAAGCATTGATGTTCCCTGGGTTGGAAATGTCCCTGTTGTCACGTGCTCAGACGGATGGGCAGGCTGCACTTCACCTCATTTACAGGACAAAACGCTCAGGGCTTCAGGGTTTAGAAACTCCTGTGTTGAGCTGGACCCAGATCTGTCTGTAAAACGGGCTGGGCTTTCCTGTAGGGCTGATCCCCAACAAGATGATGAGCCGGGACCAAGCCTCTAGGATAGGGGCCAGCTCAGGTCCCTGAGCCCAGAGGTGGGTGTGAGGCTCCCTTCGTACTGCCTGGGGAAACCTGAGGCTCAGCATCACCTTGTGCTGGGTCCCAGATGTCTCCTGGGACTCAGCATTGCCTTGTGTTTGGTCTCGGACTTCTCCTGGGACCAGCCAGCAGACCTTGCGGGTGGGTGTTGGTCATGCTCTGAGCATGGTGCTTAGTGACCGGGGTGCTGTGTTCATGGAGGAAGGTGTCGTGCTGTCCCGAGCAGCTTCAGGAGAAGCCTTCTGAGTGCTGGGAGCTCTGAAGGCTCGTGGAAAATTCAGCCACTTCCAGATTTGGTTGGAAATGGAGCTGAACCACATCCTGCTTCTGGTGCTTGAGCCCTTTATTGGATCTAAGCTCAAGTCGAGTGACTGGGAGCAGTAGCCATCTCATAAGCTTCTTATGAGGATGAGCCACTAAAGGAACAAAAGTCTGTGATGCATTAAAGGAGAAGCATATGTCTGGAGGGAGGCCAGCCCAGTCCCTCTTCCCATGATGTCTTGGGCAGGCGAGGCGTTTCCTTGGAGGTCTACAGATGTTCAGAGGAGATTTCTGCCCTCCCCAGTTCCCCTCTGGAGCAGTGCGTGGGCTTTTGTTTTGGGGCTTTGATCCCTTGCTCCTCAGTGACCAGTTCTTCTCACTTTCTTTCCCTCTAGGAGCATGGACCGAGACACACAGGGTATGCTCAAGTCTCCAGTGCCCTTCCTCCTAGGGCACAGCCTCTCCAAGGATGGCATGGACTCTTTCAGCAAGCATTTTGAGAGCATCATGGAGTCCCATCGAGCCAAAGGCACATCTTACACCAGCCTGGACTCCATCGATATCCTCTCCTCCCCAGCCCGCACCCACGGGACCTTTTTCACTTTTGACCTCCCAACCCTCACTCCAGAAATACAGGGACAGATCCGAGACAGCGCCAAGCTGATCGAGGAGAACTTTGCTCCTCTGGCTCACTTGGAGCCGGACTCTGGGACCAGTTCGGCCACAGATGCCCCCTGGACGGAGAGGGAGGAGGAGCGGGGGAGACGAAGGAAGGGTGCTCGGCACAGCCCGTGCCGCTCAGAGGACAGCTTTGGTACTCCCTTGGCCTCCAACATGAGGTGAGTGACCAAAGTTGCTTGCTGACAAGCTGGGCCACCAAGGCTCAGTGTGGAGTCTAACCCTGTGTGGCGTGTTTTGCAGCCAGTGTTGCTGGGGAAGAGGGGAAGAGCCAGGACTGGGTGTGCTGGATTTTCTGTAAAGTGGCTGGTCAGGCCAGTGATCACTAAGGTGTTGTGGTAGGTGTGTTGGTGGGAGCACATCTCATCTCCTTTTTCATCTTTGTCAGCTGTGTTGGTTCTGGAGGGCTGCGAGGTTTCCTCCAGACTAGCAAGCAGTAAGTCCCAGGACTTTAATCCCGTGGTGGTTCCTGTTGCAGGACAGTCCAACATCCGTGGTGGCTGTGGGGAGAAGCCAGTTAGAAGTTGAATATCGGTAGAAATTCAACAGCCTTTTCCTCCTGGAGGCCAAGACTTCCTGATACTGCTGTGTCCCTCAACATCCGAGTAGCAGCCTCCTGTTTCTTGAGTGCAAGAGTCCCGTGGTCTTGTACCTATTGTCCTGGCCTCCCAAACCTCCTCAGCCTTGTGTATGTTGGGAGATGGAAGGCAAAGATGAACACAGCCCACCAGAGGCTCCCTGTACATTGGTCTGAGCCTGCCTGCAGCCGGGCTTAGGATGGCTGCCCCATGCCTGGGGAAATCTCTGGTGGAGTGGGCTGGGGGAGCTCAGCCC
The DNA here is from genome assembly GCA_008711295.1 of Anarhynchus alexandrinus. Lineage (NCBI taxonomy): Eukaryota > Metazoa > Chordata > Aves > Charadriiformes > Charadriidae > Anarhynchus > Anarhynchus alexandrinus. The sequence goes on from VUYV01000249.1 coordinate 797,993, forward strand.
CACCACTTCCAGCCTGTCCCTGTGTGAGACCGTGTCCAAGCTGAGACACTACCTTCCTGCACTTCTCCCCCTTCGAGCAAGATCTTGGGCTGAGGCACTTGTGATGTGGCAGGGTGGCAGGCCACTTCTCTTCCCTTTCCTGGGGTATGCTCATCAGGAGCGTGGTCAGGTCCAGTCTGGATGTCAGGTGTGGTCCAGTGGCTCAGCTGCAGAGCTAGCAGCTCTCGGAGATCTTGGTGTCTCAGTCATGACAGCGCTGACCTTCCTGTTTGTATTCCCTCCCTGCAAGGTCTCTCTGCCCAGTGACCTTCTGTGCAATGCCAGAGCCTCCTGAATCCCTCATCCACTTTCTAGGCTTCGGTCTTTTCCGTACCAAATTTTGGGGGGTTTGGTATTTTCCAGACCAAACCTATGTCACTTCTGGTGGCAACCTGTGCCATCCTCATAGGCTCAGCTTGAGGTGACCAGCTTGGGATCTGACCTCTGTGTCCTCGCTGGTGTCTGCAGTCAAGAGATGAGAGTGGGGTATAGTATCTGCTCTATGGTCCCTGAATCACTCCAAGGGCATTTTCAGGCAGAGGGACACTGGGTTAGGCCTTCCCTTTCTTTGGGACACTGAAACCAGACGCATGGTGGCACAGAGGCCAGGCAGTGTTTGTGCAGCAAAACTGGTGATGTCCAAGAGACACGAGGCAGCGGAGGGTGGCAGTGTCCAGCCATAATCAGTGCTCTCTGCAGGAAGAATTGACTTCCTATTCCTCTGCCAAGGCAAGGGACTGAAACAGAGCACCCTGGAGAAACTGAGAGGACAGTGTCTGATTTATTGCCCACAGGGTGCCGTTGTACCACAGCGACACCGCTGCGAGGGCATGGGAAGGTGTGAAGGTGCAGAGACAGAGCTAGCAGCAGCAATGGCAATAACGTGGCTTAACAGAGGTTTTTCCTCACTGGTTTATAGTCAGTGGTGCACAAAGGCTGTCGGCAGCGTGGAGGACGCTGTGGTGCTGTGCTCCCCTCTTAGCTCAGGTTTCAGAGCAGCACTGGGCTGCTGCACAGGCCATGGAGAGGTGTTGTGTCTGCCCCAAACTGCCCCTGGATCTTTGCTGAGCCCACCTTTGCTGAGCCTCTTCATAGAATCATAGAATGGTTGAGGTTGGAAAGGCCCTTGAAGATCATCGAGTTCCAACCCCCCTGCCATAGGCAGGGACACCTCCCACCAGACCAGGCTGCCCAAGGCCACCTCCAGCCTGGCCTTGAACACCTCCAGGGATGGCGCCTCAACAACCTCTCTGGGCAACCTGGGCCAGTGCCTCACCACCCTCAAAGTGAAAAACTTCTTCCTCACGTTCAATCTAAACCTGCCCTCTTCCAGTTTGAAGCCATTCCCCCTCGTCCTATCACTCCATGCCCCAGTCAAAAGTCCTTCCCCAGCTCTCCTGTAGGCCCTTTAGGGACTGGAAGGCCGCAATAAGATCTCCCCGGAGCCTTCTCTTCTCCAGGCTGAACAGCCCCAACTCTTTCAGCCTCTCCTCACAGGAGAGGTGCTCCAGCCCTCGCATCATCCTCGTGGCTCTCTTCTGGACACGTTCCAGCAGGTCCATGTCCTTCTTGTGTTGGGGACTCCAGAGCTGGATGCAGTACTCCAGGTGGGGTCTCGCGAGTGTGGAGTAGAGGGGCAGTCTCTTCTCTCCTTCCAACCCTCACAAACAAAACCTCCTTCCTGTCGTCTCTTCTCTCCTTCCAACCCTCACAAGCAGGAGTGCCTCTGCTTTGGTGGCAGGGGAGTGCGGGGGGACACCCAGCTGCAGCCCTCTGCGCTCCCTGGCTTGGGCTTTCCATGGCACCCTAAGTGCCAACCTCACCTTCTGTTATACACACACGCACAGAGCGTCCCAAGCAACTACTTTCCCCATTTAGAAACAATTCCCTTGGTTATCGTTAGGTCTCTGCACAGCTCTTCTCTTAGTCCCATTCAGTCCCTGTTTCTTGCCCATTTTCTGGGCTGCGGGTGATGTTCAGATGAGCCATGCTGCCTCGCAGCAGGTGAGAAGGTGCCCTGGCTCCAGCAGCGACCTGAAGCAGAGGTTGCAGGAAAGATGGTGAGAAATGAGGTGTGGGGGAGCAGGGCCCTGCCGCAGGCCACCAGCAGGCACTGGCCCCGCTGTCCCTTCCCCGGCACGGAGCGAGCCTCCCCTCGCAGCCCCCATAGCGAAGGTGGACCGAGAGGCAGCTATGGTTGGGACCTGCTGTCTTGTGTGGTGGAGAGGAGTGGAGATTGGGACTGGCAGCACGAGCTGGACTGGGAAACAGGGAAGGCATGGGGCACCAGGGGCTGAGACAGCCCATCATCTGCAGGATCGGTCCTCAGGCAGCTTGGCTTTCTGGCAAGGGAGAGGTGCAAGAAGATTCCTTTCCCCATCACTGGTGCTACCAACTTTATTGACTCAGAGTAGAGCCGACCATGAGGCTGAAGCTTCCCAAGCAGTTTGAAGGAGAAGTGTCTGGGCTGCTTGCTCGAAGGTTCACATGAGCTGGAGTCAGCTGCTCCTGGTGCCTAGCAGGTCTGATCTGCTCGAGTGAGGATTATCCGTGTGACGCTCCCATTAAGGGGTCTTTAATGGAAATTGCTGGGGAAAGGAGCTCGGGAACCTCTGCAGCTAATGCAACATCCCCAGTGCCAGCAGGGCCAGAACAGGGGATTTGCCACCATCTATGGTCCCAAGCAGTACAGACCGACTGCCACCAGCTCAGGTGGACTGGGGACCCCAGGCAGGGGGGCTCTGTCGTGGAGGCTGTGCTTTACGCTGGCTGTTGGCCTCAGAGGTGACCTTGGGCTGCAGGGCTTTGGCATGAGGGGTGACTGGTGACAAACACCAGCAGGTCTAGACCTGTGTGTGCTGCCCTGTGGCCATCCCTCTTGTGCCCCCAAAAGCTTTGGCGTTGTTTGTTGCAATGGTTGGGGTCTGGATGGCTCTGCAGCCCGTGACTTTCTGTCTCTCTCGGTGGCAGAAGCAGCCAAGCCAGTGACGCTGGGGAGACGCGGTGTCCCCCACGGCTGGTGGCCTTGGTTCACGCAACCTCGCGGCTCATGCCAAGGCTCCGGTGTCCCTCAGCACGCGATAGTCTGAGACCACGCTTTTATCTTGACCTTGCGCATGGGGAGGGTGCCTAAGTGCAGACCCAGCGAGGCCTCCCCGGGTGCTGGGATGCCTCCGCCTCCTCCGGTGGCCTCGGCTAAAAGGGAAGGAGCAGTGGCTGAAGGGTCCCAGTGCGGGACCCTCCTCCCCACCCTTCCACAGCGGGACCCCCCATGGTGGCACCCCCAGTGTGTGAGTAGGTTATTGCCCTGTGCGCGGGTTCCACCGCTCTCGCTGGGCAGAGGACTGCAGTTGAAGCAGCCTGTCCCCGGGGCTGTGACGGTGACCTGCAGAGCCCTCCTCTGGAGGGGGGGTGTCTCTCTGGGGCTGGCGGGGTCCCTCTGGGGCTGGTGGGGGGGCAGATGTGGTACTGGCGAGATGGCGGGGCGGGAGCCGGGTCAGCGCTGGGGACTGCGAGGAGGTCGCTCCTGCGGTGGCAGTCGGACTTTTGCAACTGTGGATCCAAATCCCGGGGCTTTGCCATGCTGCCGGGTGCGAGCGGGAGCCCGGAGCGCCGCCTCGCCCGCCGCCGCAATCCCATACGCAGGCAGCCCGGGGCTGCCAGCCCCACAGGCAGGATGGGGTGTAAATGGGCAAATTGTGTCATCCTGGGGATGCAAGCCCCCTAAACATCCTAAGCCGCCCAGCTTCCCTGGCCCGTTCCGCTCCTACAGAGCCAACCTTGGCCCCAGGCACAGCCGTGCTGGTCCCTGAGGAGTGCCAGTGGAGGGAGGGGACGTGACTTGCCACCCCCGTGAGAGGACAGCGAGGCAGGGTCTGCTGGGACCTGAATCGGGGGCATCGCCTGAGGTGGGACAGAAAGAAGGGCAGGCAGGAGAAGCAGCAGCAAAGGGCCGGTGTAGGGGGGGGAAATGACTGCAAACCGCTTTGGTGAAAAAAAGGCCAGATAGTAGAGTTGGGGGGCAGCACGCCCGGAGCCTCGCTAGAGGGAGAGCTCAGCCCTGGAGCTGCGGCTGCGTGGGAGCACCGGGGAGCCCGTAGGGCTGGCAGCCACCCCAAGGCGGAGGATGCGCCGGGAGTGAAACCTCCTTCCCTGCCAGATCGCGTGTGCCGGAGCGCCGGGCGCTGCCAATAAGCTCCGCTGTGTTTCTTTATAAGGTCCCTTTTGTTACTGCAGCAGTCTCGGTGAGCCGGTCCCCCCTCCTCCGCCCCCTTCCCGAGGCCAGCACAGGTCTGTCAGCTGGTCTGAGCTCCCAGTTGGCACTGGGCAAACTGGTGAGATGATGCCCTGAGGGCTGTGCCCAGTTTGGGGCCCCGTGGGGTGGAATGGGGGTGTGATGCGGGATGGTGCGGGGAGAGGGCTGAGCAGAGGAAGGAGGGCTACGAGGAAAGGATGGAGATAGGGGAAGGGAGGCATGGTGTGGGATGGGAGCGCAGGAGGGCCACAAGGCTGGGGCGCAGGATGAAGAGGTCTCCCCACAAGCATTGGCACGGCAAGAAATGGGGCACAAGCCTGGGAGGGATTATTCCCCCCGAGCGTTTCCATGTCAAGCCGTGAAGGGCAGCAGGAGCTGGGGCACAGGATGGGGTGGCAATGCTGGGGGCTGAGGTGGGCGCTCCACGGTATGGAGGATGAGGGCAGCAGGCAGGGTGCCAGGGCTGGCAGGGCTGCCCACAGAGGTGTGGGCAGCGGCACATCCCCATGGATTGCAGCCCCTCACATCAGGCGTTAATTCCAGCCCCTGGGTCTGACCCAGAGGCCCTAGGCTGGGCTTTGCCTAAGGGTGCGAGAGACCCAGGTTTCCCTGCGCTGACCCCATGGCATCTGTGTCTCTGAAGAAGACAACCCTCCACCCAGCAGGTAAGTAACCGGATTTGAAGGCTCTTGGCTAGCTCCAGAAGTTGTTTGGTGGGATTGCAGAGTCAGCCCCTGTCCTCTGCAGGAGCAGTTGTGCCCCCCACAAGAGGGGCTGGTGGGATGGGGTGATGAAGGAGAGGCAGGCATCTCCAGAGGGGGCTGGTGCTGCAGGGGAGGCTCTGGAATTCTGCAGAGAAACAAGACTGAGGAGGGGCACAGCTGCCCAAAGTTCAGGAGCAGCTGCCTGGATGGCAGCAGTAATGCTGGCGGGTGCCGCTGTGGCTGGGTGATTTGAGGACCAGGTTGGACTCCAGAGCTGCCAGAAAGCAGGACCAGCCCTGCCTGTGGTTGGAGGCTGGCCTGGCTGACCTTCAAGTGTCCTCCCAGCCCTAACTTCAATTCTGCGAGGAATGAACCAGCCCAGATCTTGGCTGTCATAAATCAAAGTCACTCCGCTGAGACCGATGGAGGGAGCTGCATTTATTTAGCTCAGCCAAAGATCCGGTCTGGTACATTCTTAGCAGCAATATTAGGCAGGCTGGGCTCGCTTGGCGAAGGCATTGGGCATCTAGCCATGCGTGCGGGGCATCGGGAATCGAGGGCAGCGTGCTACTCTGCCCCACACACGTGTCCCTCATGGACTTGGACCAGGGTCCCTGCCCTTGTCCCTTCATGGTGCAGGATAAACCAGCCTCCTGTGGGGAGCAAGTGGAACTTGGATTGGGGTTGGAGGTTTTGAGTTTCCTACAGCAGGTGTCTCACCTGGAAATGCGTCAGGCAGGACCTGGATGACCCAGGAGCTCAGCTGAGCACCCCCAGCTGAAACCAGTGGCCACCTGGCCCAGCCTGTCGCCAGGGTCGTCCCTCCTTCCCCGCTCCTGGGGAGCGGGGTGTTGGTGCAGCAAGGGTCCCATCATGCAGATGCAGTGTGGGAGATGTCCCACCATGCAGATACATCACTGGTGTCAGCCAGGAGCTGGAGGTCAGCCCTCCAGGGCAGACTTTGCTGAGCTAGTGTCTTATTGCTGCCCCACATCCAGGGGAGAAGATTTATTCCTGGTTGCTGACACCCATGGAAGGAATGTGGTGCCAGGTGAGCCTGGATTGTGGTGGCAAGGTGGAGAGGACATCAGGGCTCCTGCAGTGACACGCTGCATTGCAGCCAGGGAAGGTGCTGCGCTCTCTCCTGCTGGGCTCCGGGCAGTCAGCCAGAGGAGGAATATTTGGGTGAGATGAGGATCCAGCTCCAGAAAAGAAGCATTTGGCCCTAAGAAGGAACATTTGGGCCCTGGTGAAGGAGCATCTGTGGTGCAGTGGCCATGAGCAGGACTGTGGCCCCACAGTTGCTCCCTGGGGCTGGGAGCAGAACCTGGTCCTCATGCTGAGCTGAGGTGTGAGGGGGTCAAGGAAGAGCCTCTGTCCTGGAACAAGCCCTGAGCTGGATGGTGACCTTCCTCACAGAGACCCCCAGAAGTGCCTTGCTGCTGCCAACACAGGCGCTGGGGACTCGGGCTCTCCAGCGAACACCTCCAAGGTGGCAGGGGGACCTGTGCTCCCAGCAACATGGGGGGTGGCAGTGGCTGTCCTGGACAGGCAGCGTGGAGAGGGATGAGCTAGTGCTGGGTCCACTCAGGGATGACTCATTCAGGCACACTGAGGATGCTCGCACAATACCAAATTTGATCTTTATTCCTTAAGTGCGGGCCAGTTCTCGGGTTGAAAATGTATCTAATGTAAAAAATATTATCTCAGTGTTTCTTCAAGCCAAACTGAAATGTCACTTTAGAAAGTACACTAAAAAAAACCCACCCTGAGACATTAGCTCATTGGCAAGAAAATTAGCATCACCTCAGTTGCCTCAGACATGGACGTCTCTTTGCAGTGTCTCTTTGCTCGGTTCTCCATTTGCTCGGGGACTAGGTTCTTGGTTTTCTCTGTTTAAGCTCTATGTTCTCCAAGCCAGGTGCAGCTTTGAGTTCTGACAGACGGGTGCCACGAATGGGACCTCCTGGCCCATTAGCCATCGAGGCTACTGGTCCTTATTTAACAGCATGAGAGTGGCTTGAGTGTTGAAAGAAAACCCCTTTCATGGCATGGCTGGGGGTCACTTGTGCGGGGTAGTGCCAGGTTACGCTTTGCAGATGTAAAGCCCAAAGTCAGTATGGGGACTTGGTGAGGGAGGGCACAGCAGATCCTGCTGGTGGAGCTGCTTTAAGACCCAGGCTGTGATCCCTGCGTGCCTGTTGCAAGAAGCAAGGCAAGAATTGCAGCCCTGAGTTGGAAACTTGCAGGGAGATACAGATGTTGAAGGACAGAGAGGTTTTGAAGACGGCCCCGTGCCTGGATGCTCAGCACTAGATAGTAAAGCTGAGGAGCACAGCTTGGGAAGAGAGGCCACAGGAAGAGACTCAGCTTTAGGTTTGCCCCCAGAGGCGCCAGGAACCGACCGTGTGAGGGAGGACAACCTCTCAGGGAGGACAGACAAGGTCCAGAAAGGTATCAGGAGTTTTAAGCGATGATGGTTGAGAAGAATAAAAAGGTCTTCAGGGAGCTATGAGCAGCTGCTTGCTCTGGAGGTGCAGTTGGACCACGGGGAGTGGTGGAGCACCTTGGATTTTGTAATTCAGCCTATGGCTGGAGAAGCAGCCTTGGAGCTACTGGCCTGGGGAGGGGACAGCGCCTGCGCCCCTGTGGTAGCAGGCTCGGAGCTTTAGAGGCAAATACAGTCACCGCAACCCATGGCTGGCAGGTGCCAATTGCTGGGATGGATTCATCTCCTCTGCTGGTGGGAAGCAAAGAGCCTGTGGGCCCTGTCCTTGCCGAGGGCACAGCGGCTGCAAGCTGAAGCTGGGCAGAGGTGTGTGACCAGCGCTGGCCCAACGGCACCCAGCCTGTTCTGCTGTCGGGTGCTTCCTGGAGCAGCTTTGGCCCTGCCAGCCAGCGTTCCCAGGCACAGCTGGGCACAGCTGGAGGGTAGCAGGGCTCATGCCAGCAGCACCTTTGGATGTGGCCACTCTATTTTAGGAGGAGGAGAGGTTTTAGGCAGGTGGGAGGGTTGTCTGCAGGACGGGGTGTGCTGGTGGTGCAGAGAGTGATGCTGGAGACCTCCTGCCTGGCACAGCTCCCTAGAGCAGGCAGGTCTGGGGCTAGTGAGCTCCTAGGGACCTTGTGGCCACTCTCACAGCTGCTCCCACCAGGGTGGCATGGGATGATGGAAAGGCTCCCTGGGGAGGGTTGGGGTCAAATGGGCATGGATCTTCCCTGGGCCACCCATCCAGGTCTTAACCACAGTCACCACCCAGTGCTGCCAAGCTCAGCGGTGGTCCGAGCTAAGTGCATCTCCTTGGGGACTCGTAGTGTGTCAGAACCGCTTTCACCGGGGAAATATCCGGCCCACGGGTTTGAGCACAGAGCAGCTTCCCCTGCTGCACGCCGGCTGGGGATGCCAGGAGGATGGGAGGAAGGTGCCCGAAAGCCCCCTGAGGCACAGGGCAGCCTGTCGGTGCTGCACAGGGCTCCCCCGAGACCGGCAGCGCTGAGCAGCCGGGAGGCTCGTCCTTCGTGGAAGAAGCGGAGCCTCAAGGAGATTGGCCTGGGTAATTGGCTCAGGAGAGCAGGCCTCTTAAAAGTCAATTAGAGACTTTTAAAAATAAATCAGACTGGAACATTTCGAGGGCTGCCAGAAAATTTGGGCGAGGTCAGAGTTGCTTAACGTTCGTTGTTGATTAGATTCAACCAGCTTTTTGGTTGGGATAACTTCTGCGCCGCTGAGTCAGACTGCTTCGGGGGCTAAGCCAAGAGCTTCTCCTAATGTGGCCATTTAAGGCATGGTGGGCTGAGAGCTGATGGGCAGCCTGAAGAAGACAGTACACCCTGCTGTGAGCTGGGAGGCCGGAGGCAGGGGGGGGGTGTCCTTCATCTTCGCTCTCTCTGCCTCAGTTTTCCCTTCTGTGAAGTGCTTTGAAGTTGGTGGGTGGGAAAAGGTGAACAAATTAATTATAGTCATCTTGTCTTGGGTAGAAACTGCACTCGAGAGCAGCACAAGGAGTTTGTCCAGGTTAAAAAATGAGTGCAGAGCTGTAGGACAGCATATGATGTGCACATGTTTCTGCTCCAAGTCTCCGCTACGGCTGAGCTTGGCAGAGCCTGAGCCCACACATGGAGTTTCACTGGCTCAGGGTGGGGGACTTTGGAGCAGTTGTCCTGTCTCTCCGCATCCAGTTTGGACGTGGGCTCGGGTGCCTTGGTCCTGTCATCAGTCGCTGGAGCTGCCCTGTCACCCCACCACTCCTCCAGCTGCATTCCCAAACCTTCCCTTAGCTCCCAAACTGGACCTCGGAGTGTGTCTAACCAGTGTTGTTCATCCGGGGTTCCAGCAGTGAGGAGCTGGTCTCCAAAGCAGGGTGAGGAACCCGAATCCCAGAAGCTGAACGAGGAGAGGATCTCTAGGCAGGCTAACATGGAGTGTCCCTTCCCATTGCAGCGACCACCCCCTGAGCCAGCTGGTTTCGGACTCGGACTCAGAGATGGACAGCGTGGAGCAGCTGGCCCTGGGCAGCACGGACACCCTCTCCAACGGACACAAGGCTGACCTGGAGGCTGCCAAACGCCTGGCCAAGAGGCTCTACAACCTGGATGGCTTTAAAAAAGCGGATGTGGCCCGTCACTTGGGGAAGAAGTACGTGTGGGTATTCACAAGGAGTAGCCCATTCTGCAAGGGGCCTACCTGCACCCATGATGTACCCACAGCTGCTGCCCTTGCAGGGCACCGGGCTGGCAGGGAATAGCAGCCAGGACCCCAAAGTCCAGTCCCTGTGACTGGTACACCTGGTACATCTGTACCAGGTACATCTGTGCCAGGTGTTCCCTCTAAAGGTCTTAAAACCTGAGACATCCAGGGTTTGGTACCTTCCTAACATGACTGCATCTTGGATGCTTCAGTAAGGTGTTGGGGCAGGGGGATGGCTAGCTGGGCTCCTGGGTTCTTCCAGCTTCTTCTGTTTCTCTTACATGCCCAGTATTCCCATTGGATCTGTGGGTGACTCCTCTGAGTTTCACGGGAGTGTGGGGTTTCTCTGTCCCCAGCATGCTTCCCACAGCCCTGGGGAGCTCCCAACCTCCTGGAATCCACCCCACCCCTGTGTGCCTTTAGTTGTCCTCACAGTCTGGTCGATCCCACTCTCGCTCCCTCCTTTTCTATTTCAGCAATGAGTTCAGCAAGATGGTGGCTGGGGAGTATCTGAAGTTCTTCGTGTTCACGGGGATGAGCCTGGACCAGGCTCTCAGGTCAGAGCTGAGTGTGTGTACGTGTGTGTGTGTGGTAGCCACCTGAGTGGGGTCCCAGCAGACTGTGCCCTCTGCAGCTCCGCACCCACACAGAGATCTGCAGGAGCATGCAGACCCCATGGCTTCCACCTGGAGATGCCCTCTTGAGTCTCAAAGTGGTCTCTCAGCCACACAACCGTGGAAGAGCATCCCTGGTCTTAACTCACCAGTCAGTGCAGTTGGGTGATGTAAGGTTCACCTAGGACTGGCTTTCCAGGCCTTGATCCCAAAGCCTCTTGGTGTCACCCCCACCTCCTTCTCTGGTGTAGTGCCCAGGGCCGGCCGTAGGTCCCTGCGATGTACCAACAGGGTATGATGCTGCAGGCTTGGAGGGGAGTCCTGCAATGGGTTGGAAGGCATGTGTGATGGCAGGACTTCATCCAGCACACAGTGGGGTCTCTGCTCCTGCGCAGGGCAGGTTGGAGAAACTGCTGGTGGGCTTCGTGTGTGACCAATGCTGCTGCTTCTTCAGGTCCTTTCTGAAGGAGCTGGCCTTGATGGGAGAGACGCAAGAGCAAGAGCGAGTGCTGGCTCATTTTTCCCAGCGCTATTACGAGTGTAATCCCAACGCCATTTCTTCAGAGGGTAAGAAACTGCGTGTGTGTCCGTGTGTGTGTGTGTTTCAAGCGAGCCTATGTGTTCGCCGACTTGGTGAAGGTGCTCCAACTGAAACCAGAGAGGAGACTGAGAGCATGCACTGATGCCTTAGGAGACGGCCCCGGTTACAGAGATGTCATTTCCCACAAATGACAGATGCTTTAGATTTAAAAAAAAACAAAACACCTGCTCCAGTTGGATCATGCCTAATTAGGGCTCAACCCATCCTTAATTCTGACCTTGAGCAGATTAGCACAAGAGGCGAGAGAAGGCCCTCCTCACCAAATAGACCCTCGGCTCAGGGAATAGCCAGGTGAGAAAACTTGGGTGCCCGGTACTCGGGGTGGCACAGAACACCCACTTTGTACCGTTTATGTGTCTTTGCGCCTTTCCTATGTGCGTTCACGTGCTGGTTCTGCTCTGGGCTGGCTCTGGGGCAGGTGAGGTTTAGGCTGCCTGGCTGGTAGAGGGTTGTGCTGGTCCCACCGCGCTGTGCTAGGAGCGCTGCAGGATGAGCTGCAGCATCACTGCCTGGCTGAAGGGGCTGCGGGCTTGGAAGGGAGTTCGTACGCTCAGGTTTGGGACCAGCTTTTAATTCAGTGACCTACTCACCCGCGTGCTGCCAGCACTGCGCTGACTGCTGCGTGCCTCATGTGCTGGGGGTGGGAGGAGCGGGCTCGGGGCTGTCTTGGGGGCTCAGAGCCCCCGTGTCCTGCCTGAGATGCCAACAGGCTGGAGCGCCGGCTGCTGGGCTGAGCCGGGGGCTCTAATTCCCGTCCTGTGCTTGTGCTGCAGACGGAGCCCACACCCTCACCTGTGCCCTGATGCTGCTAAACACAGATCTGCATGGACACGTAAGTTCCCGCTGCCATCAGCCCCATCTGTCCCCTGCTCTGTGTGTCCCCGCTGCCCCGAACTGCAGGTACGGGACCCTGGACCCGCAAGGGCTGGTCACCCCTGTTATGTCTGGGGAGGAGAGAGGACAAAGGCTGAATGAGAGAGGAAGCTGGTGAAGGAGAGAGTGGGGCTTTGGAGGGGACACACTGAGCTGGAAGCTGTGGAGGTGGGATGAGGACAGAAAATGAAAGTGGACAGGGTGGGAGCGAGGCTCCAAAACCAGCTGCCATGGGAGCAGGTAGCACCAAACTTAGGAGGTCATTTAAGGCTCCCAGAGTCTATGCAAAGCTGGCAGCTTCCCCACACCTTCAAACAGCCTCCCTGAGACCTGGCTGGTGCCTCACCCCACTGCAGAGATGGGGGGTCAGTTCCTGGGCTGTGGGACCTGCTCCAGCCAACACTGGCCCCCCCCGGCCTGAAGGTAATCTTCTACATTTCTCTCCCCCTGGCTCTCCCAGAACATCGGGAAGAGAATGTCCTGCTCCGACTTCATTGGCAACTTGGAGGGGCTCAACGGAGGCACTGACTTCCCCAAGGAGCTGCTCAAGGTAAATTCGGTCACTACCTGGTCAGCCAAGCAGCAGGAGCAAAAGCAAGGGCTTTGGGCAGGATCACATGGATGGCTATGTGCGATGCAATGAATGCGTCCGTCCTCATGCAGGAACAGCAGTGGTCCCTTGGCCTGCAGCTTTCCTCCTGCCTTGCTGAGGGGAACACAGGCTACTTCAGTCTGCCAGGAGGACACCAGAGCTCCGGCTGGGTCCTGATGCCCTCACTGCTCTTGCTGTGCCTGGACCACAGGCAAGGGGGCACATGTGGGGGCAGCTTACTAGGGCTCATTTGCCCAGCTGCAGCCAGAGGCTTTGAGGTGTTGACCCCGTTGGTACTCAGCCCTTCCTGCCTCCCTGGAGCGCTGGAACCCAAAGCCATGGCCAGGCCCTGGGACTGGAGCCGTCTCTGGTGGCTGAGGGAATGTTTCTGGTTACACGGCCACAGCATGGCGATGGGGAGGGTGGGCTGGTGGTTAAAAGTCCTGGAGATGGGAACTCGCCGCACTGGTGTGACTGGGGGGACTCCTGCCTTCTTACTGCCTGACCCAGTTCCTGATGGGGCTTGGCCAGGGAGAGCAGCATTCAGTGAGCACCTCCAGCCTTAGACTGCTGCCCTGCTCCGGCGTTGCCTGTTCTCAGGAGGGTTTTCTGAGCTGCTGTCTCCCCATCTTAGGCCTGGGGAATAGGATTAGCTCCCATGGGGCCTGCAGGGTAGAAACCATTGCTGTTGGTGAAGCACTACAGTTGGCAAATACTCATGATGTGGAAGATGGGTTCCCACAGGGTGCCGGAGCCATGACGGGGGGAGATGGTCGATGAAAAAAGGCAACGGAGGGTGAAAAGCTGAGCTCACTTTTCAGCCTCTCTGGGTTTATTCCTGGCTGCGTCGCTCACCCCATCATTAAGGGGTTACCAGCAGCTCTCAATAGGGCTGTCCTCCCTCTCAACCCACGCTTCACCAGTAAAAGGAGTTACTCAGGAAAAATTCTCCTCTAATTTTAAACCCAGCTCCAGAAAAGGCTTTAAGCACCCGAAATGGAATAGAAACATCCAAAATGAGGACCCTGAACCCCAGCCCTCCGGTGCTACTGCACCCTAGAGCATCCAAGCTCCGCGTGCTCCTTGGCGTGCCCCCCTTTGCAGCCCCTGGCGCCCCGCAGTTGGGTACCCCCACTTCAGGCACCGCCGCATCCCTGCTAAACTTCACCCCCAAAAGTAGCAGCAGTTTAAACAGGTGAGATCAAGTTATCCCATCGGATCCCAGCCAGTGGGAGACGGGGCAGTGAGCAAAGTGCCACGAAGCTACAGGCTGTCTGCCACAGGTCGGGGACAAGACCTTTGCCGGGTGTAGGGCAGCGGGGGGAGGCTGCAGCGCTGCAGCACAGCCCCGCGCAGCTCTGCCCGCAGCCCAGCAGCGGGGAGGCTGCTCTGCTAAAAATGGCCTGTTCCATCTGCAGCTGCGGTGCTTCCCACCGCCGCTTTTCAACCGCCTCTGTACGGGAGCCGTGCTGGGGAGGGGGAGCGAAAGGCAGCGTGGAGGGAACCACACACGGGGCAGGCTGCAGCTCCTTGCTGGAAGCACCGGTCTGCTTCGGGGAGCCCATGCCTGTGCGAGGGGGAGCGGGGTGCCGGGGCAGGTGAGATGGGGAAAGCGCCGTCAGCCTGCACAGGGGAGGAGGTCAGCAAGGAAAGGTGTCTGAAGGGGCTGTGCCTCTCCTGGGGCAGCCTTTGCCAGGCTGAGGAGAGGACGCTCTCTACCTTCTGCCCACTGCTTTTAGTTGCTCGGTGCTTGGGTCCCTGCGCAGACTCAAGGGGCAGAGAAATGTGGGAAGGCTCTCCCGCTCCCCTCCCTGTGGCAGCCTGCGCTAGCTCCGTTACCCCAGGTACGATGCTGCCTCCTGGGCAGACCTGGCCGGCGGGCCGCGTCTGGGGACCGAGGCTCCTGTGCAAGCGTGCCACACAGCTGGCTGGCTAATTTTAGCGCTCCAGGAGCACACGCATTTCCTAAGGGCAGCAGAGGAGGTGGAGAAGGGCTGGCAGGCTTCAGAGGAGCTTCCCAAAGCTAGTGCAGAAGGATCTTGGAGGCTCTTTCAAGCCTGCCCAGGGAGATAGCGCAGGCTGCCCCACAGGCTTCAGGGCTGGAGGTGGCCCCCAGCCACAGCACTCACCACTGGGAAATGGGGACAGCAGGGCAGGACCTAGGTGGCTGCAGGGGACACGAGGCCACCGTCCCCTGTGACTCTGGGGACAGCATCAGGAATAGACCTGCAGGGAGCCGGGATGCTCCCCACGTCTCTGGCTGTGCGGGGAGTCCCAAGACAAATGCAGCATGATGCCGGAGAGCGGGCGGCAGCTTGAGTCAGACGAGAACTTTATCTGCTACCAGATAATACATGTAAACAATCCCAGTTTTATGCAGAAGAAATGAAAACACTTGCAAGCTTGTGCTTTCACAGCTGAGCACCGCATCCCCCCCTCACTGGCAGTGCCTCGCCGTGCCCTGCACGGCACTGCTGCTGGAGCTGAGGCAGCGGTGCCTTACCAGCACTCAACTACTGCTCCTGGAAACCCTTTCCTCTGGCTCTGAAAGTTCTCCTGGAGAATCATGCTCCACAGGCAGGGCTGCCCGGCTTTCACTTGGGTGTCCTCCCCACCGGGGCATGCCAGGGGTCTAAGAACCTGTATAATGCTGTGCCCAAGGATGCCCGTGTCTGCAGGCTTGGACCTGAATTCCCGTGGCCAAATGAAGGCAGCTGCCCACCCCGCAAGGAAGGAGGTGAAACAGGACTTCCTGGAGCTGGTGATATTTTGGTTAGCTCTTGAGAAGTTGCTTTTCTCTTGTCAGTGTGATTTTAGCCCAGGCCCCCCGGGGATTTCACTTACTGTTGCTGGTTGTCTGTTATATTTTGGATGTGGATTTGACCTTTACATGATTGATCACTTTGCAGAGCTTTAGCTCTTCCCCATCTTCCTTAGTCTTTAAGCTTAACCTTGTGCTTTGCTGGCCGGTACCAACACAGTAGGACCAAATCAGGCCCCATTTCTCCCTGGCGCTGCTTAGGGATTGCAGGAGTGAGCCAAATTTGTGCTGCCTTCCAGCCCAGGAGCCGGAGCGCTTCACAGATGTTAATGAATTAAGCCTGACAATGCAGTCGGGTCCCCGGGGGAGGAAGGTAGGATGGGCCCCCCACCTTCCAGCTTGGAGGCACAACGGCAGGGCTCAGACGCTCAGAGTGCTGGGTAAGTGATTAGCAATGTGGGAAGAAAGCCCCGGCTCCCACCTCTGAGCTATAATCACAGGAACGCTTGCTCAGTCTAATCCTCCAGGCTATTTTCTTTTTTTTCCTGTTTCCCCTGGGAGCGGTATGCTGCCCTGCCCGTGGCTCCCATGGCTCCCCCCCCCCGGTCCCAGGGGCACCCCAGCACATCTGACAGGCTGGGCACCCATGCCCCCTCCCTCACAAGTTTTGCCCAGCGATCACTGTGCCAAGCAGTCAGGACAGAGTGGAAAATTTCCCCTTCTCCACTGGCCGCATCTCCTACTCAGTGAAGCCTAACTGAATTACGCATCGATCCTCATGCCTTCTGCAAGGATGCCCAGCCCTTTGCTTCTTCACGGGAACAGCTGCCTGGAGCATCTACGTCCTGCCCTTAACCAGCCGGGCGGCTCCAGCAACCGATTTTTCCGCTTTGACCTCGAAGGAACGGGCAGGAGGGTTAAGCGTGGGGTGGGCGCTGAAGGTGGAAGGTCTGAGATCTACCGGCTCAGCCCTTTGGAAGTCCCTGGTGCAGGCTGGACTGCAGCAGCAGCTCTGAAGCCTGCCCAACTGGTACAGACTGGAGGTGCCGCCTGCCCGGTGGAGCTCAGGAAGCCCCTGAGATGTCACCACCGCTCCCCCGCCCCGAGCCCCGTGAGCCCGGGAGGGTCCAACCACCGGCTCCCGCTCTCCCTGCCGGGGCGGAGAGGAAGCAGGGAGGGCCGTCTGGTGGACCGGCAACTCGTGTGGCATCAGCGCCGGGGACGAGCGTCCCACCACGGGCGGGATGACCTCCGCGGGCCCGGACCCACCGCCCGGCTCGGCACGGCACGGCCCGGCCCGGCTCCAGCGGGCGCCGCGGCTCGCCCTTGGCTGCGGCGGGTGGGTGGGCGG
>VUYV01000249.1:821119-833177 GCA_008711295.1 Anarhynchus alexandrinus
GGGGGGAGGCAGCAGCTCTGGGCTCCCACATCTTCCTGCCGGGCGGGGGGAGCAGCACCGATGCAACCTGCCCGCAGTGCGAGGGGCCACGACCTGGAGTCCTGGTGCTGCCCGAGGCCTCCCTGCACCCCTTTGCTGGTGACTCTGAGCCCCGTAGCCCGGCTGCTGCCCTGAAGGAGCGGGGACGGCAGCCTGGGTCTCTCTTTGAGGGGGGGTTTCCCTCTAGACCCTCTCTCCTGCGAGCCTGTACACCGCGGGACAGGGGGGCTGTGGTGGTGCCAAGCCCCAGGGCGCTGCTCCTCCACAACCCCCGGCTCATTGGCTTGGCCAGCGTCAGTCCCAGCGATGTCCAAAAATGCTTCTCGCTGCCTGGGGCAGGCAGTGTGCCCCCCCCCACCCTGAGCCAACAGCAGACACCCCCGTGCCTTTGTCTTTTGAGGGGCCAGGCAGCACCTTAGCTGCCAGCCTTGGAGGGATGGGGGCACAGAGGCATGACTGGGTTTGGAATGCTCTCCAGTGGTGACGGGGAGACTGCTCAGCCTGGTCTGCCTCTCCCGGCCTCCCTTTCAGAAGCCAGGCCTAAAAGTGGCTCCAGCAAGTGGGAGGCTCGGTATTTGCTTTCCCCACCAAGGTAACAAACCCTTTCCCCACCCAAATCTGTCCCTGGCAGAGATGAGGAGGAGCTGAGAAAGTCCCTCTCGGAGCTGGCAGACCCCAACCCGAAGTCCATCAAGCGCATCAGCAGTTGCAGTAACCCTTTTCTGGACTTCTCCCAAGACTCCAGCATCGCCACCTACAAGCACGGACTGTTAGTGCGCAAGATCCACGCTGATCCCGACTGCAAGAAAAGTAGGTGCCCACAGGAGGGACTCGGGGCGAGAGGGCACTGCTGAGCTCCAGAAACCCAATGGGGAGCAGGACAGGAGTCGCTGCATTACGTCTGACTGTAGCATCGTGCCAGCCTCCAGCGTCACCCCCCTGGTGCCCTGTCTGGCTGTTGGGGGGGTTTTGGGAGCCTGAAAGCCTCTCCCTGCCCATCCGCCCCCACCCCGTCAGGGCTGAGATGACAGCGGGCAGCAAGCCCTTGCCCGTGGCGCTGGGAAGGGGGCCGGTGGGGGTGGGCTCCCTGAGGCACGCACCCTTGCCGCAGGATGGCGGGGATGAAGGAAGGTGTCCTTTGGTGCGGCAAACGAGCCACGCAGCGGGCTGTTGCCGGTTGGGCGCTGCCAGGCACGTTCACTCTTTCCACCGTTAAAATCCCCTCTAAGCCCCGGTCTTCTAATGCCGCCTTGATCTGATTAGATGCAGCCGCCCTCCAAAGCCAGCATTACCTGGCGGGCAGCACCGCCTCGTCCCCGTCCCCGTCCCCGTCCCCGAGCAGGGAGGCAGCGGTGAAGCCAAGTGCGAGCGGCGAGGCGGGGACCGCAGCGGCGCTGGCCCCGGGAGGCGGCAGGCGGCCCCCCCTGCCAGCAGCACCATCTGCCAGCCACGCGGCCGGCACGGGCTCAGGTGCGCGGGGACAGTCCTGGCGTGCCGCCTGTCCCCCGGGGTGGGGTGACGTGCGCTGTGGCAGGGCTGGCTGGAGGATGATGATGGGGGTTGGGGGGGGGGGATATGCCTCCCCGCCACTCGGTGCTGGGGCTGATGTCTGGGCTGCTCTCTCCTCCCCGGCAGCGCCCCGAGGGAAGCGCGGCTGGAAGCCCTTCCACGCCATCCTGAAGGGGATGATTCTCTACCTGCAGAAGGTAGGCAGCAGCGGGGCCGCTTGCATCTGTCCGTGCCAGGGAGCGGGGTCGTCCCCGAACTGGGGAGGGAGGGTGCTGTGGTCCCAACAGCAGCGAGAGAGGGGCTCGCATGCATCCCAAAGCCCATCCTAACCAGACTCAGCGCTATGCCTGCTTGAACCATTGCCTGGGGATCTGGTGGCATCTATGTCCCTGGCATGCTCGGACTCGGACTGGGTGGTGAAAGTGGCTGCCGGCTGAGAGCCCTGCGTGTGGGGGCTTGGCTGGGGAGAGAGGAGGCACTGGGGTCTTTGCCCTAGGGGTGGGGGGGATGTTGGGCTGCAAATGCGGTCTCCCGCAGACACACACTGCCCAGCTGCAGGGCAATGGAGGACAGCCACCATGCTGTTGCTGAGCCTATGGAACCGGGTTGTGCAGCCTCTCCCCATGGGTGTAGCGTAAGCTGGAGGCAGAGTGTGCAGCAGCCTGGTGGTGGGTGAGCTCCAAGCCCCATCACTGCCAGCACTCACCGGCAGTCCCCGCGGCCTCGTAGAGCTGACTCATGGTGGGGTGCATCCCTAAACGGGCTCTGAAACACCTTGTGACTGGCAGGAGGAGTATAAGCCGGGGAAGGCGCTGGCGGAAGAGGAGCTGAAGAACGCTATTAGCATCCACCATTCGCTTGCCACGCGGGCATCTGACTACAGCAAGCGACCCAACGTCTTCTACCTCAGGACAGCTGACTGGAGGATCTTCCTCTTCCAAGCACAGTGAGTCCCCCGGGGTCACTGGCTGGGCCCCATGCTGGGGCGCAGGGAGACGTCCGACGGGGGCAGAGGGTGGGATAGGGCTTAAGGCCACATTGCTTTCTCCTGTCCTGGCCCTTTCTGGAAGGAAAAGGACCCAGTGCCAGCGCTGTGCTTTGCCCCAGCTCTTCCCACCGTGATGGGCTTGCGATGGCCAGGCCTGGGGGACCTGGATCTCACCTGCGGGGAAGGTCCCTCTGCCTGTGACATGGATAATGCCACTTAGAGCCCGTCTCTGGTTTTACCTTTCTCCCCAGGAACCCCGAACAGATGCACTCGTGGATCACGCGCATCAACGTGGTGGCAGCCATGTTCTCCGCGCCACCATTCCCCGCGGCCATCGGTTCCCAGAAGAAGTTCAGCCGTCCACTGCTGCCCAGCTCCTGCACCAGGCTGTCACAGGTGGGCCACGGCGTGGGGGCAGCCGGGAGCATGGGACAGACCCCCTGGGTCTGCTGGTGGCACTGTCCCCTGTGAGTGACCCGTGTGGTGCCAGCGGGGCGCAGGGCTGAGGGAGCATGGCCAGGGAGACACAGAGCAAGGGGCTGCTGAGGTTGGGGGCAGGTAGCAAGGTCTTGTTCCTGGCAGTGGGGACAGGAGACAGGCGATGGAGTCAGCCCGTGAAGGAGAACGTGGTCCCACACCACAACTTGCAGGGTCCTGCCAGGGCCAGGACCTTGAAAGGCAACTGGCCAGGGGGATTAGCTGGCGCTCGCGCGTGCCAGGACAGTCATTCATAGGGCAGAAAGGATTAAAAAACCACCATCCTAGTTTTTGCGGGGATTAAATTCTTCTGCTTTACGACTGCAGCCAGCCTCCCCCCAGGGCAGGAGCAGATCACCCCCAGTGGCCTGTGCTTTTGCCGGCAACTTGAAAAAAAAAACCAAAACCCAAATAACCTAACCCAAAGCCAGCAGCAGAACCTGAGATCCTGGTTGGACCTAGCAGGGGAAAAAAACCTGTTCTGGCCCCTGCTCGGGGGGCAGAGCAGAGGGCAGAGCGGGACACTGACATGTGCCACCCTTCCCCAGGAGGAGCAGGTGAAGAGCCATGAGACCAAGTTCAAGACGATGTCAGCAGAGCTGCTGGAGCATCGCTCCTCACTGCCTGAGAAGAAGGTGAAGGGAAAGGAGTATGAGGAGCTGAAGCAGAAGGAAGAGTACCTGGAGTTTGAGGTGAGCTGGGACACCCCCCCTCTCCACCCCCAGCCCCTCTGCCCCTGCCCACTTGGTCATCCTGAGTGATGGGACCCCCCCTCCACACCCCATCCCTGTTGGCTGAATCGTACTGTGCTACTGCTGTCATCCAGGACCACGAGCATCCCCTCTGCCCTGGGATGCTGGCAGGGGAAGGCGGGGGGGGCCACGCGCATCCCCTCCCCCCGAGATGCTGGCCGGGGGAGGGGGGGGGGGGGGCCCCGAGCCCCCCCCCACCCGGGGAGGGGGGCAGGGGAAGGGGGGGGCCACGCGCATCCCCTCCCCCCGAGATGCTGGCCGGGGGAGGGGGGGGGGGGGGCCCCGAGCCCCCCCCCACCCGGGGAGGGGGGCAGGGGAAGGGGGGGGCCACGCGCATCCCCTCCCCCCGAGATGCTGGCCGGGGGAGGGGGGGGGGGGGGCCCCGAGCCCCCCCCCACCCGGGGAGGGGGGCAGGGGAAGGGGGGGGCCACGCGCATCCCCTCCCCCCGAGATGCTGGCCGGGGGAGGGGGGGGGGGGGGCCCCGAGCCCCCCCCCACCCGGGGAGGGGGGCAGGGGAAGGGGGGGGCCACGCGCATCCCCTCCCCCCGAGATGCTGGCCGGGGGAGGGGGGGGGGGGGGCCCCGAGCCCCCCCCCACCCGGGGAGGGGGGCAGGGGAAGGGGGGGGCCACGAGCATCCCCTCACCCCGAGATGCTGGCTGAGGGGCAGCGCCCACCTCACCAACCCCTCTCTCTCTGCTGCACTGTGCCCCCCCAGAAATCCCGCTATGGCACCTACGCCATGCTGCTGCGGGCCAAACTGAAGGCCGGCTCCGAGGACCTGGCAGCGTTCGAGTCCACCCTCTTCGACGCAGCGAGTGGGGATGACGACGGCCTGAAAAAATCCCGCTCCAGCCCCTCGCTCAATGCAGAGCCCTCCAGCACGGCCACCAAGGTGAAGCGCAACGTCTCGGAGCGCGCCGGCCGCCAGACCCCCGGCCACCCCCAGAAGTCATAAGCGAGGGGCATCAGCCGCCCGTGCTGCAGCTCCCTTCCTGCCCCCCCAGCGCCGGGGTGGAGGCCATGCAGCACGGAGATGCAGACCCTGCACGAGTCCGTCCATCTGCGGCATGAGCTGGGGAGGTGACAGCTCTTTCCCGGCCACCAGCACCAGCAAGGCAGGGCCGCAGCCCCTCCGCCGGAGACGGTGGCAGAGCAGGACAGTCCCCGGTCCTTGCCTGCGGGAGCTGCCCGCGCTGTCGGCCCCCATCAGACTCATTCATCCCCCCCCCTCCTTGTCCCGCACTTGGCTGCAGGACCCAGTCCCCACACCCCAGGGAGGGGGAAACACACAAAACCCACCTACTGGGCTCAATTCTTCAGTGGTTAAAAAAAAAAAGACAAAAACGCAGCAAAACAAAGCCAGCGGCCGCTTTTTCTCCAGCTCCATTGTGCCATGGGGGGGTGGACACGAGGGGGGCAGCCCCTGGCTTGTCCCCTCTCCTGGGGCTGGTGGCCAGGGGAGCCAGGGCGATGGCACGTGGCCCCTTCCCCGCCACCCCAGCCACCTCTGCACCCTCCCTGCTTTCTTACAACTTTTGAACGGTTTTTGTGATACAGTTTTGCACTTTTTAGTACCAGATCGAGCCGACCACCAGGGAGGGTTTTTTGGGGCTACTTTTGATGCTTTTTGGGAACTGTTTCAAAAAAGAAAACAACAAACAAAACCACAAACCCAGCCATGTCCGGTAGGCACTGACCTCTGGGGGAAGAAGGTTTTTACACAGACTCAGGGGGAGACCCTTCCCACCGCCCCCCCAGCAAGCTGACCATGGGCTGCTGCCTGTTCCCCAGCCCCGCTCCGGCACCGGCAACCCTTTGGAGAGAGACAGCCCTGCGGCTTGGAGATGGCAGCACTGGGGACTGGTGCGCCAGTGCTTCGTGACCTCCCCCCAGCAGCCTGGACTGGCCCCATTTTCACCACCTGGGTGTGAGCATCGTACCCAGGCCATGCTGGGCAGCAGTGTGTAAGTACTCCGGGGAGGGGGGAGGTGACCCCACTGAAGCCAGGGTTGACTTAGGGGTCCCCCCACTGCCCTTCTGGGGCTGGAGCCACCTTTCCTTTCCATACTGTTTCTTCAGTGCATGGCGGGGGCCTTGCAAAGCCCGGTCGGCGGCGCTGCGAGGTCCTCATGCTGCAGCAGCGTTGGTGCAGCCCCTTCCTCGGCCGTGGGTTCCCTCCTTGCCAAGGTGAGGGGGCAGGCTGGGGCAGCCCCCACCGCCTGGTGGGGTGGTGGATGTTCATCCGGAGCAAGGTGCCGGTGGCGGAGCGTGGCCGCAGGAGTGCCCAGGGAGGGCAGGAAAGTGTGTGTGGGGGGTTTCAGGGACAGCAGAAGGGCTGCGGGGTGGGGGTGGGGGCTGGCACACGCGCTGTTCTCGGCCACCCGGGACCTGGCTGGTTTCAGCACTGACTTTGCGAATGTGTCAAACTTTTTATTCTGCTCTTTTGAGTCTATTGCAAAAAAAAAATAAAAGAAAAAAAAAAAGAAAAAAAAATATCCACCCTTGCCCCAGGCGGCTTAGGGGGGGGAGAAAAACCTTTGTACAGCTTCTTCTCTCGGTTACTGAAGTAAAACTCGCTCTTCACTTCTTGTGTGCGCTGTGGTTTCTCCCCCACGGCTGGGGACAGCCCCGGCATGGAGGGATGCTGAGGAGGGGCTGGCAGCTGCCTCCTTGCTGCTGGACTCCCAGCCCCAGGCAGGGCTCGGGGTGGGTGGGGGGATTACTGCCCACCAGCTCAGGGCCAGGACTGGAGAGACGGGAGGGCAAAGGCTAATGGAAACCGCGTCCCTTTATTCAGAAGAGGGACCATTAAATAAGAGCAGAGGGACAGGAGCCGGCTGCGTCCTGTCCCCCTGAGTCCAGGCAGCCGGACCCCAAGTCCGGAAGGCACTTGCGTGGGCAGGGTAGGGTGGGGGATGATGCGCTCCCCCCCCATCCCCGGGTGGGTGTGGGGACTGCCGGCCCCCTCAGTGCACCTGTGGCTGCTGGCTGTGGGGCAGCTCACCCCCCGGCCCCGGCTTCAGGGCCAGCGCGGGCGCCTGCTCCTCCTCCACCGACTCGCTGCCGTAGGCGCTGTCTTCCTTCAGCTCTGCAAAGCAAACCCCGGGTGCTGTCAGTGATGGAGGGGGGGGTCATGGACCAGTGGGGACACCCCCCCCACCACCACCATCACCTCCCCCCAGCCCCGCGCTCTCCGTACCTGTGCTCTGCAGTTTCTCCAGCGTCTCGGTTTTGTGGAGCATCCTTACGGCCTTGTGGAGCCCCATGGAGTCCAGCGCCTCCAGCAGCCCCCCCAGGCTGCCCCCCGCCAGCTGCGGAGAGAGGACACTGAGCGGGGCCGGCCGGCAGCTGGATGGGCAGGGGACAGCAGGGGGGACACCCCCGAAAGGGCACTCACCTCGTAACTGCGCAGGAGGCTGACGCTGGGCGAGGGGGTGTCCTTGTAGGTCTCCACCAAGCTGCAGAGCCCCAAGCGCTTGGCCAGCTCGATCCAGTCCGACCCGCTGCGGTCCTGGTTCAGCAGCTCCTCCAGCCCCTGCAGCGCCTCGCTGTCCAGCGACAGGACGTTCCCTGCGCAGGAGAGGTCCCTCCATCACACTCAGCCCGTCCCTGACACCGGTGCGGTGTGTGTGTGTGGGGGGTCCTGCCCTGCCCCAGCACGGGGCTTTTGTGGGGAGAGGGGGCTGCTCACCTGGCCGGGGGGCAGCGGGCAGCTCTGCCTCGGGACCCTGCTGGGAGGCCTGCAGCAGGATCTCCCGCACCTGCAGGACAGACACACGGCTGTCGGCATCCCCCAAAAGCGCCAGGCAACCCGCCCTGCCTCCCCACGCCACGGCTCTCCCCGCGACACGGCAGGGCACGGGCATCCCTCCCAGGACCATCTCCTGGAGCTCTGCCCCATCCGTGCTGTGACCCCCCTCCCCAAAGAAATGGTCCCGGGGTGGGGTTTGTACCCCTGCGCCGCGCACCTTCTGGCTCCGTGTCAGGTCCAGGGCCGTGTGGCAGCGGCGCTGCCTGTGCCCTGCCTGCCCGTGCCCCTGCGTGGGGGGCTCAGGGTTGGTGCCGCGCTCCACGGCCGGGGCCGGCTCCCCCAGCTCCATGGCCAGCTCCTGCTCCTCGGGGTCGGCGTCCGTGTCGCTGCTGGCCTCCGACGAGGACGGGCTCACGGGCTCATCGTTCTCGCACAGCGCGTTTGCCCCTGTCGGGGAAGGGTGGACTGAAGCCCCCAAAAGGGCAGGTCGGCCCAGGGGTCTGCCCTGTGCCCGGGCACCCCCCTGGCGTGGGCAGCCAGGGATGCGGGTGGGAGGGAGAAGAGGGAGGGCAGCACCTTACCAGCTTTGAGGAGCAATTTGGTGAGGGTGGGGGAGCCCAGGCCGGCGGCCAAGTGCAGGGGGGTGTTCCCAGCAAAGGTCTGCCTGTTTAAATCTGCTCCCAGCTATGGAGAAAGACGCGAGGCCGTGAAGGTGGGCTGTCTGGGCACTGCCCCCCCCCATCACTCTAAGACCACAGGGGACACCCCTCCACACTTCTGCCAGTGCCCTGTGGGAGGCTGAGCCCCATCCCTGTCCCACAGCCACCAACCCACCAGCCCTGCCGTACCTTCTTCACCAGGTGGGTGGCCATGTTCAGGTTCTCCATCTCCACGGCGAGGTGCAGCGGGGTCCTCCCGCCCTGTCTCTCCACCGCATTCACGTCCGCTCCCTTCCTGACCAGCAGGTCCAGGCAGGCCACACTCTTTGCCTTCACGGCCAAGTGCACAGGCAGGAGGCCTGCAACAGTGGTGGGGAGAGGCTCAGCAGCCCTCCGGCCGAGCCCACGACGGCACTGCCGGGCTCCTGCCCATCGTCTCCCAGCCCCGCTCACCATGGAAATTGGGCAGGTGGAGCAGGTAAGGGGCAGCCGAGCCCATGTGTGCCAGCAGCGTCCTCAGCATCTCTTCATCGCCAGCCTGGAGCGCCAGGTGCAGCAGGGAATTGCCGTAGCGGTCCAGCATCGTGGGGTCGGCGCGGGCTTGCAGCAGGAGCTGGACCACTTGGGGCTGCTTGGTGATGA
The DNA here is from genome assembly GCA_008711295.1 of Anarhynchus alexandrinus. Classification (NCBI taxonomy): domain Eukaryota; kingdom Metazoa; phylum Chordata; class Aves; order Charadriiformes; family Charadriidae; genus Anarhynchus; species Anarhynchus alexandrinus. Next base: position 829,939 of record VUYV01000249.1, read on the forward strand.
CCGCCAGGTGCAGCGGCGTCTGCGGGACGGCAGCACCTCCTCAGCAGCGCTCGCAGGAGGCGCCGCCGAGCCCCACGGCACCCTCCTCGCCAGCCTGGCCACGCCGTGGTCTCGCCGTGCTCAGCCCCGCCAGCCTTCCCCGCAGCAGGAGCAGCAATGGGGTGGGCAAACAGGAGCCAGCCCCAGGTGAAAGAGGACCACCTGCTCCGGGAGACGCGTACCTGCTGCAGGTTGTTGGTGATGTTGATGATCTGCTGGCTGGGGATGCTAACAATGACCTCGATCAGCTGCTTGATCACAGCCGTCTGCTCATGGATAATAGCAAGGTGCAAAGGCCTGCGGAGAGAGCAGGATGGCCCCCGGCTCAGCTCCGTGCTTCTCCAAGTCACCCCCCTGCCACCTCCCACCCCCCAGAACGGCTCTGATGGCCAACAAGGCTCCCTCACTCTCCCCCCCGCCACCCCTCCAAAACCCCTAGTGCGCTCACGTGTCTCCGTTCTCGTCCTGCGAGGCAGCCAGGTGCCTCTGGACCGCCAGCAGCATGCGGGGGTCGGCGGTGACCGAGTAGTCGAGCAGGGCATGGGCGTTGCGACGGGCCAGTGCCAGCATCCACAGCTGGCAGAGCTGAGCTGGGGGGGGGTGAAGCAGGATGTCACCTCCAGGAGCAGCAGCCATATCCGCCCTCCTGCATCTCCCAAAGCACGCAAGAGAGCGGCGCCCGGCCCCAAAAGGTCCCCGACCCACGTCCCCCTCTCCCCAGCGATGTCCCCTCAGCCCTAACTCCAGCCCAGCCTCCTCCTACCGTGCCTCTGCAGCTCCTTGCAGTACGTGCTCTCCGCAGGCGCCTGCCTGTCGCTCCCGGACCCCTCCACCTCGGGGCCCTTCATCTGCACGCCCCCCTGGTAGCCCCCCACGGGGTGGGGGCTGGGCGAGTAGATGTTGTTGTAGGCCAACCCGGGGGAGTAGGGGAAGCTGAGGTTCCCACCTGCGGAGAGAGGAGGGGGGCACAGGTGAGGCCAGAGGGGAGCGGGGAGCCCCCCCTCCCCCGGCCACCCAAGAGGGGAAGGGGAAGAGGTGTCCCCACTCACCTCCTCCGGAGCCGAAGCCCCCAGCCCCACCGCCGGCACCCCCCATGTGCGAGCCCCCGCCAAAGTGCTGGGGAAACTGAGGCAGGACTTTCTTGCGCTTCCTCTCCACTTCTTCCTTATCTGCGGGGAGAAGAGGGGCAGCGGGTGAGGGGCAGCCCCGGCGGCGGCGGGGGGCACGCCGGCCTGCCCGGGGAGGGGGGGGGGATGCTCACCTTCCACCACGGGATAGTAGGTGAACTGCTTGGATTCGCTCACGTCGCCCCCCCGCTTCCGCTTCAGCTGCAGGAAGACGGTGACGGGGCGGTCGATCTTGGGCTTGTGGTAGGGGGGCGTGCGGAAGACGATGGCGTACTGTGGGCAGGACAGACGGACGTGGGGTCCTGCTCCTCCCCGGAGCCAGGGACGGGGGTCCCCCACCCTGCGGGGCACCCGCCTGCCTCGGGGCATGGCAGGATGCTCCCCCCCCCCCCACCTCCCCTGTACCTGCTTGTGCACGCCGGGGGGGGAGAAGTCCCCGAAGGCCTGCCAGCCATTCTCGTCATCCTCGTAGAAACGCACCTCGATGTCATCTGGGGACAGAAGGGGCACCTGGCACTGCGTGTCTCCCCACCCCAGCCGGGCTCTGGGGACACGGTACCTGAGCCACCCAGGGGCCCCGGGACATGGACCTCTCCCGCTGCAGCCCCTCTGGAGGGTTTTGGCTGGAGGCAACGGCTTTTTACCTTTCTGAACTTTATCGCACAGCAAGTAGACCTCGTCCCCTCCCCGCACTGAGCCTGCTGTCTTATCCATCCGCGAGATCTTCAGGTTGGAAGCTCCCGGGGACTCTGCAGAGCGAGGAGGCGATGGGAGCCGCCATGGCAGACAGAGCATCCCTCCCCACCCTCCCCTGTCCCCTCCCCAGCCTGGCCCCACGCTCACTGCTGTCATGGATGGGGTCCGAGATGACGGGCTGGAGGGCCAGCGTGAAGTTCCCGTCGCTGTCACGGAGGTAGGCAGTGAAGCGCAACCGCACGATGCTCAGGTCCATCACCTTCTTCAGCTCCTTTGCCTCCAGCTCAATCTCACGCAGCTCCGCTTCTGCCAGGGCAGGGGGAGATGCCGTCAGGCCAGGCGAAGGGGACAGGGCTCCGGGTTCGCTTGTCTGGCTCCCCCCAGCCCCCCCAGTTGTCACCTCACAGCGGGTCCCTGCCCCCACCAGGGCGCCAGGTCCCACCGAACCCACAGCCTGCCCTCACCTGTCAGCAGATGGCTCCTGTTGCGCATCTTCTGCTGCTTCAGCTTTTCCTTCATGATCTCCATCATGTTCTTCTTGGTGACGTGCAGCACGCCCAGGTTGCTGAACCTGAAGGAGAAGAGGGATCCCACTGGGACCTGGGAGCACCAGGCTGGGAGCAGCCGGCCCGGGGGGGCACCTGGGCTGCCCCGGTCAGGAAGGAGCCGAGCAAAGCACAGAGCGGTGCCACTCGGGCAGTGTGGGGGGGTCAACATGTGTGGGGCGTAAGAGGAGCAACCGCAGAGGAGAGGAAAGGAGCCCAGAAAAGAGGTGGCTGGGAAACTCTGGGCTCCCATAGGGGACAAGTCCAAAGGAGAGCCCCAGGATGGCTGGAGCCCAGAGGGATGCAAACGAGACGAGGCTGAGCCAGCGGCCAGGGCTGGATTTGTGAGAGCAACTGCAGCGGTAAAGCGCGTGCAGCTCCGGCTCCTCCTGTCCCACTCCAGCAGAAGACCCAGGGAAAACATCTGCTTCTCCAAATGGGGCTGCTGGACCGGCAGCGTCAGGGCACAGGGGGACCTGATCCGCCAGGAGCCTGCCTGCTCCTGCCCCAGCAGCTGCCTGGGCAGGGAGCTGCCCGCCTGCGCTTAGGGAATAACCCCGCAACTCCGGCTGGCTACAGAAGTCATCTGCAAAGCTGGGGAGCTGCAACCCCGAGGACAGAAGCCCAAAACAAGCCGCATGCGCCGGACCCAGAGCTGGGCAAAACGCTCAGGGGACAGAGCTGTACCGATGACCTTGTCTCAACCCGCTCCTGGCCCCATCCAGCAAACCCTGCTCGTGGATGCACTAACCCTCCTCTTCTCCCCCCTGCCTGTAAGCTGCCCCCCCCCCCCCCCCCCCCCCCCCCCCCCCCCCCCCCCCCCCCCCCCACC
>VUYV01000249.1:837497-850539 GCA_008711295.1 Anarhynchus alexandrinus
CCCTGGGGGTGGACACAGACTCCCCATCTCCCACCCCACCCGGGGAGGGGGTTCAGGTGCTGCCCCGGGGCCCGGCAGAGACTCCCCCCCTCCTTACACCCCCCCTTCCCCTCCCGGGGGCCGATCCCACCCGCGCCGCACTCACGGGCTGGAACTGCTCGTCCATGTCTACGCGGGGCCGCCCGCCGGCCTGCGGGGAGAGCGCGGGGGTGAGCGGGGACCGGCGGCGGCAGGAAGGCACCGCCGCTCCGGAAAGTCCCTAGAAACCCCGCCGAGCCGGGAAATGACGGGACCGCGCGTCACCGCCCCGCCCCGCACCGCCGCGGCCCCGGGGCTCGGTACGGGCACGGTACGGGCACGGTACGGTACGGCCCGGAGCGGGGCTCGGCTCGGGGACACGGCTGCCCTGGAGCCCGCCGGCGGCTCCCCCGGCCCGATCCGGCCCGGAGGCGGTGGGACGGGGCCGTCTCTTCGCCCTCTGGGAATTTTGGGGCTTCGGGCGGGCTGGAAATCCCGGCGGCCGCCCGCCTCCCCCGGTTGCGCTCGCTCGGGCGCTGCCTGACACCCCGGGAGCGCCCCGAGGTCCCGTGTTTCCCCCACACACACCCCCCCATCGCCCCGGGAGCACGGAGGGGTTTGCCCCCCCCCCCGTGCCCGGCCACCGGCCCCGCTTCGGGCACCGGTGCCCGTGGATCAGACATCGCGCCCTTTCCCGACAAGACCTGCAGCACAGCGTGGCTGAGACCACCCCTAAAACCATGCCCTAAAACCCCGGTGGCAGCCCCTACGGCCTCCTGGGTCCCTGCCCCGCACCATCTCCCCTTCATGATGCACCTCCCGCATAGGGATGGCTCCTCCAAGCACCCCCCCTGCACCCAAAAGCGCTGCCCCAAAGCCCGCTGTCTGCCCCCCAGGCCGGGGGATGCTCTCCGGGACTCTGCAGACCGAAGCGGGCGCATGGCTCCCCCTCGCCAGGCACCCAAAGGGGTGCTTTCCCACTCCCCCGCTGCCCCAATTTCCACTTACACAGCAGCCCCTACATCCTTCCCACGGCGGTGGCCTGGGAGAGGCGTTTGCCGTCCGTGTTCCCATTCCCTCTTTCCCGCTAGGAAGCATCTAGTTTCAAAGCTGGAGTGGGAGCCCCAGAGCCCCCCACGGCAGCATCTCCTGATGCCCTGGCACCTGGTGCCGCACGCTCCCCACCGACCCCAGCAAGGCACTGCCACCCACGGCGCTCGCACCCCTCCTACTCACCGGGGAGGAAGAGGCTGGTCTCAGCAACCCGTCCAGCCCCAGCATCCCTGCGGGTACTGCAGGCTACCGCAGCCCGGGGTCCCGATGGAGTCAAGGTCTGCCCAAACGCGGGAAACCACCGGAGACTTCTAGCAAAGGGGCAGGATCAGAGCAGAGCCTCCAGGCACGTTCTCTTGCTCCACATTTCTTCTCCTCACTAAGCAGTGCAAACAAAAAAAAAAAAAAAAAAAAAAAAAAAAACCAACAAAAAACCGTATCTGACTCCGCGGTGCCCTCATACCATGAATTTCTGAATCAGTGGTTGCTGCAGGTCCCGCTCAGGGGATTTTGGGTGTGTGGGAGAAGAGGGGAAGGAAGGGGATTGTTCAACCCGTGCGTGACTCATATTCTTCAGAAGCTGAAAAGAGCCTTTTCAAGGAGATTTTCCAGCCACTCAAGTCCTCCAAAGGGGCTGCCCTGTGGCCCCAGGCCTGAGGTTTTTCCCCGGCTGGTCTGCCGTGTGAGCCCATCCATGCTCTGGCAGCCCCTGCCCAGCCTGCCTGCGGGATGCGGCACAGGCAGCGGCACAGCCTGGGATGCGGGGGTCCGAGGGACCCGCAGGTGCAGCAGGGGGTGCAAGGAGGGTGAAGGTGGAGATCCGGCACCGCAAAATGAGGTGGGATGTTCCTCCTGCTGTTCTGCAGAGGCTTTGGAAAGCCTGGAAGCATGGACACAACCCCAGGCTGGCCTGCAAGAAGCAGCACGTGATGCCTGCTGTTGGAATCCCGCCTGGGCACCCTCAGCCTGCCACCACCAGCCAGCTGCCTCATCTGCTGGCACTTGTTTCGCAGCAAGGTGACAAACATCCTTCACCAACACACCGGGAACGGCCACCTCAGACCCTACCCACTGAGCCTCGGCTGGGGGAGCACAGGCCTGAAGACGATGGAGAGCAGCTTGTGCCCCTTGACCAGAACAGCTCCCCTTCTCCAGTGCTGTCAACCTCATCCCCTCTTGAGGGGTTTTCGCAGCTCGCTCGGCGCTGCCCCAGACACTTCCACTTGTTGCAGCAAACAGCGTGACTAAGGAACGTCACGGCGTCGCGCCTGTGTCTCCCCAGCCCGCGCAGCTCTGCCTCACGCGGGGGGTTGCTGGCCGTACGCCCGCGGGCTTGCACGGTGCGCGTTAGAGGAAGCCCACCTTGCTTGTTGAGCAGAGCTGGAGAGACGTCGCCTGCTGCCTTGTTCCTGGAAGGTCCCGTGGCAACCTCAGACCTGCTCTGGAGGTAAGCCCTGCCTCCCGTGCCGAGCTGCGGTGCCCTTCAGGCCTTCCAGGACTCTGGGTTTCCCCTGGGAGTGTAGCACACTCGGCTTTTATCCCCCACGCATCCCAAAAGGGGACCCACCTCCCCTCCCGCCGTCGGCAGCATCCCTCCTCCGTGGTACCCAGCACGTCTGGCCTGGACCCCGGCTTTGCACACCCACTGCAGCCCCTCCTTTGCTGGGCTAATTCCTCCCTGTGTTCAGACCTTCCTAGGGCTCAGGAACGATTCCCTGAGCGTCGCTGGGAACGGAGGGGAAAAAGCAGNCAGGCCTGAAGACGATGGAGAGCAGCTTGTGCCCCTTGACCAGAACAGCTCCCCTTCTCCAGTGCTGTCAACCTCATCCCCTCCTGAGGGGTTTTCGCAGCTCGCTCGGCGCTGCCCCAGACACTTCCACTTGTTGCAGCAAACAGCGTGACTAAGGAACGTCACGGCGTCGCGCCTGTGTCTCCCCAGCCCGCGCAGCTCTGCCTCACGCGGGGGGTTGCTGGCCGTACGCCCGTGGGCTTGCACGGTGCGCGTTAGAGGAAGCCCACCTTGCTTCTTGAGCAGAGCTGGAGAGACGTCGCCTGCTGCCTTGTTCCTGGAAGGTCCCGTGGCAACCTCAGACCTGCTCTGGTAAGCCCTGCCTCCCGTGCCGAGCTGCGGTGCCCTTCAGGCCTTCCAGGACTCTGGGTTTCCCCTGGGAGTGTAGCACACTCGGCTTTTATCCCCCACGCATCCCAAAAGGGGACCCACCTCCCCTCCCGCCGTCGGCAGCATCCCTCCTCCGTGGTACTCAGCACGTCTGGCCTGGACCCCGGCTTTGCACACCCACTGCAGCCCCTCCTTTGCTGGGCTAATTCCTCCCTGTGTTCAGACCTTCCTAGGGCTCAGGAACGATTCCCTGAGCGTCGCTGGGAACGGAGGGGAAAAAGCAGCAACCCGACTGCGATCCGCCACCCGGAGCAGCACCAGCTCCCTGCCCCGGAGCACAGCACTGCCGCAGCGCCCTTGCCGGATGGCGCGGCCTCCCCGTGCCAGCCAGACTGCTTCAACTAAGGGCCAGCCACCGGCGCGTGGCACAAATTAAAGCTGTTCTTCCATGCCTGCAGCTCCTTGAACGTGACCTAGTAACGCAGGTGCTATTTTCTTTCCTCCCGTGACAGCCGGCTGACTCGCAGAGCCCATGCCCTGCGGGCGGGAGGGAAACGTCCGTCCGTCTGTCTGCGGCGGGATTGTTTAGCAGCCACGGGAAAGGGCACTCCAGAAACGCAGGAGGCAGCGTGAGCACGGCTCCGCTCCAAGCCGCCCTTGTGTACACCTGACATGTTCCAGCCACCCAGCTGGCTGCTCCTCTAACACACTATTCCTTGCGCATTTTATTTCCCCCAGGGCCTGCTAATGCCTGCAAACGACGGCCCTAAATACCTGACCTTGCTTTCTGCACAAATCCTGCGCTCTGCTCCGTCCCAGGACTCCCAACAGCTACTGGCGAGGGCCTGGCAAGAGGCTGCCGAATCCCTCTTGCACAGCGTTCACAGGGACTTTGTTCAGAGACCCTTCCTGGAAATCGAGTCCTCGACCTGCAAGCGTGGCAGAGAGAAATCCCCTCCGCCGGAAAGCTGTCCAAGCCTTCCCCTCCCTGACAGCCTGCCCTTGAGCACCGAAGCCATTCATATCGCTCTGCATAAAAATGCCTTTACTCCCATCGTGGCTGTCAAGTTGGTTTTGGCAAACCCCAGCCACCCACTGATCTGGTTTTCTCCTCTAGGGCCTGTAAATCAGCTGCTTTGCTCTCGTGTTATGAACCATCGGCTCCAGTTGTGTACCTGCGCGCCCTCAGAAAACCCCTCTCGGCGCCAGCCGGGCGTTTGCTGTCTCTCACTCTCCCTGGTTTCCACTCTGCCCGCGGTATCACTACTGCGTTGGCGTTCGCGGCTCCTTTTGGGGTAGAGCTAGCTGAGCCTTCGGGCGCGGATCCCTTCCCCTTGGGGCCGGTGGCAAGCCAGCCCTGCTCACCAGCCAGGCAGGGACCAGCGCGCGGAGGGAGAGCCGTAGGATGGGGCAGCACTCACCGGCAACGCGGAAGCAGGAAAATAAGCAACTTCCCCACTAGCAGGGAAACGGGTGTCAACACCAGTGCTGGGACTTGCTTTCTCCTCCCCACGCCCAGACAACAGATCTCTGTCTCTCCAGCCTGTATCTTCCCAACATCTCCTCTCCCAGCCAGCCCCACAGCCGGCCGAGAGGCAGCCAGGGACCGGCGTGGCTGCCGTGGCGGGCGGGAGGCGAGGAGCTGCCGAGGGCTGGCAGCTTCAGAGCCCTGCCACCGACACTTTAAACCTCTCGACCAGTTCAACTCCCTTTCCCCGGAGAATCAGGATACACCTGCACCCATCACCCCAGCGCGCACATGGCGGGAGCTGAGCTGAGGCAGAGCGCGGGAGGCTGGAGCCCACCATGGGCAGCCAGGCTCAGCATCCCCCCGGAGAGCATCCATCCCCCCAGAGAGCATCCATCCCTCCGGGGAGCATCCATCCCCCTGGGGAGCATCCATCCCCCCGGAGAGCATCCATCCCCCCGGGCACACGGCTGCTTTCGGCTGAGGTGCTCTCCCCGCCGATGCCAGCAGCTCGGCCCGCACACGGCTCAGCCCCGCTCACCCCGGCCCCGGGGGCACCGGGCACCCCCGGGGTAGCAGCCCCCACCCCGGGTCGCCCCCCCCCCGCCTGCCCCTGCCCCGCCGAGCCAGCCCCCGGCCCGCCCCGGCCGCTCACCTTCTGCCCCGGCCCCGGCACGGTCGCCTCGCCCCGACCGCGGCTCCGGGAAAGTCCCGTCCCGGCTCCGCCTCCCGGGGCTTCCCGGGCCCGGCTCCGCCCCGGCGGGGGACAGCGGCAGGGGGAGACGGGGGACCCCCCGACGGGACGGACGGGACGTGTAGCTCCAGGCTGCTGCATCCCGGGAGAAACCGCGTGTCTTCCACCCGCCTGACACTCGGGACGGGGAACAGAGCCCCGGGGTCACGGCTGTCCCCCGAGAGCCGCAGGACGCTTCGTCCCCCGTCCCTTTGGACACTGGCCCCCAAGCCGGTCAACTAGCCCAGCCCTGCGCAGCGGGGAAGGACGGTCTGCCTAGCCCTTGGCTGATTTTCACTTTTATTATTGTAAATCCGCTGTTCTCTCTTTATATATATATTTTTTAAACATATATTAGATATAAAAGTCAGAAATGCTCCTCTTCGAACTACATATACTGGTGGATTTATAGGCCGGTTTTGAAAAGGCGGGCAAATCGGGACGCCCAACCTGATCAATGCGCACAGCAGCAGCAAATGCCCCTCTCCAGGGACAAGGGAAATATTTTTTATATATATATACGTGTATATATATATATATGTAGACCTATATATACACACACTCGCACTCGCACATGCATTCATCGCCCTGCACGTCCCACAGCCCCTGCCCAGGACGCCCCAGGCCGGGTCCCAGCCCGCGGATGCTGGGGTTGAGCGGGACGGGCTCCCAGCGGGCAGGTACTGGCCGGGCTGAGCGCTGGGCAAGGCACCAGAGGACGGATTTGGGAGTCCCAGCAGAACCGGGCGCGGGGTTCCTCTGCTCCTAGAGAAATACCTGCCCTGTCCGTGCCTGCGCTCCCCGGGTTGGGAGACCGGGTTTGGGGTGTGCGGGCTCCCTGGCGGGACAGCTTCGGTTGGAGGGGAAATCCGGCGCTCTGCAGGCGCTGTGCTTGCAGGACATCCCCGGTGGGACGGTAAACGCGGACACCCATTTCCTCACCTAGCTGACCGCCAGGAAGCACGGGAACGCCGTGGCCCAGGAGGTGAACCCCCCCCCCTCAGCAATTCTCCTCCAGGCTGAAAAAATGTAGGAAAGTCATCATCTGGAGGCACAGAAGGCCCTGAGCAGTGACAGCCCTGGCTGGCAGGGCCACGGTGGTCCCACCGGGGCTGCTGGTGTCATCCGGTGGCAGCAGTGCAAGCCACTACCCCCACCTGGGTGGGCAGGCAGGGAGAGACCCCCACCACCACCATCCTCACCGGGGGTGCAGAGACCGGCACTGCCATCCCCTGCCGAGGACGGGAAAAGGCACTGTGGGGTTTGGACCCTCGGACACAGTCACAGCGGCCGGCGGGAAGGCTTGTCCTGCCTCACCCTGCCCCGGTGGCCCCGGAGGAGGGAGGAACGCCGATCCCCATTCCCAGCCCACCAGGCTCGCGAGGTGAGGGGAGGGTGAGCCCCCCGCTCCCCCGCGTCCCTGACAGGAGGGGGACTCTATGATCGCCTGCGACAGCCCCCAACTCAGCGGGGGCAACCCTGGAGGCTCCGGGGCAGATCCCGGCTCTGCCCATCGCAGAACCAGGCTGGCATCCCCGCACCCCAGCAGTGACCCCGCACCCCGCGGCCAGGGAGGGGACAGCTCTGGCAGGGGACACCCGCTGCCGGAGGAGCCCCGGCCGCAGCTCTCACCAGGAGGGGAGGGCACCGCACGCCCACGCGTGCACACACACGCACACACGCACCCACGCACCCAGAGTCAGCCGGTGTCTCGGAGACATTCAGGACGGGGGGGGAGTCACCGGCAGAGCCCAATTTGGGGGTCCCCACCATCAGCTGGGGGTCAGGCCATGGCCAGGCCCTCCGCATGGCTGTGGATGTGAGCCGTGCTGGACACACCGCTTTCGCCTTTGTAACTTTTGGGGGCCCGGCTGGCTTTCAGCAGGACCAGGAAGGTGTCTGTGGAGATGGCCCCGAACTCAAAGGTGAAGGTGCCGTAGAAGACCAGGACATCGATGATGAACATCCACTCGCACAGGGCAGCCACATGCTGCAGCACGAAGCTCTCCTGGATGAAGAACACACCACCTGAGGGCATCCCCGTCAAGGAAAGCGCAGCTGGACCCCAACCACCCCACGGAGGACCACGTCCCCCCACCAGTACTGCATCCTGGGGCGGCTGTGAGCAGCCCCCCTCTGCAGGGAACACGGAATCACGGAATTTTCAGAGTTGGAAGGGACCTCTAGAGATCATCTAGGCCCACTCCCCTGCCAAAGCAGGATTGCCCAGAGCACATCACTCAGGACTGCATCCAGGCGGGGCTTGAAAACCTCCAGAGAAGGGGACTCCCCCACCCCCCTGGGCAGCCTGTGCAGTGCTCTGCCACCCCAACCGGAAAGAAGTTTTTGCGTATATTTGAACGGAACTTCCTATGTTCCAACTTGTGCCCATTGCCCCTCGTCCTGTCACTGGGAACCACTGAAAAGAGTCTGGCTCCATCCTCCTTCAGCCCACCCTTTTGATACTTGTACGCAGTAATAAGGTCTCCCCTCAGCCTTCTCTTCTCCAGGCTAAAGAGTCCCAGCGCTCTCAGCCTCTCCTCATAAGGGAGATGCTCCAATCCCTCAGTCATCTCAGTTGCCCTACGCTGGACTCTCTCCAGCAGTTCCCTGTCCCTCTTGAACTGGGGAGCCCAGAACTGGACACAGTATTCCAGTTGTGGCCTCACCAGTGCAGAGTAGAGGGGACACACCACCACCACCCCTAAAACCAAGAAACCCCACACGCTTCCCCCAGCTCTGGGAGGGCCCTGGCATGGGTGAGGTGGTGGCACACGTGCCCAAACCAGCCTCGGTAAATCACGGGACCGATGCCAGGCGGGGATTTTCTGCAGCGGCTGGGGCAGGGGGGGAACTGGGGCTGCGGCCCTCAGGCAAGCTGGGCGCCCGGCTGCCTCACCCTCCCCACACCCCTCGCCTCTTCCTCAAACCAGGCTGACGCTCCCACGGGACGCAAAGTTGATAAAACTCATCAGCCCTCCCTCCCCTTGGTTAAGGGGGTACGGGCTGCCGCGTCCCAGCCCCACAGCACCCCCCATCCCTCTGCGCCACTGGCTGGCTGACCCCAGAGAGGGGGAATGCTCCCTCTCCTCCAGGTCCTGCTGCTGCCAGAGCTTTGTTATGTTTCCCTCATTTCCCACTGGGGATCTCTAGGGGAAACCTACTGCCAGGGCCACCACGGGTGAGGGGAGAAGGCAGGTACATCCCCCAGCCCTCCAGGAGAAGCCTCTGGCAGCATCCTGCCTTTTGCCAGCGATACCAAGATCCGGGAGAGCCGGAAAGGGAGGGACCTGACCCTCTGCTCGCTCCCCCCATCCCACCAGGACAGGTCCCACACCGTCACCACCACAGCTCGCCGCTTTCCCACTTCCAGTCCGCAGTGCTCACCCAGCAGCGTGGCCGCAGCAGACAGGCACCAGCCCTGTCTCCCTTGTCCTTACATGCCCTGCCTGTCCCTCCCAGCTGGCACGGCCCCATGGCACTCCTGCCCTTCCCAGCTCCCTGCCCGCTTCCCGGTCCGCCCGCCTTCTGTGGTGACACTGCAGGACCCTCTGGCACGTCCCGGGCCCTCCGAACCCCCCCTGGGCTCCTCCTGCACTGCTCGCCCCGACCAGACCCCAGCCAGCCTCTTTGGGACCTGTGGACACCGCATGCTTTTCCCCCTTCCTGCCCAATAACCACCACCTTGTTTCCCAATTTATCCTCAACCTCAGACCCAAATAAGCCCCTGGCTCCCCGGCCACACACTTGGGACCATTCTTCCAGCCCCGTTCCGCCTGCTGCCGTGCCCTCCCGGTGGGCAAACGGTGTTTGCAGGCGCCAGCGCCCGCTCTCCGAGCCCTCCCTCGTGGCGCGGGCAGGTCGGCCGGCGGGTGCCGGTGAGCCCCGGCTGGCAGAGGTGCCGCCACGCACCCGCCTGGCACCCGCACAGAGCGCTTTTGTACTCGGCTCCGGTCACGCAGGTAACTCGCATGGACTTTGCATCGCCGAGGGCTCAACATACCTTTGTCTCATTAAAAAAAAAAAAAACAACCAAAACCCCAACAATTAACCGGTCCTTCCACTCTGCAAGGTGTAGGGCTGGAGCCCGCAGCGGCGGCTGGGCTGGGCTGCGGCAGCCAGGGGAGGGCTGGTTTGGGGCCCCCCAGCGCCCCGAGAGATGCCCACCAGGATCCCTTCCCCTCTTCGCCCCCGCACTGCCCCGATACTGCTGCTCCTCCCGCCTACGCCCTCAGCGAGCTGCCCACCCTCAGCCCCCTGCCCAGCCCCTCCTGGCACCGTGCCTCGCCGCCAGACCAAAGGATGGAGGACATGGGGCGCGTACACCCTGTGAGGACCACCTTTCACCAGCCCATCCCGGATCTCCTCCCCACGTCCCCTTCAGAAGGATACTGAAGACGAGGGTGAGGAAGGCCACAAAGGTGAGGATGCTACGTAAGTGGCCGGTCCAGTACTGCCCGCGGGTTTTGGCCATGCGGTAGGTGAGGATGGACTGCAGGAGCAGGAAGAGCATGCTGGTGGGAAAGGCCACCCCCGCCCCGATGTAGTGCAGCACTTTGGCGTGATCCACCTGCAATGGAGAGACCATCGGCATCCGCACCCCGGCACGGCTCTGCTCTGGGGGGTGGGCAGTGCCAGGAGCGGGTCTGGGCAGCGTGGAGTGCCCGACTCGGGGCTGAAGAGCGGATTTGGACCTGCTGCTGGGATCTCAAAGCACTTCTTTGTGCATCTGTGGGGTTGGCAGCTCCCGAGCCCCTCGGGCCAACAGCCCTGCCGTGCCCAGGGGCATGGGGCAGGGGCTGCCCTCTGCCCCGAGCAGCATCAGGGGCTGCCGGCACCCCCTCCTGGGGGGTCACAGCCCGCCCTTCAGCAGAGCCGTTGAGCCGTGGCTTGGAGCACAAGGGGGATCGGGGCCAACGAAGCTTCTCCCGGGGGGGGGTGGCGCCGGCAGCAGCCTCCTGCCAAGCGGAAGGGACTGGGCTGCTGCAGGCAGCAAACAGGCAGCTGCCGGGAGGCCGGTGCCTGGCAGCGCAGGCGTTGCGGGGGGAGCGCTGCCGGCTGCTGCCAAGCCCTGGACCGCTCCGGACCCTGCGAGCGCAGGCTCTGCCCAGACACGTTTCCTGGCATCACCCCCCTGCCCCCCCGGCTCCTTCCCAAGCAGCAAACATCCCCGGCGGCACGGCCGGGCAGCGGCAGCACCGGCAGCTTGGCTGGGTCTCCTCTGCCCGCGCAGGGTCACGCACCCCCGGAGAGGACAGACCGTGCGGAGGGGTTCAGATAAGGGTTAAACCAAATCCAGCACCTCAATCTGGACCTGAAACTATGGGCGCACAAGCAAAGAAGGGGTCCCAGCGCCTGGGCAAGAACAGCGTCCGGCGGAGGTGAAGGAGCGCATGGATGGGGGAAAGGGGATCAAAACCACCACCCCAAATCCTACACCACCGAGCGCTGCCACTGCTCCGCTCCAGCCAAGGTCCCCCCCCGGGATCCCCCGAGGAGATGCCTTACCTGGAAGTTGCCGACCATGGTGAGGCCAGCGGCGCAGACCCAGCCGGTGGCCAGCCCCAGGGTGTTGAGGAGGGACGGCCCGAGGTGCTCCAGGAGGTGGGCGTAGCGCAGCAGCCCCACCAGGATGACTGCAGGAGGGAGACACAGCCCCGTCGCACACCGCCGCATGCGGTCCCCCACCCCTGCCCCCCACCCGGGGGGTGAGTGCCGCGGGGGCACCCCGCTCCCGGCCCCGCTCCCCGGGCAGCCATCACTTACCCATGAAGGAGCCCAGGCTGCAGATGAGGCTGAAGAAGCAGCTCTCGGGAGGCAGGGTGCCACACTTGCTGCGGGGACAAGGCAAGACCCGGGGAGCCCTTAGCCGGGGGGGGCACCGGGGTGCGGCGCTCGCCCCCCTCCCCTCCCCAGGACACACTCCTGGGTTACCCCAGGGGTGCTCTCGGAGCGGCTCCGACCCCCCGGCCGGCCCCGCGCTCCCACCCCGCGGCTGCTCACCTGACGAGGGGGATGTGGTCCAGCGTGCAGCAGGAGCCGAGGCTGTCCACGCCGCACGACTGGTTGTAATTCCTGCCGGGAGTAAAAGGGCAGGCTAGGAGAGCCCAGCGGCTGCCCGGGACCCTCCTGCCTCCTGCCCAGCCCCTCCTGGCACCGTGCCTCGCTGCCAGACCAAAGGATGGAGGACATGGGGCACATACACCCCATGAGGACCACCTTTCGCCAGCCCATCCCGGATCTCCTCCCCACATCCCCTTCGGAAGGATACTGAAGCCCCGCAAGGGTGGCAGAGCGGCTCCCCAGGGAGCGCAGCCCGACCTCAGGGATGTGCCCGCACCCTGGGGACAAATCCCTCCTGGGAGCGCCCCGTGGCCCAACCGGGTCCTCCAGGAGCATCACGCCTGCCTTTCCACAGCCTGTCCCCTGCCTGATGGCTCTGCTGCCCACCCGGAGCCCCTGCCCGCGAGGGAGAGGCCATGGCAGGGTGTGGGGGGGCTGCAATGGGTGCTGGGCTCAGGGGGGTTCTTGCAGCCCTGTGCCCCGGGCAGGAGCGGGAGCCCCTACGTGCCAGCCCCGTCACACACGTCCCCGGGGTGGGAGCGCAGGTGGAGCCGGGCACGCAGCCACCGACAGCTCCGGGCTTGCACGGGACGCCGAGCGGAGCGGGAAACGGCCCCCACGGCCACGAGCAGCCGCGGGGCAGTGCCACCCCACCTGGGAGGGAGGGCAGGAGCTGCCCGAAGGGGGGGACACAGCAGGAGCAAGCCCCCAGGCTGCCCTGGGGAGCCCCGCAACCCGGCCGGGCGTCCCTCCTGGGGGCTTGTTAGCACCCCCCAGCACTGCCGGGCCGGGGCAGGGATCTGCTGCCGAAGCCACCGCAGAGCCCTGGAAGCACCTCCCGTGGCCACAGACCCTGCAAACCCTGGGGGACCCAGAGCTCTTATCAGCCCGAGGCACCTTCCTGTACCGCAGCTGCTGCCTGCAACCACAACCAAATTCGTTCCCCCCCCAGGGGTATGTGCCCCCTTGCCCTCCCATGAGCTGGCACACACTTGCAGTGGGGTTTTTTTGGGCACCCCTTTGCTGCAGCATCACCGGGACACCCAGCACCTCTGCCTGGTGTGGCCGAGCGGGGACCCCTCCCCACCCCGCAGGGAGCCCGGTGCCCCAAAGGGATCCCCCGGACACCCCCAGCCCCACGGTGGGGACCGGGAGCCGTGGGGGGGGGGCAGCACCGTCCTGCCCCTGGCCCAGGCTGACCATCAGCCGCCTCCGGCCGCTCAGCAAGCGCATGGTTAAAACAGCCTTTTTGGAAAGGGCCGGGCTGGGCTCTGGTGTTTTTTCAGTCTCCTCCTTTACTGGTGGCTTTGTTTTCCTACCAGGAACCCCAGCGAGGCGTGGAGCCCCACGGCCTCCTCAAGGGTTGCTCTTGGGGCCGTGTTTGGTTTGGGAAGCTTTTTTTTTTTTTCTTTATTATTATTATTTTTTTGTTTAAAGCGAGCAGCCCGCGGCCGGGAAGCATTATTCATCATTAAGGGCTGGCTGTGCGGGCGCAGACAACCCGACACACACATTCTTCCCAGGGCAGAATCAGCCATCAAGGCAGGAAATGGCAGCGGGTTTTTTTTTTTTTTCCTCCCCCCCTCCT
>VUYV01000249.1:854596-973989 GCA_008711295.1 Anarhynchus alexandrinus
CCCCCTCGCACCCCCAGCCCCAGCCCCAGATGATGCTCTCTCTGCCCCAAACACCATCCCCGCATCCACCAGGCTGTGGGCTCCTCCAGCAAGTGTGGCCCAAAGGGCACTGTCCCCCCCAGGAGGTACAGCCCCAGGTAACAGCTGGGCGTAGAGGACCTGGCTCGGTCCCCTCTTCTTCCTCGTGGGAAGGGGCTTAACGTGGGCTCGGACTCCCCTTCCTGAGGACACGGCTCAGGTTGAGCCCCTGCGCGGACTGATCCTGGCTGGTGACACCTCGGCTGCCTCCCACACCGTGAACCACCTCTCCTTTCCTGGACACTTTCTACAAATGGCTCGATGAGGGATTAAGTTTAGCAGCCACCCACCAACCCTGCTGGCCCAGAGACATTGCCATTTTTCTTACGTGGAAAACTCGGTAAGAGAAGAGGAAGCACGACTTCCCCTGGCAGAGAGCAGCGGGGCTGCGGCAAGGCCACAGCAGCCCCATTTCCCTGTCGGTAACTCGGCAATGACCCACCCTCCCTCCCCGCGGCTGCTTGCAGGCGTGTGTTGGCAAGTCCCAAAACGTGCGGCGCAGCTGAAGGGTGCATGTCTGCGCCCCTCGGCCCCCTGCGCGGCTGCTGCTCCCGAAACCTGCACCTTCCCGCTGCCTTCCGAGCAGGAGCAGCCCTGGCCAGCGTGGGAGAGGAGCTCCGGCCACCCACCACCTCGCCCCGGGGTTGGGGTGCAGGTTATGCAACTGGAGGAGCAGTATTGCATACTGGGACTTGTAGTCTCGGGGGATCTCATCTTCCTACGCGTTGAATCGCACGTTCCGGGCAGCCTCCTCGCAGGGACAAGGTCTCTCCTCGCTCTTCAGCACATCAGTTTCCCCGACCTTTCACTGCAGGAGCTGCGCTCCAGAACTTTGCTCCCAAAGCTGCCCCCGGCATTTCTGTCCGCCGGCGGACAGCGGGCCTGGCCCTCCCTCTCCCGGCGGCCCTCACGGCCGGCCGCACAGACGGACGGCGATGGGAACAACGCCGGCCGGCACGGCAGGCATCAGGCCAGCGTCTCAGCTGCAGCCGCCTCGGCGGGCTCCGATTGCTCCCGGGCCATGGGGCGAGCGGTACAAACCCCACCGGGCTGCCTTCCGCACAGGTGGGGCGAGGGAGCAGGGCACAGGATAATTTAGGCTCCGTAACGGGCGCAGATTTTTCCAGAGAAGTTCAACAGTCGGCAGTTCTAGGAATGAGGGTAACTTCTAAAAAAGCCAGCTCACTGTTGGAAGATACTTCATGGAAATCTTTTCCTACAGATCGGGTCTTCTCAGTATGCTCAGATTCAATTTAAAAATTGAATCTAGAAGCAGCAGTGCTGCCGTTTCACAAATTTCAGTGCCAAATTGATGTTTTACAGCCAGGGCTTATCTTTCTATAGGACTTTCTCCCACCAGGAAGCTTCACACCAATGAGGAGACACCAGCTCCACAGTAACCCGTCCTACCGACACACACTAAATCCCAATATTTATTTCTATTCTGTTTCAGCGGTGGAAGTTCTTGATGTAAATGGGAACAGAAGAGGTCCGTAAAACCAAACGAGGGTGATGTCTGTCCAGCCTCCTCTGGGAAACAGTGCGTCAGACTCGTGAAAATGAGAAAGAAGTCCAAGCCTAGAAAAAGCGTATGCTGGGACAAGCCTGAACGCTGGTGTTGTGAACACCACTCCTCACCAACAGCCGCTGCAGCGTGTCTTTTATGTAACTTGAGTTACAAACAGAGTTCAAGAGACTTATTAATAAAAATATGTATCATGGCACATGCTACTTGTCAGTTGATTCTGATCTGTTTTCAGTTCACACACTTTCCCTGTTATTTTTTCTCTGTAACACACGAAACCTCATTATGGCAAAATCCAAACAACATTCAAAGAAAATTTTTCTGGTTTTCCAGTCCATTCCTATTTACAGCCTAGCGAAAACTGTTTAAAGTGCAATTCTGTCTGTCTTTCCAGTCGACATTCTTTCCATTCCAGTCCCGCTTCCTGCAGTTTCCTCGTGTGGCTTTTGCTTTGCACCGCAATTGTCTGAATTGAGATGTAATACGCTCAGTAGAAACCGGGTTTGCAAACACAGTCTAAAACACAACATCCCCCCAGACAACTATCTGAAGGCAGCGGGGAAAAACCGGGCTTTGCCATTAGCTCATACCACTCCAAGAAGTCAAAAGGACCGTCTGGGGATCAGAGGGCAGTAGGGCTGACATCAAGGCGCTTGACAATTGAGCAATGGTTTACAAAGAGTTAATCATCTAAAGGTTTCAGTGAGCATTTTGGAGACAGCTCAGAAAAACAGAAGTGAAGGCTTGGAAACCCAAGACAGAGAGGTGGGCTGGGTATAGAAGGGCCACGGGCAGCACCGGGATTCAACTACATGAATGGAAACATCTAAGGGCTGGAAGGACACAATCTGGAAGCAGTGGAGGGTGAGGAAGAGAAGGCTGCAGCAGTGAAAATATTCCAGGAATGGTGGAAATGGGGTAAGGGAACCAGGATTTATTAACGGGACTTTCCTACCATTACTCCCCCATTACGCAATATTTAGATCTTGGCTCATGCAATTCAAACAAACTCCAAATTTTTAAACCCCTTATCAAGCCCACAGGAGTCTCTTGGAATCCTTGCGACAGGGAAGGCACTGGTGTCTCACACAGCTCTAAGGACACCGTGGCACCGCGTGGATCTTGCCACAATACAAAAGTAGACAATATCAGGAGGGAAGCATGTGTGGTTGTCCCCATCCATGGCAAGCATTAGCCCTGGAAGAGCCCAGGATCTCTCATGCCCTCTCCAAGTCCCGAGTCCTGTCAGCGGAAATGAGTATTTCTTCCTCATCAGACAGAAAATGCTCCTTCCTCCCAAGTGAGCCAGGTTGTCACCGAGGTCTGTGTTCTGGCCGCGTGCCGAGATGCCGCAGGGCACGTGCTCCTCAGCCCCGGCAGTGCCTGAGCACACACCAACAGAACACCAGAAATTTTACAGCTGACACTTCTCGCCAGGAGCAAGAGCAATCTAGCTGTTACACCTCTGCTTTGCCCATGATAGGGAACCATTTCTGCTTAGCCCCTCGATGGCCAACCTCCACCGCAGCCCCCCCAAAGAGTCAGGGGAAGTCCCTCTGTGCTCCCTGCAGCCAAGAGCGCTCCGTCGGAGGTATATGGAGCCGGGGGGGCTGGCAGCCGGGCACAACACCTTGACAACTAAACTCCTCTCTTCCCAAAACTCTGAGCCGCAGAACCACGACAGAAAAGGAGCGCAACGCTGGAGCATTCATTTACAGGATGTATTTATTACACTGTAAAAAGTCCATTGGATTTGTAGCCATTTACTCTATATGTACACTGGTTGTACTCCCGCCCCAACTGTAGGTTCCTCTCGGTACAGTATACACTGGGTTGGAGTCATGCCCAATGCCCCTCCCAGTCACCAGTGGGATTTCCAAGATTGGTATTATTGAGAATTTAGCCAACTAATCGAGAGAGGAGGAAGAACGAAGATGCAGCGCTTGCCAGGCAGCCAGCTCTGCTCTGGGCATGAGGGGGTGGAAGAGCGGAACACCCTTGCTGCAAGGCAGAAGCACAAGAACGACTACCAGGGCCTCAGCTGCAGGGGTGCTCTAGGTGGAAAAGAAGGTGGGTTCCCAACAACTAGAAGATGCAGAAGGGCGCAATCTCTGCAGAGCTTCCAAGAGAAAGCACAGCAGACTCGCTGGGCATCTGTCAGCAGGTGCCACTGATCCCCACATCTTCTCTAGTTGAAGAGGATGTTCTCCTAAGGAACAGGGCTGGACACCAAGAGACCAACGTAGCGAGTGGTGGACAACACGGCACCGCTGTGCACCCCGGGGGAGTGGCTCCCCAAGCGCTGTTTGAGAGATGGCCATGGTGCTCTGCGCTCAGCTCACGGGACTCTGCGTTTCCTTCTCATCTGCTCAACTAGGCAGAACCTTCTGAATTCGCTCTCTCCAACCACAAAGCCTGATTACATTTACAGGAGGAGGGAGGAAAGCAGTGCTGCCCCTGCCAGACTCCCCTGCTGCCTACTCCCTATCTGGCATGGGGATTGCTGCGATCCGTGTTGCATAAGGAAAGCTCGTGGCTACAGCAGATAAGAAGCCCTACGTAGCAAGCTGGGAGCTGTGCTGTAAGCAATCCACATTTCTACACAAAATTCTCAACCTGCCGAACCCAGGCGCGCCCAGAGCCCAAACAAAGCAGTGCGACCAGAAGCACGGGCAGGAAAGCTAGGGAATGGCTGGGGAATTGTCCAGGGACTGGACTGAATAATCCAAGAGACAGTCCTGTACTGCGGCCCCTCTCTGGTGTCACATCAAAGAGTTTTCCCTCTTCACCAGATGAACTGGTGGCAGCTTGGTCCCAGGCTGCTGGGTGCGGTCATTGCCTGGCCCCTGAGATTGTGAAGGCAGGAAGGAGACTGGTCAGTGGAACTGGGTACCCCTCCAAGAAGACAGGGATTTCTAGATGGATTTCTAGGTGGTTGCCACAGGAAGGGAGCAGAATGTGATGTGCTCCAGGGGGATTGTGGCAGCAGCCCTTCTGCTCAGGTTAGCATCATCTTCTAAAACAAACGTGCCCGCTACCAGAGAACATTTGGCCAGCATCCTCCACCCACAGAGCTTCCTCAGCAGACAGTTCTCAGACACCCTCGAACTAATTGACTTCAGAGGTTGTCATGGGGTCAGTGGGCCGTGGAGTAGCTAAGAGGGGAACAGGAGAGGTGGCTTCAATTAGGGCTGGGTTGAGAATGATTGGCAGAGTCATAGGCGGCACTCCAACCTGCAGGGGAGAGGCAAGAGGCTGCAGGATGAGCGGTGGCTGTGCTGTCGTAGGAGGTATGTCTGTAACGGGGCTTGTCTTTGTTGGAGCTGATGCTGGGAAAGAAGGAGAGGCAGAGGTGCTGATGGTGGGTGAGGCAGGTGCAGTGGGTCTCTCAGACTCTGGAAAAAGGAAGAGACAAAATACATCCTTACGCAGGCCTTGACGAAGTCACCTTTCAGCTCAAAGCTAAGCGGGGCTGAGAATCAACTCAGGGGCCTTTTCACATCTGCCCCTTCCACATACCTTCATACGAGGCCCTGAGGAGCAGATGCCAATCACAGGCATTCTGCCCCAACCTCTGCCCACCCCAATAACCTCAGCAAGAAGGCCACAACCTATCCATTTGGAAGCACAACAGTTCCACAACACTAGAGGCCTGGTCACTGTGGATCACGCTAAACCAAGGAAAAGCAGATCCAAACCACCGTACTGGGAAGACGATTCCAGAAAGAAGAAACGGGACTCACCACTGGCACCCAGTTCACAGGGCTTCTCCAAAGGAGCCAGGTGGGTGGCTGGTCTCACATCCCCCACGGGAGAAGGGGGCAGGGCAGACACTATCGATTTCTGATGCTGCTGCTCCATTGGTACGCTGGGGACAGGATCTAGGAAAGCAAAACAAGCAGTGAGTCCACACACCAGTTTGCTCACTCCTTTTGCCCACTCTCAGTTTGCCCTCCTTGTGCCAAGCTCCCACAGCCTCCTGCAACTATCATTTCACCAGTATCCAGGCACTACGGCAGCTGGGTAGCACATAAGGTGCAAGCACTGGGTCCAAGACCTGTTTTCTTAAGGTTTCTCAGCCCCTCCTACCTTGGATGACTGTCTGTTTGAAGAGCTCATCCCGCAGCCTAGGTAAGAAACAGTCAATCCGTTCCCAGGTGATCTCCCAGAGATCCGAGTATCCCGTCCGCGAGTCAGCACTGTGGAATATCCCAGCCGTATCCATTACAAGCAGCATATTCTTCAGAGACTCTGGGATGGCCTCCAGCTGTAATCAGAGACACTCCTCAGGACACAGAGAATGGACATATAGCAATGAACAAAAGCTCAAAACAGCCAATGGGCTGCCTTGGAAACAGAGGCCAAGGGGGGAGACCATGGAACAAAATGGTTTTGGAAGGATTAAAAGAGTTAAAAAAACCCAACCAAAACCAAAACAACCCCAAACCAAAACACCTTTCAAGTTTAGGAGGTTAAAACCAATGAATGGTTGTTCAAAGCACTGCAGTAGGATGACTTTCAGCACCTTACCAGTAAGTCACTGGAGCCAGCATGCATGTATTTGTCCATAAAGTCCAGGATTGTCAGCCACAGGGCAGCAAAGGTGGTCAGTGAGAGCAGTGGGGAGAGATGCTGCAGGAACACCTAGAAGGAAAAACACAACTACTGTCAACAAGTAGTACCAGGGCTGCTGCTCATAGCTGGACAAGCCAGTCTTGCAAACCTGGAACTCCCCCTCCTTGTGGCAGACCAGGAGCATGCACAGGCCCAGCCTAGAGACACCAGAGGCCTCCACTCTTCTGAGCTGCATATGCAGAGGACTGAATCTTGTCTCCTTTGTATGAGGCTACTGCAGTCTGCATCACCATGTCTTCCAACCCTTCCATACTCTCTGCTTTAGGTCAGTACGATCAGTTTGTGATGTGCATCATCTCAACACTAGAACAGACTGTCTTCAACTAATATTGGGTGAAATACTTCTCTCTCCATCCTTCATAAAGTCACAAACTCCTTCCTGACAACTCTTCCGAAGGCCAGGATCATGGAGACAGTTCTGGAAAGAAGGCATGTCCCAACAGCAGAAGGTGGTGGAGGAGCCCAGCACTGAAGACAGTCAAACTAGCAAACTGACACCTATCCAGTTCAGAGATGCTGAGAAGCTAATGCAGCAAACAGTTTGGTTTTCTTGAGGCACACCGTTTCCCCTGAGCTTTCAGACAGCAGAAGCATGCTCACCTTGGAGAGTAGTGTTGAGGCTCTCATCCTAGTTTCCTCCATCCCACCAACGTCAGCTGGACTGATGTTCTCAAGTAGCTTGGTTAGCAGAGGGAACAGCACCTGTTGGATCAGACACATTGATATTCCAGAGCTGAAAAATGACTGATGAGATCTGCATAGACAGCCTTACAGAAAGGAGCTGTTTTTTACGACCGGTGGCTTCTAGGCAGAGAACATGGGAGGAGCAATGGGAAGTGCAATGAGTGGATTCATTTCAATATGCCAAGAGGCTCTGTCAGAAGCCTAAACAGAGAGGAACTTTTCACAGGATCAGAGTAGGGAATGCCTTGTCTGTTGTGGTGAATAAGCTGCTCAACAAGACAGTGCTGAAGTAGGACATCATTCTGCCACTCCTGCACACAGCTTTGGTCTTCACGACCATGCTGTTCTACCTACACGCCCAGCCCAGCCAGGAGGTTACCTTGTTGAAGCAGGACTCCCATTCCAAGGCATCCAGGGCCTGCAGGTCATGTACCAGGAGGGCCCGCTGCAAGTAAGTGAGTGCCTGCATCCGTACCTGGCGTCGGGCATCGCAGCACAGCCAAGCAATACCTGCAAGAGAGGGATTCAGTGCAAAGCCCACAGGGAAATTGTCACATCCCCGCTTCACCGGTCTAGGGTGAAAAATCTAATGAAGGTCAAACACTCTCTGGGGAAAAAAATAGGAAAAAAAACCCCGAAAAAGAACTATACTTGTTCCAGACCACAGGCTGGGAATCTACTGTCAGGTCCAGAAGCAAGCTGGCAGCTAACTCTTGCTAAAGATACCTTTCGGGATCTGAGCCAAGTTCTTTTTCAATTACAGCAGACCCTAAAAACAACCTCCGCCTGTTCTCTGCAGTTAGTTCTTGGCTCCTCAACGTTCCTGAATGCTGCCATTATTTTGGAAGTGTCTCTGCTCAGTTTCATTGCAAGGGGACGGCTTTACCCTGTAGCAAAGGACACCAGCAGTTGGACCACAGCGTTCGGGAATCTGCTTCGATTTTCCTCCCTGCTGTCTCTAGATGGCGTTGCTCCTCTGCCCAGGAGCTGTAGATGGTGGCCGCTCGCGTGTGCAAGGTGTGCATGAGGTCCAGGAGCTGCGAGTCAAGCACCACATTAAGCAACACACAGGACTTACATTTTTGAAGCAACCCCGGTCTCTGCTCTTCCCCAAACCAATGCTAAAAGGCTCGCAGCTGCTCAAGCCTGCTTCCTGTAGGTACATAACCATGTATAGCTATGGAGATGGTGTCAGGCTCTGCTGTCTGTGCAAGTGCCAGGCATCTTCAGCAAGAATTGTGTCAGTTCAGTAGCCATGTCAATCCCATCTTTGAGGGACAGCATCCCAACCCTGCCAGGTGAAAGAATGGAGCCTTTCCTGGCACAGAGTATTGACTCTCCCAGGCAGAGGGAGAAACTCAGTGATTCAGCTATGCTGTCCAGGGACAACTCTCTGCAACTTTTTTTTTTTTTCTTTTTAAATAAGATCACCAAAAAAAAAAAAAAGCAGTAAGCACAAGCAAAGCTCCTTCAGAACAGCTCTGTATGGGCAAATGAAAGCATTCTAGTCACTTTACTACTGAACTGAGGCCCAACAGCCTGGCAGTCAGCAGGCCTGTGCCTTCACACCTTTGAAGTACCAGCTGGAGACAGAAATGACTCCCTCATCCCAGTCCTGTACTTGAAATCCCAGTGCCTCAGCCCACAGGCCTTTCCCCTCCCCACAAGCTCAGATGCCCCGTCAGACTCCCCACTAACCCTACATGAACCTCATGCCCCCAAATGCCCTTGACCCACATCCACCTTACCTACTACAGTGACTCACAGCTCCACACCCCACCGTCCTTGCTTGTCAGAGGACTTCCCTCTCCACTGCTATTCTACTTTTTGCCTATCCAAACTGCAGTCTTCCTCTTTCACTGCAGACCCACACACTGCCACCAGAGCCACCCTCTGCCATCCCGCACCCACTAACCCAGGATGAAGCCCCCCCTCACCCCATGAAGAATCCCAGTGACTCCCTAGCAAGGCCCTGAGTACGGGAAAGGAGAGGAGGAAATCCTTGCTATACTTACGTCCTGACTAACCTGTAAAGACACAGTGTGGTAGCTGGCAGGGATGCTCTCATCCTCGTCCTCATCACTGTGTGTGTGCGCCTGGTGCTGGCTCAAGACCCGTGATCGCCGTGTGGAGCTCTCCTTTGGCTTTTTTTTTAACCGACTGGATTTACTGTCATACCTGTGGCTCTTCCCCCTCTTCTCCTGGGACTTGTAACCTAGAAAGGCAGCGACATACCATATACACACTCTGCCACAAAATTTTCTGCCTTTTAACACACACAGCAACCACCTTTTGATATCCCCAGTGGAGGGCCCTGTCCTGTGAAATGACAAGTACCTGCTTGAAGAGGTCCCCAGCACCCCTCAGGAACAGCCCTCAGCAACAGCTGATGCTGCTACCTCCACTTCAGATCCAGACCTCCCCTCCATCCCAAAGAGTGGGATAAGAATAAGGTCCCTGCTGCCAGCAGGAGCCAGGATACTTTTCTCACAGCAGACCGTTTTCTGGGGGTTGGGTACTTGTTCCTTGACAGTATACTTCACACTCCTTGCTGACTGGCCACCCCAGGCCAATCTTGATTGTCAAACCAAGGGCCATCTTACCCCCATTCAAGCTCGCCTCCACAAAGATGCGAATGGTTTTGACACAGAGCTCGAAGTTCTCAGGTGTAACGTGGGCAGCATCTCGCACGATGAAGGACAGGGACTCTACGCACTTCATGAGGGACTTTGTGTCATGTGGGCCCAAATCCAGCCCCACAGTCAGGCTGTACTGGTTGACAAGAGGAGATGGCCCCAGCCTGCTGAGCCCAGCAGTAGATCTGGAGGTGTCGATGTCATCTTTCCCCACCTGCAGGGCACAGCAAGAGGGTAGCAGGAGAGGGTAGCACAACAAGCAGCGCCTCAGGCACGTGCTGTAAAGGGCATTTCTTCTGAAGCCAACAGGTAATGTTTCTGTAGGATCCGTTTCCCTTTCTTCCTCATTTGCCTCCAAGCTTTCTCCTCTACATCTGCATCTCCTCCCCATCCTCCCTTTACATTGTCAGCTCCTCTTAGCTCTCTTTACTACTGTCTTACTCTTTCTTGCCCTACCACACCCTCTGCCCACAAGCACGCTAGGAGTAGTCTTCTTCAGGCGCCAGAAACCCATTGGCTACTCACCACTAGCCAGCCACTGTTCATGACATCCACATCTGTCACCGAGCGATGCATCTTGCCTGGCTTCCCGTGGTCTGTGTACACCTCTGAATCAGAGGTGTAGCCACGGTCCAGGCTCATGTCACTTGGATGATAGGAGGAGGACACCTCGCTGTCTGACTGAGCACCTGCAAGACAAAAGGCATGGGTCTTAGATCAAAGCCAAATCAAGAACTTGGAAGAGTAGCTGTGGATGAGGGAGAAGCAAACAGATTAGTCAGATCAGCATCAGCTAGGAACCACCAGCGGGCCCTGGAAGAAACTGGGCCAGGCTTCTCCTCCTGTGAGAGGAAGAACAACTATGACAGGAGCATGCACAGGAGACAGCAGGAAACACAGATCTTTGATGCTGTTTGTCCCCTGCAGGTACGTTTGGCTTTCCCCTTCAGAGGGAAGGGGCTTTCCATCTCCTGCTATGTCACCTGTCAGCCTGACTGTGGATTTAAAAGGGCAGGCAGGCAGTCGAATGCTTTGACTCTGGGGGAAGAATCAGACGTATCACACACTTCAGGAACAACTGGAGGTGCCAGGTTCAGCCAAGACGACTCCAAAAGCACAACACAGAATGACACGACTCATGTAGGGCCTCTGGGGTCACTCAGCTCCACACTAATACTGATAAAGTCCTTCTCATGAACAGCAATCTACATTAGCATGTTCCACACCTGTCAGGTCTACCTTCCCTGACCTGTAAGATAACCTATGTCACATGTCCCAAGCATAGAAATTTTTGCAAGGGACAAATTTAAGCTACTGATATAATGCTATTAAGAAGCCAAAATTCATTCTCTCCATCATTCAACATTATCTAGAAACTCACCAGCAGAGAGACAGACTTGCTGTGAACACAGTGCACCAAACGTTTTCAGGAGGTAAAGAGAACCAATGATCTGATGTGCAAGGTGCCACAGTCAAGTAGTTTGCTCAATCAGCAAAGACAGATGCAGTTAAAAAAAAAAAAAAGAAAAAAAGAAAAAAGAGCTGGGAGAAGACAGCCCAGCGTTAGCCCAGGAGGCAAAGGCCATAGGGGTTTTCAAAATCAGGTTTCTCCCATCTGTCCAGCACAAAGCATCAGGACCTAGCAAGGAAGTTCTAGAAAAGCAAAGAGGAAAATGAAGGCTTCTGGAAAAGTCTTTTCTTGCTGTTTGCTTTAAAAGTCTGAAGCTGTAAGCCTTAAACACATTGCCAGCTGGCTAAAGCAAAAGAGGAACGGTTGCTGAAAAGACCGTCTTTCTCACACAGTCAAGAGAAGCGGGAAATAGTGGGTTGGTCTTGTGGGAATGGTTCAGGCACTCTGAACACAAATGGATTGGAAATAGAATTTTAAAGAACAACTCCCTTTACGGGACCCTTAAAATGGGGACAGAAAGGAGTCAGTCCCAGAAAGAAGCAAGTATGACAGGAACAACAGCTGAGTTTACATTACACACCCAGATGAGAGATTAAGGCTATATTACCCAAGGCACCAGACCACAACCACCAGAAAACGCTCCTTGGGTAGAGCAAAGACCTTCTACAGCTGCCACAACTGATATCAGTTTTCCTCCCACTGCTGCCCCAGGGACTAGCACCTGGACTGCTGCTCACTGAGTAGGAAGAGATGGCAGAATAGAGACAGGGACAGACCACGGGGTAGGAGTGAACAGCAGGTGCTGGTCTTTAATCTTGCTAATGTAGTTTAATATCAGCTTTGTTTTCTTGCGGTCCCCTTTGCTAATTGAAAAGCTTGAGGAAGCAGCTGCTTATCTGGCAGGCAGGCATCAGATTTCCTAGCAAAAGCTGGCCTGTCTTACCTGTGTCGTTATCTGCCCTTGCCGTAACCTGCAGGGCTGCAGGCGGCTTCACCCCAGACCCAATACACTCCAGGAGGGTGAAGAGCGTGTACCAGTCATCCCCGGAGTGAATGTTGGCAGCATTGGTCTTCAGGAGTTCGTGGAGGCCATAGGCAACCTCATGGCTAACTCTGGAGAGTACATTTGGCTTCATCATGAGCAGGATACGTAACGAGAGGAGAACCTGGCCAGAGAAGGAGACAAGAATGTAAGACCCTATAATTTACACTCCATACTCCAGCAAAATCATCCTCCATTTATTTAGAGCTACTTACAACTACTGTTTGTTGTTACCTGCAGCACAGACATGTTAAAAGTGAGTTCATCCAACAGCAATTGGTTTCCTGTGTTGCCAAGTGTAGCCACAAAACCCCAGGTACTTAACTTTCAAAAATTCCTTACCTGCGCACTGATTTCTTCCCGACGAAGGAGCCGAATTGCCAGTCTCAGCAGCCCCACCACTGCCCTCTCCACCAAGAAGCAGAACTCCACCGCATGGACACAGAGATGATAGAGGTGGTCTCGGACAGTTTGCCAGACACAGGTCACACGGTCCCTAGCCACAACAAGGAGGAGGGAAAGGGTAGGATGAAAGGGGATGAGACATGCGGGATCCAGCTACCTGTCCCAGAACTCTAGACAACCCAGTATTTCTTCATTTCAATGAAAAACTCCAGCTGGGAGATGTAAGAACAGACACGTGGAAACAACAAAGCCGTCAATTTTCTTTTTTACTTCATTACTTGCAAAGCAATCAGGTGGGAGAATTCTCCCTCCAGAGTTTAGTTTATGTTATCCAAATCTCAGGATATCAAGCAATAATTCATGGGCGAATAGCCCCTCTCTTTGTACATGCTGGAGTGGAATTGCTAAGCCCTGAAATTACAGCCACATGCTGCTTCAGATGGCAAATCAAGCACATAAGGAACTCATTCCCCAGACCCAGGCAGCAGCTGCAGTAAAGCAGGGACATTTACAATGAATCTGCGTGTATTTCAAGGTCATACCTATTCTCTAGCACAATCCTCAGAAGCATCTCCAAGCAGAAGGCAGCATCCTCTTCATCATATGTCTCCTCATCAGGAGTCACAGAGATTAGAGCCTAGAAAAGGGAGGAAATGTTTGTGAATCACGAGCCCCCAGAACCGGAGGATCAACAAGTGCGAGGACCAACAGAATGATTTGAGTCTGTGCAAAACTGCACTCCACTGTCTGCTGAGGTCATGCATAGTCTGTCAAAAATGCATTGGATAAAGGTCAAGCTAAGTATATGGAAGTTTTGGTGGTTTTTTTTTTATTATTATGCAAGATGCAATATGAACTTAAAAGATGTTAAGCTCTGATGAAGTCTCTCAGATGGAGAGGAATTCTGAAAGCCAGCAGCTTCTTGCTAAGAATATACGAAGCACAAAAAAGGCAGACATACTTAGGAATAACTACAAATACTGGAACTATTCCTCTCAAGCCATCAGCTTGCATATGAAGGGAGAATTCCTGACACAGCAGTAAGAGCAAAATGTTCCCCAAGAACCGAGATGGCACACAAAAACCGTGTCACCACTTCTCCACATGGGCCAGCAACATAGTGGTCTTTGTGCGATCCAAACAGCAAGTTCTGCTTTAGCTGTTTTAAGTATTGTTCTTTGGGGTTTACTCACTCATCATCTTTACTTTGAAACTCAATACCTATTCTTCGGAACCTCTGCAGCAAGCCTTGATAAATAAACCCTTCCTTTGTTTTAGCATGTCTCAATATGCGCCCTATTGATGAAGCCAGTGAATTGCAATTACAGCAGCCTGAAGGGAAAGGCACTTGCACTTTAAGGAACCGTGGAATTAGGCAACACACACTTCCAGCCAACACCGCATCCCTGCAAGGGTTGTGCTATTCGCTTTTGGAAATGGTGAGCAGCAGCCAGACTCATTCCACACCCTGCAGTGGTCTCAAACTCCACACTAGCCTGAAAAGCCACTACCAGAACCAGGTTAAGTACCCTCCCCCTGGGAGATGAGCTTCTGTAGGACAGCGAGTCCAGCCTTATTACGTCTCCCACAGCAGCCAGGTACCACACTACCTAGGGGCACACAGTCAAATATTTCTGTACAGCTCTTGCCTCTAAAGTGGCCTTTTAGAATGTTCTCGTTAGGCACACAGCACACCAGAAAAGACAAAAAAGCATAGGTCCTACACAGAGCTACACATATTTTCAAACACTTACCATGACCTTCTCAAGGCTTTTAGAATGCATTCCACAATTTAATGTCTTCCTCTACTACTAAAGCAATTGTGGCTGCCAGCATGGAAGTTACATGTAACAGCTGAAATAATGACTGGTCTCATATCCCAGATAGGTCTAAGACCTCCTCTTTGGGGACAGAGGAGCTAGGCGAGTACACAGCATACATCCACGATCACGCACAGCATACTTGTTCCATCACCAGTCCAACCCCTTGCCCAATGTCTCTCTCACCTTCATGAGCTCCTGGAGGGATTCAAGTTGGAGGAATTTGCTCTCTGTGATCAGTTTCTCAGGATCACATTGCTGCAAAAGACAGAAAAGAGGACTGTGCATCTGGGGTACGGGGAAGGCACACAAACAGATCCTACAGAAACACAGCTTGTTCCCAGAGAAGATACAGATAGTGGCTTTACCTGGAGGAAAACTCCTGCCAGCTAACTCATTCCTTTAACGTCAATCACCTTTTTACAGTCCTCATCTGTGCTAAACAGATTTTAATACATAACTCCTCTGTCCACACACTGCTGAAACCTCAGGTTCATCTTTTGTTGGCACTTAACACTGTCTTGGAAAAGATTAGTCATTTGAGAATTTATGAATTTGTCTTCAACTACAGGACAGTGATGCTAGGGGCAGATCCCAGCCTCTTATGGGAAATCATTCCTGTTTTCATGTGTTACTACATTTGTGCATAACGTTAAGACCCTTTAGCTGTACATGCAGATACGCTCCTCTGTAGTTACAATTCCAAAGTCCTCTGGAAACTGCAATACTGCCTAGAAGCACTCATATTTATGCTTCTGTTGCCTGTTATCCACATAGTAGTGTCACCATGAACAAAAGCAGGTTCTCTTACAGCCTGTATGTTACCTTTATGCATTCCAGAGCCGTTCGCTTTGCCTCTTGTGTCTCCGTAGATGGCCCTCTCATGCCAGATTGCTCCGTCCCACTGAGGGTGAGCCAACTAACAAAACTCAGCACTGTAGATTCACCACTGCAAATCAGAAGATAACAGCATCAGTGAGAAAACAAGAAATCATATTATCCTTCAGCTTTGGTACAAAAAGGACTGCCTGGGCCATCTACGCCACTCACCGGTTAGACGGTGTCTCCTCACGTTGCAGATAGATTTTGCCATTAGGATCCACAAAGTCTTCAACCTGGAAGACAGACCAGAACGTGTATATGATCAATTGTCTACTTCCTTGTAGCCTTCGCCCCCAACTCCGTAACGTTTCACTTAGTGACGAAACACTACACCCAACCGCCCACGTGCACCCCAGCTCTCCACCCCCTCACCCCTTCAGTAAACTGCCACCCCCATCTGGAAATACCAATGCTGTGCTCTAATTCTTCATGCCTATAAGCGTGTCCCTCTTCTGCATAACATTAAAAATCTGGTCAAGTAAAACGAATGCTGGAATTTCTCAAATCCAACAAAAAGTAAAATGAGAAAAAAGCGAAGCCCCACGACAGAAGCTGGAGCCTGCACGTTACTCGAACGCTACACCCTTTGCAGGCTTTCTAGCTCTGTACACGCTTCACCAAAGCCAGGCCTTTGCAAGAGAGCTCTCCTCCTCTTTGAACTGGTCCTGCGAAAAGCCAGCTTCCCACTCCCCTGCTCTTCAGTTACCCACGGGCCGGCTATTGTTACCTCCACCATGGCCTTGGGCAGCAGCTCGGCTCGGAAAAGCTGTAGCATGGCCTCCATGATGTTTTTCCAGCCCTCCCGCAGAATGTCACCGTGGCGATGGGCCAAGTGAAACACAGTCTTTGCTGCAATATGGGCCTTGGGATTACTTCCAAAAACAGTGGGCAGGTTCTCAATAGACTGCAGGAAAGAAGAGGGGGTGGCAATCAGTCAGCAAGAGATGTTTTCTTTTCAACACAAATTAGGGCAGACTGTTCAGAACTGGTTACGGTAAAGACAACAATTCTGTGTACGATGCTTGGATAACTCCTCAGCTCATATTCACTTTGCGCAAAAACAAGGACAAGACAGCTCACCTGATACAAGCTGAATCACTGAACCACCTCGACATTAGCTCTCCAAAACCGACAACAACACAGAACACTTTGAAAGTGCTTGCTGAAAACTCACTAACACTAATTTATTCTGCTATGAGAACTCATTTCAGGATCAAAGCCTTCTACAAAAAGTACCACATCTCCTCTGGAAGCAGCAGTTGCTCCGCTCTACTGTTAGAGAAGGAAACTATGGTCAAAAGCATTACTGACTTGCAAATCTACTCCTACAACTACTTAATAGCAAGATTCAAAGTAAGTGTGATGAATCCCAACATACAGTCTCTGCCAATAATCGCTGGACCACAATTCCTCCAAATCTGTTCAACACACTCACAGCTTTTCAAAATACGGAAAGGGTGATAAGTCATTTAAACCAACCAAGTATATGCTGCCAAAACAAGAAAAAGCCCAGCAACCACGTGAGCTAGTACCAGACACTGTAACATGCTCCATGTTTCTGCAGTTACTTAAGCTCATTGCAATATTCCTTTTGACAAGAGATGGGCTTCACCATTCTCTTGCTTCTGTGGACAAAACACATACTTACTCCTTCCTCAAGAAAGGAGAGAGAAGACAGGAGATAGGATGGATTGAAAATGTGGCTCTCTCACTCTCGGACCTGAAGTTCAGAAAAACTAGCTCCTGCTTCAGCCAGACTGCTGGCAAAAATATTATCAAAATGAGTCTTTGATCTAGAGGTGAACTCCATCAGAACTGCCAATCTGGAAGTCTGGCAGAAGTGTGACAACCAATTTGTTTTTTCATTGTTGCTATGGGGAAACCACATGAATACATACATCACCCGAGTCTCAGCGTGCAAACAGCAATATGCCTGGTTTTGCACTGTGGTAACAAGCCACAACCACCGAACTAAAACACACAGGGGTTTTGCTACTACTTATACAGTGAGTCAGTATGAGTCTTCACTGCAGATCAAGAAGTTGGGCACTTGCTCTTCTTAAATCACTTGATCTCCCTCCATGTTCCTTCCCACTCCTCTTCTTTCACCCAAAGTGGCCATGCGTAGCAGTTGTAGTGCTTGGAGAGGATGCCTGATCACCAGGATGATCTGACCTGGGAAGCCACTAGCAGCTAAGCGACACTTTGATGTTCTTCCCTTCCTTTCTAACAGTTGCTCTTTGTTTTGTCTCCTCAGCCCCTGAAGACAGCCCCTCCTTCTCCCTTTCCACCAGACTGTCTCTCAAATATTTGTTCAGTTGTCATATTCCACTACTGTCTCCAAGCCTTACAGGAATTTAGGACAGCAGAAAGTAATTGATGTACTTGGAATCTGGCCAAAGATAAGAACTCACAGCCTTCTTCAAATCCAGAAGTCCCCGATTCTATGTCATCACCAAAAGACATGCTTGCTTAA
The DNA here is from genome assembly GCA_008711295.1 of Anarhynchus alexandrinus. NCBI lineage: Eukaryota > Metazoa > Chordata > Aves > Charadriiformes > Charadriidae > Anarhynchus > Anarhynchus alexandrinus. The sequence goes on from VUYV01000249.1 coordinate 872,191, forward strand.
TTTACACAGACCTCAGACTGCTCCAGATTCCAGTCTCACAACTAGATGGGATGCAGCTGGCAATAGCTGGTGCCTCTGAGGGCTTAGTCTAGTTGCTTCTACTGTGTAAATCTGTGTCAAACAGTTGTTTCACGGCAGACATTCCTCTGCTTGTGTTATCTATTGGTAGTCTCGAGGTCTGGTATGCCTGGAGAGGATCAAGTATTTCATCTTTACTGTTGTGAGCTGTGGAGGAAGAGGGAATCTAAAGCAACCCCACCGCTTGGGATTTCTTTGTCTTTTAATACTCAACCTGGTACTTTGTCACTGCTACCAATGCCAGAATCCAAGTGATACAAAACACCCAGTCCAAACAACACCGTTTCCCTGCAGCCTAATTCCATTCACTGGATTAATTTGCAGGACTTGTTCCCTCTCTGCTATCCCTTCAAGGGATTTAAAAAAAAAAAATCACCCATCTTGGCCTTTTTACTCCCACGCTTTCAGTCTTGAATGATCTTGTTTCCCCTTTTTTGTACGTGTGACAATTCTATTTTTCTCCCTGTGGGTCTTGCACTGGTTTTCAGAGCAATGCTGTGAGATTCTTTGTGAGTTCTGACCCTTTAAAGGAGTCGCTGTCATCTTCTCCTTAACACAAAGCACGGTCTACCACATGCTGTCCATCAAACACCTTGGGGGAAACACAGGCTGACGCTGTAACACGCAAACAGACTTGGGCAAAAAAAGCTTATACCAACCACTGTACCTTGAATTTATTCTCACAGTACAGCCCACGGAAATAATCTTTAGGGCTTGCCAAAAGTGGGCCTAACAGTTGATCTTATGACCAGACTCCACACACCAACCGACAACTCGAAGCGTTTGTTTTTCTAACCCCTTTATGCTGGGTGGATGAACAGCCCCTACGCTCTGGAAGAACAGCTTACCAAACAGTTCCTCTTGGCACCGCGTAAGCTCTGTAACTAAATATTCAATAGCTGAAATGTGTAAATTTGCTTGGGATCACGGATGATCACTGTTTTGATCACAGCGAGATCTCCTCAGATCTAGCAGGTGGAATAAACCCTTCTACATCAACGCATTCTGCTCTGCACAAACTGCCACTTGTGAGTGAGTGGAAGGAAATTTACACATTTCAACCCGTCCTATGGAAGTCCTACTTCACTTACACACTTTTCATTGCCTTCTCCAGAAAACTCTGGGCAGAGGCTGACAGGTATCTACAGATACTGTGATAATTAAAATAAGCAAATATTACCGCTTAACAGGGGAAGAGAGCTCCAGTATACTAAAAGCCATACTTCTTTCCCCTCCTTGCAAACTTACCTCGCTGCTGAGAGCTGTAAACTTGCAGAGAGAAATGATGAGATTGTCAAACACATCACTAAGGCCATAGTGAGCAGAAATCATTGCACATTTCCTGGGGAAAGAAGAAAACAGAAAATAACGTAATAAGTCAGTACAGACAAGCCTGCCTACAGGACAGCAAATCAGCCAGCCTCTCTGCTGACGTTTTAGACATTCCTCTCCAGCCACTCATAATGAATGCTGATGTATAAAATTATACTATTATCCCTCAAATAATCTCAATCCTCATCCATAGATGATGATATTTGTGTTGATGCGAGGACCACTTTCAAGAAGTGAGTCTAAACAGACAGACCACTTGCACCTGAGCCAACATCCCTAATCTCCTGTCCTGATGTAAGAGAGAGTTGCCAAGATTGGCGGTAGTGTTGAAGGTCTAGTTTTGAAGAGATCATGGCTACAGCAGTATATTAACAGAGCTTTAAAACTATGCTTAAGGCATCATTTGGTCTGGATCTAAGCATGCCCAAAGACCATTCCTATACAATTTCTCACAGATAAGTTTTTTTTTTGAGTACTGGTCATCTGGGAAAGAAAAAAAGAAAAACCATCCCCCATCCCATTCAGCCACAGCTGTGGCCTCATACACGTGAGAGGTTTCGTTCATATACAGGGATTTTGCCAGCATCACCGTGCAAGTTAAGAGTGACTTTTTGCACTCACTTCTAAGCAGCAGAGCTATGTCAGCATGTCTTTTAAATGTAACCAGGTTGGAGTTTAAAAATACATACCCTAGGCACTTTGATTTATAACAACACAGCAGTCAAGCCAAACAGTGAGCACCAACCAAGAGAGGCCAAGATGGGATGAATTAATACAAATGACAGAACAAAACTAGAGGACCATAGGTCACAATAAAATGCTCTTCAATTGCTAGGAAAAGTAACAGTTGATATTCACTGGGATGTCTCCAGCAAGTAAAGAGGAGACTATGGCCACACTTGAACCCTTCTGGATCTTCATGAATGCAAGAGTTACCTGAAACCAGAGATAGCCTTCTGGATGATTGTTTCTTCTAAGCTCTTGTCAAAAACATACGAAAGTGCTGCAATGGTTGGCCCCCACGTCATGGTGAAGAGATCGTGGTCATAGCTTCCAGGAGGCACATGGAGAAATATTCCCTCATCAGTGGCACCACGATGCAGCAGGACATTCCAGATATAGTTTTCCTTCACCAGGCCCGTCTGTTCTTCTGGCATCACTATCTCATCATTTCTACAAGGGAGGAAGGCAGAAAGGTTGAATTTTTCATTCTGAGCCAAACCTAACATTTACACAGCGCCTTTCATTACACGGTCCCAAAGCTAAGCGATACCTACTCTGGAGTGATTTTGCCAGCTTCTGAAACATTCTATTTTCCTAGGCTTGCCTGCTTCCCCTGCCCCTCTTTGATAGCCTGGATATAAAGTCTGGTGGCTCTCAGCAGGACCCAGCAGTAACTGTGTAAGGACAGTATTGAAGAAGCAGCCACCTAACACTATACGTGCAAAAAGCAACACACGCTGCAGTTAAATGATGGGAAATTTTGGACAGCACACCAGCACAGCTTCATGCCCCCATCCCAACTCTCACTCTGTTAGAGTGCTCTGCGTATTTTATTACTCCCAGATAAAAAAGTACTGTTATACCACTGCAGTCGACAGTAGGCATGAGTATCTTTGTATAAGAACAATGCAAATATTCATATTATGCCAAAATCAAGGATCAGAAAGCCATTAAAGACAAAACAAGAAACCAAATGTATGATGGGTGATTCATAACCAGGGTACTACAGCTCCTTACTCCTACTGGATTAAAGCTGTACAATAATAAAACAATTATGATTAATGCCAAGTAGGACTTGCAATCCCAGGTTAAAATATATCAAGCCTATATACTCCTTCGACTTGGGTAACATTGCACAAGAGGTAACGCTCTGCAAATGACCAAGTAACTGAACAAGAGTCTCAAGTCTACCAAGAATAGTAGATTGCAGCCAAGCTGAAAGTAGAGATCTTTCTGCAATGATCAAAAAGTAATGTGTTTCAGTTGCCAAAGAAGCTAACAACAACTATAAAAAACTCTCTTGATTTATGCATAAGAAACAAGCTCCTCTCAGTTTCAGGTGCCTGCATATTTTGACAAGAGCAATCATTACTGCGATTATATAGGAAAATATGCTTGCAGTCAACAGTGGGTTTTTTTCTAAGAACCCGTATTTGATTAATATTAACAGAAGCAAGTGAATGGGTTTACTGGTAAGTCTCAGGAAATGAAATTGTGCTCAAAAGCGAAATGCTGAGATCCTGAAGAGATCATGCACTACTCTGTAGAGATTACAGTCTGATTTCCCCCCCCCCCCCAAAAAAAAAAAAANAAAGAAAACAAACAGTTCCTCAATCTCAGCTATGATAATGGGGCAATCTATCTGAGATGGAGCAATACTGAAATGATACACCAATTCTTTTAGGCACAGAACATACTGAAAAAGCTGAAGTATCTGGTGAAGGAAGGATAAAGGGGAATAGACTGGGACAGAGGTACTAGATAACTGAAAGATATGAGGATATTCTCAGGGTATATTCTCAAAATACTCTCAGAGATATTCTCAAAACATTAAGAACACCCTCAGGGGAGAGAGGCCAATCAAAACTAGAGGTCTATTTGAAAGCTAGAGCTAACTCTTGAAGAATTTCTAGATATTTAGTAGAGGCAGCATCCCCACCTTCCCAGAAAAGGCTCTAACGGGAGGGTGATTGTAATCACACCGCCCCGCTTCCAGCCCAAGCCACCGCCTGCCACCGCAGACTGAAACCAGCTGAGAGTCAGAGTCGCATCCTGTCTCCTCAGAGATGTAATCGTCTCAGCTTCAAATTGGCTGGCCCTGGATTTACTGATAGGCTATATTTCTGAACCATTATTAAAGCTCCTCGGCCCAGAGCTACTCTGTGCACAAAAGGGCCTCAGCCACCAGGAATCCCCCTCAAATACTGGTCAGTGTGCTATGAGCTTCAGGGGTGGCAGAAGAGATTGGTGCGGACGGCAGCCTCATACGAAGAGCTCAAAAGCAAAACATATGAATCTGAGACCTGGACATGTTATGTCAGGGCACCAGTGCTGTCCTGGGGATGAGATACTATCTCTAGCACCACATAAAATGTTCTGAAGAAGTCTAAAGGCCTGGTCTGAGAACAGAGCCATCTTAGATACAGCATTTCACATGTGCTGGTCTTGCTCAGCCATCCTTTTGCATGTTGACAGAAGTAATGTGTTTTTTAACTTTAGCTTAAGCTCTGTGGATTAAAATACCATGGCAGGAATCCAAAGATAGAAATCCAGTGCAATCACTGTGACAGGGTTGTTACCACAGCCCCACATGGAGCTGGAAGTTGGTCTGAGGCAAACAGGCACGTGATCAGTGAGTCTCTTTACGTACTCTCCAGAGGTCTCAGACCAAACAACTCTAGTTTGCTCTCTGCATACAAGGAGATGACAGGTTGATTCTTACTTGATGGCATGGTACATGTCTTCCAATATGTCCTGTTCAAAGTCTTTGCCTCCATTCACACCTTTCAGGTTCTTCCGAAACTCCTGAAAAAAAGTTACACCAATGTCAATTCCTAGTATCTCCAGCTTTAACCGCTTGGCTAGGATCAGCTCTCAGCTTGTTTTTCATGGGACCAGAAGATTTTCCTGTGTTCTTCAACATGCAGCCTCAAAGTTCAAAGACTAAATGATATTATTAGTGGCAACAGTGTGCAGCAACCCCTGTCTCTGCTCCCAAGGAAAGACCAGAGACGCAACGTAACACATGTTTAGCTGAGGCTGGACATCAGAACGACAGGTCTGTACCGCTGCACTGGCACTCACAGAACTTGAACCCTCTAGAAGTCCATAGCTGTTCAAGAATCTTCTCATTCTTACTATAGCTTAGGAGACAGTTTTTTCACACACACACGAGCCTCTTGACAAATTTGGGAAGTTGTCTGCTAAGCTCGTATTTCTTCAGACTGCCCCTGGCCCACAGCTCCCGTCTCCAACTGTACTCAACTTCAGTGCTGCACAACACCTTATTGCGTACATGAGCGATGAATGCCAGGGAAAAAATAAAGTGCCACTGACATAAAAACAGGTACTACATTGCTATCAAAACCAGAGAAGACCGGTGCCTGCACCGGTAACACCCACCTCCAGAGTCATTGGGACATTCTGCTTGCGGACATTATGGTTGTGCTGGTCAGTGTTCAGCATAATGACTGCATAGGCCAGGGCAAAGCAGGCATCGCTATTAGCAAACGGGGACCCGTTTGATTTCTGAAAGGCAAATGTATGCACAAATTAGTCCTACAGGAACAGTGATATCAGTGACCCGAGACAGCCATTTTCCTGCCCACAATACTGAATCATCTCCAAGACAAACAAAAATCCCAGGCTCTGGCTCCAGCTTCCAAAAAGCACCCTGGAAATCTATGTGCCACTGCCATGTCCTACAAAACAACAGCTGCTGCCTGCAGGGCACAGTGAGCTTATATAGGCAGTTTGAACTGACACGTGCATCGTGGCAAGCAGAAGCACAAGAAAGAACGCAGTTTTGAGCTTTCTGCCCACCAAGTACATACCCTCCAATGTTCTGTGAAGGCTTCCAACAGTCTCTGGATTACGGGTGCCTCTCCCGGTAATCTAAAGGCCTCTAGATAAAGCCGTAAAGCTTCATCCAGCCTTAAACCTTGGAAGCTGAAAGTCCTGCAAGAAGAATGAAATGCAATGAGAAACTGAGACAGGATGGGAAAGGTAGGATAAACTTACTGACTACAATCTCTGTTTCAGCGTCAGAATACCAGATTTCACAGAGAACGGACAGCAAAGATGGGGGGGGCAAGCAAAGAAGAAATACACCACAAACAGGCAAAAATCAATAAGAGAGTCAACAATCCTACAGGTGATTATGTATGTAATAATCTCTAAAGTCTTCACAGAGACTGGCCCTACTGAAATGAGCTCGAGTATCATACTATTATATGTATCTAAGGTGCTACCATATGCAAGAGATGCATAGGATTAACGCATGGTGGTACACAGAGAACCAAGCAATACAAATCCAGTGCCTCCAGGAACTACTATTCTACTGCTTTTTTTGATCACTGAACTCTTAACTTTCACCCCTTTCTGATTAAAGAGATACAGAAAGGTACTCACCCAACAAAGCTTTCCAGCAAGTCTATGTTCTTACGGTCGCTCACAAATTCCCCAATCATCTTCTTGTCCAGGCGAGGATTTTCCCGTAGCCACCTGGCCACCTCATTGTTGTCGATGGGGGTGGCAAGAAGGTTCTTCTCCTGCAGAAACTGTATCCCTTTCTTTGGCTTTTGGTTGAACTGCTCTGTGCCAGTTATCAGGAGCTGAAGGAGACAGTTGGATAATTACAAGCTTGAAGTGCACTTCTTACTTTAGATTGTTCTTGGCATTTGAACCAAAAGCAAAGTAGAAAAAAAATCAACCTCAACATGATCAAGTTTATTGTACTGTGTAATCCAGCAAGAAGGCTGACCAAGGCCAGAAAACCTGCATTCATCACAAGGATTCACTATCAAATGATACTGCACAGAGCAAGCATGAGCTGCTGTCTTTGAAAAGCTTTGACATTTCACTGAGTAATTAGCTCTGCTACCTCAAATGCCTCACCTGATCTAGTATGTAAACTGAGCAGAGGAAAGTCTCTGATGAACCCCAGATATGCGACAAGATCAACTCTGCCCAGTTACAACAGCAGCACGGTTCCGTGCCCTCTTCTGTCCCCTTTGGCTCCAGGCTCTTGTACTCTACCTCACTGCCAGGAGACGTGCAGCAAAAATCCTTGGCACTTACTCAGCAGGTGCAAGGAAGAAGTGCTGCAAAAGCTTAAACTAAGAACCAGAAACATTCAGCTAGTTAGACACAGTCCCAGGAACATCTGGTATTCCGGCGTGAGAAGGCTATCTGTAGGCTGGGAAGAGCGGGTGCATTTTTGGTTTTGAAGGGAAGTCAACTACTCTGTCCTGCCTCATTCTTATTTTAGGAAACTAGACTGCCCCACAGTCACAGTGTCATAAAACACCTGACTAAGAAAGGGTTAACTGAATGTTCTTGGTGGTGTTCAGAAAAACCAAAAGCACAAACAACTGTATGAACTTTACTAAGGCACCAGAATAAATGTCAGTTCCCTGTTAGCTCCTATCACGATCAAACTGCTAGCGATGACCTAGTGAACTAAATTCGTGACCATCATGATTACTAGCTCCCCCGGGTTTCTCAGCACCTCAGAAGCCACCAGCCCTCTGTTCTCTGCCTCCCCCGCCTGTGTAACATCTTCAAATTGCAATGAAACACAGAGCCTGAAATAGCGTGGAGCGCAAAAGGACCCAGTGAGGGCATAACAAAATAATAACCATGTGCTGCCCTGGTATAACAGGCCTGAAGGGACTGTGTGACGCTAGCAGCATTTCTGTGCAGCTGTAAATCCCGTAACCCAAGCCCTAGGGTATTCTACGGACTGGTTTTACTTCTTAAGACCGCCTGAAAGGAGACCAGACTGCTGGCAGTTTGCACTGCATTTATAATCACGTCAGTCCTACGCTTCTGAGCTTCTGGTCATTGCCTTTGGAAACATCAAAGAAAACTTTCCATTTGATGCATAATTTGTTTTCTGCTTTTATTTAGCTTTTTTCCTCCTTCCAGCTGTGGTAATGTTTAGTACCTCAGAGGTTACAGGAAGCAGAACATGCTGGTGCCATGTCAGCATCAACATAACTGAAGCTGAACGTTTTGTGCGCACTGTTTACATGCTCAGGATGAAATCATTAGCAGATTTAGGGTCAGGAAAGGATTTTCCCTGGGCAAACTAACAGAGTTTTATGAACATCTTTCTGCCCTCTGCTGTAGCGTAAGGCACTGCCCTTTTTCTAGGACCACCTGGAACTTTCTTAAAGGAACTCTCAAGCACTGGCAGTGCTCTTGATTTCTTCTAACCTCGTTTTCCAGCACAGTAAAGCTGGAGTATTAACAGAGGTTTTCAGTTAGAACAGTGGAAGCACTATGAGAGCTCCCTTCTCAACACTGGACTTTCACACAAAGTCCATCAGTGAGGCTGCCATGAAAGCTATATTTAAGGCAAAGCAAAGGGTTACAAATGAAACAGTAACTAAATCAATATTAATTTCTTAGAAATTAGCTAATGCCAAAACTTGGCGGTTGCTTTGATGACTGTGCTGACAATCACTTGCCCATACTGTCCTTGCGGCTCGGGAAGCCAGTTAGCATTATCTGACTGCAGCACTGTGTTGTAGGAAAAGAACCAAGTTCTTAAGTACTGCAGCAGACTTCCTACCGAGAAACCAATGCTTTAAATTACATTCAGATTCACAGACTGCCAAAGCAGATCACAAGGCACAGATTAGTATCGCAGTAGGAAGAGATCTGTTGTACTTACTTCTGTATTTTTGTTTAAGTAAGTTTAAACAAATATGACCGCCACTCCCTTACAATAATGTAAAATAAAACCACCTATGCTGGAGAGACATCAGAAACCTTTTAGTCAGGTATAAATAAAAATCTTTCTCTTTACCACCTATGAATTGTTCAAAGACATTAATTTCTTTTTTCCACTATATCATCTGGCTTCTTACCCCACAGCTACTATGGCCACTCATGTTTCATCCAGAATAGGTGTCATCCTCATATTGAAATTTAGTAATCTCTCACTTCCTAAATAACCTAACTACCTCATGTATACGTTGCGCAAAGAGAACAAAATCTGTACAAAGAACATCTGTGAATGAAAAAACACCAACCCCAAACCCAACCAAAAAAAGCAGTCCCACGTATCCCATAGGGACTTTAGATATCATATTCATCCGCTGTCTCTGGAGGTGAAGAAGCAGGCCAGTATTTGATGCTCGATACAAGACAGCAAGTAAATACAAAGCCATCAGCATAGAGCACCTTTGTCCACAGTAGATCTAGACTGGAACCACTCAGGGAATGGAAAAGCTGTACAAAGTTTAGACTATAACTTGGATTCATGAGCTTCAAAGAAACAGACATCTAGACAAAGAATGGCTTTGCCACAAACAAGACAATTTTGTCTGTCATCCTTATGACAAAGCGAACATGGGAATAAAAAAATCAGGATAGCAGGCTAGACTATTAATTTCTACTACGGGCCTCTTGGTACACTCCCCATTTACAGCTTTGATAAGAGTAGGGAACCTGCCCTTTTCAATGATACTACCTGATTATCTCCATAGAATGCAAACTAGATCCAGCAACTTTCCCACCCAGAAATCAGATGGACCTAGCTTACAAATAGTGCCACAAAGTTTCCCCAACACCTCTTGCAACTTTTAGAGCAACTAAACCAGAGCAGGTAATAATCTCTGCACTCTCTGCAGTATAGCAGGATTTTCAGTGACCATTTAATTCTTACCAGCAGAGACCAGAACTCAAAATTTCTGAGCTATCACCAGTCATGCCAAGCCCACGTGGGATGGGAAACAAGGGGAACACTCAAAGATCTATTTGTAATATATTCCAAATCATACCTTCTTTTTGTTCTTAATCTGCATAAGTTCCTGAGGGCTTGGAAGGATACAAGAAAATCGAGTAGGCTTCCTGGGGATACTCTTCTCAGCTAGAAGAACAAAGCAGCGTTACAGTCAGCACTCAGCCCACTACAGTGTCCCATCATAACTTTCAGTCATGGAGTCATGCTGCAATGTGCTGCCCTGCAAATGGCAGTCACACTCCTACTATTCAATTACTACGCTACTCCCACCCACATTTAGTTCAGCATAATTGCATAGTAGCTTCTTGTCCTGGACAATTTCACACATCTACAAGACTTCATTTTCTGGCTATTTTGACTACCTACATTACCGATCCCCTGGAGAGCCCTTGACTACCTTAAAAATACTAAGCATTGGTATGAATTTCACACGCTTTTGTCTCAAAGTGACCCACCAGATCTAATCCCCTCCCAGAGGAAACGCAACAGTTATCAGTCATATATAGCAGACATACAATAAACAAATATTCACCACATACCTCCTTCCAATTTTGAACACACAACAGCTACAGTGGTCTATAGTATAGAAGGAGCAGTCAGCAGACATCAGGACCGCTCTCAGCATATACACACACGGAGTGTCAGGGTACTGCAGAGACTATTACCTGCCTCACTTCCTCCTTCCAATTCCATGCAGCCTTCCTTCATCTGGTCAGCCATAAGGCACCCACTGGTGGGAGGACATGCCCCAGCTGCTTCTGAGACTGCAGTGGAAGATTTTCCCTCACTGAGTACTCTCTCATTATCTGTAGAAGTTGAAAAAAAAATAATAATCCCACACATAAACAAAACCATAAGCCAAGGAAAAAGCTAGCAGCAGAGCAATAATGAACTGATCACTCTAAACTGAACATGTGCTTAATTCAAAGGAGTTCCCCCCCAGTAACTGTGATTCCTCAGTATCCTCTGTATTATGTCTATGTGAATTCCATGGCATACCCTCCTTCTGTTGTGACTGCCAGTCTTGACATGGCCTTTATATAAAGCTTCAGATGAGGGGCACATTTTAATATCGGTAAATTTTACAAATAGCATGGTTATTAACATCAGTGTGTAGTTATAAAACACGCAACAGGAAGACTGAAAACATTTATTTAAGGAGTCTACTGTATCGGCTACCAAAATGAGATCTGCAAGTTTAGCACAAGACTAAGCTTAATATCGAGATATCAAAGAAAGAGGTCTTACTATTGCTTGTTTCTTTGGTGCTGTTCACGGTTTCTGGGCTGGATTTGACAGCTTCCTTCTCTTGTTGATGTATGCTACTCAGCACTTTGGCCTGGCAATGTGCCTCAGTGCTATCTATCACTGTCAGCAGTGCTTCCAGAGACAGCAGATGAACGGTATACAGCTGTCCAGAAACTGGGAAGGCATTCTGGGAAATAAAATATAAGTATTAGTCAATTTTCATGCCTCTCTCACCATAATGGGGGAAGAAAGTTTCCCTCACAGCTTGGGGAAGCGTAAAGCATACAACGGAACACTCTAAACTTCTCACACAAAGCTTTCTAGCACATACTTAATGGTTTATCTGCTCTGACGTTATTAAAGCATCATGGCTATTCTTTTCTCTGCTGCTTCCAAATGGTAAATGGCCGTCTTCATCTCCCCAGGCTACTCACCTCGAATCTTTCGCCCAATCCCATTGTCAAGTTCTGCATCTGGGCTTGCCCTCGTTCAGAGTTACTGGCTTCCCCTTCGGCACCCCGCTGCCCCTTCCCACCCTCCCTCCCTCCCGCCGGGGCCGGCAGCCCCCGGCCCGCGGTTCAGCACCTTGGAGAGCAGCTTGGTGAGCTCCTCGAAGAGGTTGGCGCAGTAGTAGTCACAGTCGTAGTTAATGTAGAGCTCCGTCACGAAACTGGGAATCCTCCACAGCTGGACAATGGCCTCCAAAGCCATCTCCTTCATTTCATAGGGCATCTTTGGGTTTTCCACAGTGATTATTTCCATCAGCTTCTTGATGTACATCTGGCAGAAACACAGGGCAGCTCAGTTTAAGGAAAGAAAAAAGAAAGCAGGACAGTGAATAGCTTTGAGGACTACAGAAATAGATTTAAGCTTCATCTTCCCACACGGCACTCCATGTTTAACGATGGCTCATTCTGCAGCAGGTTGTAAGAAGGTTTCAAATAGTTCTACCATTCAGTGCACCTGGATTTACCGTTCTAAAAAAACACCAGTATGAAGGCGGATAGTATAGTGCACCAGTCTCAAAGACATTTTATTATCCAACAAGAAAAGGCCTACACAGCCTACCCATAACCCACAGAGTCATTTATACGAAGGTAAATTGATATTTAGACTATATCTTACTGCCTAGCTCTACGCATTTAACTGAAGCCCAATAAACTATTACTAGGCACCCAGTGATACTCAAAAAACTCACCTCCAGCTGGAATTTCAGATGCTCTCTCATGCTCTCAAAGAGAAGAAAGCACACCCTGAGGGAGGTTGCATACAGATTGAGCCGTTCAACACTCAGTAGCTGAACAGGAAACAAAAAAACCCTTTAAAAATTACAAAGGCTAGTCATTATGTGCAGTAGCAGTACTGTGGCATTTCAGGTAACACCTGCAACATCCTTGAGATCCACACATTGCCTCCCACAGCAATGGCATTTCAAAAAACAATCCCTTATTCAACCTCAAAGTCTCACTTTTTGCTAGGATGAATATACTTAATTCCCTTCTGCTTGTGGTAACAATTCCTACAACAAATTTGTTCTTTTGCCAAGTCCACAGATCCTGTTAGTGGAGAAGGAACTTGGGAGAAGACCTCCCTCTGAGACGGCCCTTTTGCAATTAATAGCTTGGTACTCCGAAGGTTCTGCCTACTACTAAGCTGGTAACTTGCATCCATAATTACGTCAAAACCAATTTTGTCAAAACACAGTGTTACCCCACAGTAACAGCTCATTCAAATGATGTTCTTGGCCCTGGTCTGAAGAAAATAGCACATGACAACCTCTCTTGCTTTGCAACAGCACTGTTTCAGTGGTGCAATTCAGAAGCTCTCTGATGCATTGCAATGAGGTTATTTGAAGACTGAGACCTGCCAAAGCTCAGAATACTAAATTCCAATAGACTATTTGATGCAAATCAGTATCTGACTCCCCAGTGCCGTATGTCACGCTAGCATAATCCAGACTCACTTGAAATAGGTGCCGGCACAACTCCTCCTTCACAAGTCCCAAGAGGGACTGGCAGTTCGCAATGGGTGCTGACTCCAGGGCAACAGTCAGCAGCTGCAGCCCCATGTGGATCATCACCTCAGAGTTGTGGCGGTCATGAGGGTTGGTGAGTGAGATAAGGAAGCGGAACAGTTCTCTAATACATGGTAGCCCATATGGAACCAGCGCTGCTCCTAAAGGAAAAAGAGAGATTAGCACTCGTTACTTCACTTTTGCTTTTTGCAGGTGCCTAACAAGTGTTACAAATGAAATTGTTACAGGCCCGCTGAGGAACAGGAGCTTACCGCCTTCTTAGCAGAAAAGTGAAACAGAATAGCGGAAAGGAGAAAGGACTTTAGCAATATTGCCCACCTCTCACCTTCTTTTTGGGAAGACTGAGTAAAACGTACTCCTCGAGGATTTACATAGTCCATGTCATGAACTGAGGCAGAGTCAGAATGTTCCGCTACAGATGTGCATTCCTCTAAGACCTCAGGGATAGACTCGACAGAAGCCGACTGGATCTTCTCCTCCCTCAGACTTTCATTCTTCATTGATATCAGTCATTTGAGAACGAAAGAAGCAAAACAAGCATTAACAAGCACTAGACAAGCTAAAAGAAAGGCTTATTTGTTCACGGTTCATTCAGAACTGTTAAAACTACAGAGGTCACTAATGGAAGAGGAGCAGGAAAACAAAACTTAAGAGAAAAGAGCGTCTCTAGATAATCTGAAAGCCTCTCTGCCCTTTCACTTCTATCTAGATGTTACCTATTTTACACAACCCTAGGTTGTCAGACTACGGGCTTTACTTTGAAGATACTCCTATAACCTATCAGTTCTTACTGCCCCTGAGGTTAGGATTTGCCTCATTTTTAAATGCTACATAATTTCAGCACACTATTTCTATCTATGCCCTCTTAGCATTTTTACCGTTCAAAATATCTGCAGCTCTGAAAGTTCCCTGCAGGTCTAATCCATCCTCTCAACAGTATTACTGTTGCAGGAGAAGTGGAGACTACACAACGGAAAACTTACTGACAAAGGCCTTGGGTTCAGGTTTGTTATATTTCACAGCAACAGCAACGCATATACACAAACACCAACAGCTGAATTTCTACAAACTCAAGTAAAATTGTTCACTAAAAATAATAAAATGAATTCTGCAGATTTCCTTTGTTTCCCTCTAACAGTTTCTCCTTTAATTAAGGTTAATGGTATTGGCAGGAGTACAACTAGCTACCAGGTGCATTGTTGGGCTGCAGTTATCATTTCTCTGCCAATGGGGATGGTCTCAAGAGAAAACAAAGAATCAATGTTTGCGAATTTACAAATCCCTTACAGCTAAGAATGCTTTATTCTGACCCTAGGCTGAAACAGACTATATACCCTATGACGAAAAAAGAGAGACAGAAAGAGAGTAAGTGTGTTAAACCCACAACTGGTTACGCTGGGAGTTGGAACTTTTCTTTATAATTTATATCCATGTACCTGGAGTTCAGGCTGATTTTGATTTTCAGTGACTTTGGCCTCATTTGAAGGCATTCCTGCATTAAGTCCCAAAGAAGCGACTTGGTCTAAGTCTGTCAGATCTTCCTTGGAGGTAGTCTGTGAGGACAACTCCAAACCACTGTCTGTAGCAGGGCTGACCGCAGATGAAACATTTTCTGAGCTCCCAGAGGAGCTGGGAGGAGCATCTATGAAAGTAACTCCGCTTGCTGATGAGAAACAGAAGCAAAGAGATCAGTATTATTCTGTACTTGGATCACTACTTCACGCTAAAAATGATCTCAGATGGTTATGCATTAATATAGAGAACATAGATAATCTAAGCTCTCTTTTGCTAGGTATTAACAAATTAAACAGATGAACAGGTGGGATAGTAGCAGTTCTCCAAATTAAAACACAATAGTTGGAATCTAACAAACTCAGCACATAAGGTAATTCACATAGTTAGATAAAGGGTGCAGAGGTTTTCTATAATTAAGGAGGAATCGGAATAGTCCAGATGGTGTACTTCATTCTTTGATACAATGGCACAACCCCTTTAAAGACCTACATCAAGAATTAGTCATTCCTTCAAAGTGAGAATTTTAACTTGATTGGAAGGCAAAACCTGTTTCTTTAATTCTCCCTAAACGGAACTGCAATAGAATTCAAATGGTCCTGAAACAGAGCAGTGAAGGATTTTTACTATTTCTAAATATGAGGCAATGCTCCAAGAATCTAAGTTATCTTTTAGAAGAAACTCACATATTTGCAGCTCTCATAGTTCTGAGGAGAAATTAAAAAATGTAAACCAAACATTTAAAAAAGAGAATATATACTGCAGGACACAGTAATAAAGGTACAAACAAGACTTACGTTATGAATTTACATGTGAAATGTGTATGGTTTTGCACAGTGGTGTTTTATTGCCGACTTGATTTTTGGAAATGTCTTAAATAAGCAGCAGGACATTACTTGATTTTTAAGAAATGTAACAGAATACACAATCAATTTTGCAGTATTTTCTTCTTCACCTGCTAAGCCAGGATTCTGGCCTAAAAAGCACCATTAATACATTACCTAGCACTACAAGGTCAGAGTTCACACTTCGTAACGCAATTCAACTTTCCCTCTAAAATGTTACAGGAGTTATAACGTTGTTTAACAGAATTTAGTACCTATTTGAAAACTTAAATATAATGATGATTTATGTAGAGATAAGTTCTCATCTGGATGGATGTTCTGAATTACATGCAATTTGATCGCATTTATTATTTCCTTAGTTTTCTCCAATCGTGCTGTCGGGTAGAAACACACTTGGGATCGTTCACACTACACTGAATAGTTCCCTGTGACAGAATAAGTGTCAGAACCAGGTATTTTACACAGCTATTGTTTCTACTTTGCTGCCTGCTTCCTTTCACTGTTAATGTTTATGTCTGAGCTGTCAAAATGTAGTGCGTACACGAGACAGAGTACTTCGCAGCCAGAGGGACTCATTTGTCCAGAGGAAAGGTTAAAAACAGTTATAACTATTTAGTCTACTCCTATACAACAATGGGATATGAAAGCCCCCAAACACTGTATTCTCGAGCTTGCAGCACCAGTCACATACCGTAACACTTCTGCAGGCTGAATGTGAAAAAGGCTATGTGCGTATACCCATTTGTTTCCTGCGTGCATCCCCCTTTCAGGTACCTTTGCTGTTCCCTCTGTTTTTTTCCTCTCCTCTTGCCAGTGTTCTTGTTCTCAATCTCTTCCTGCTGCACCCTCCAACTCCTCCACGCCACATCACTGCCCATAACCTCAGCCACCTCTCCAGGTCCCCATTCCCTTTTGTACAAACTACCCCTGTAAGGCATGCTGAAGGCAGAGGAACGCTCTCAAGTTGGCCACAGGACCATGCTTTCCTCCATCAATATGTATCCCATCTCCTTCAAACTCTTTCTCCTGGACCTGAAAAGCTATGATATGTTTTATTACTATAGTCACTGAGAACTAGTATAAAAAAAAACCTAATGCAAAACAACATGTTAAGAGAAGTGAAATAAAGACAGATTCCCAAAAAAGCTCCAGAACTTTCAATCACAGAATCTTAGAATGGTTGAGGTTGGAAAGGCCCTTGAAGATCATCGAGTTCCAACCCCCCTGCCAGAGGCAGGGACACCTCCCACCACACCAGGCTGCCCAAGGCCACCTCCAGCCTGGCCTTGAACACCTCCAGGGATGGGGCCTCAACAACCTCTCTGGGCAACCTGGGACAGTGCCTCACCATCCTCAAAGTGAAACACTTCTTCCTCATGTTCAATCTAAACCTGCCCTCTTCCAGTTTGAAGCCATTCCCCCTCGTCCTATCACTCCATGCCCCAGTCAAAAGTCCTTCCCCAGCTCTCCTGTAGGCCCCCTTTAGGGACTGGAAGGCCGCAAGAAGATCTCCCTGGAGCCTTCTCTTCTCCAGGCTGAACAGCCCCAACTCTTTCAGCCTCTCCTCATAGGAGAGGTGCTCCAGCCCTCGCATCATCCTCGTGGCTCTCCTCTGGACACGCTCCAGCAGGTCCATGTCCTTCTTATGCTGGGGAACTTTGAGCTGTCTGGTCTCTGGAAACAGATTTCAACTTACCTGTGGTGTTACCAACACTGGCTGCTGGTTGTTCTGTCCCAGGAGAGACCTTAGTTACGTGGCGAGGCGGCCTCGGTGATCTCTTCTGCTTTTTCCATTTTGATGATTCGCTCATTCCTCCAGCTCTCATTTTCAACTGAAAACCAATCATCATTAAGAATATTGGTACAGCAAAACCACATAGCACAATGGATTACACAAGCCAACCCACAAAGGCTGTCTCAAAACCCTCAAAGTCAGGCAACAGCACTTAAATATATCACACAAATTAATCAGCACCTCAAAATCATGCAAACCAGCCCCTGACTTCCCACTACCCATATATCAGCCAACACTCCATGCCCGAATCAAGGGACAATTTACTGCAGTCGCTCTGCTATAATATATATTTAACAGTTCAATTATCACAGCACTCCCTCTTCCCTACCAATACGTCCTAGCTTTGCATGAGGATAAAGAATTCTCTTCGACCTACAGGCACATCTCACATCTCTTCACTTTTGCCAAAGTTTCCAGACTTCTAAAGGGCATCAATTAAAGTACATAAGCAAGTACTAGTTAGGTTTGGCACTCAATTAAAATTTCACCATCTACACACGAAGGCTGAGAACGAAGCCTGAGCACCCAGTTCCATACTGCAGTCTGCAGCACTGTCACTTATCTCTTGCCTCAACTCACTCTTAATCTTCATAGCAATGCCATGTTCACTTTCCTCCGGGTTTCTTTCACTATTAATCATAGAATCATAGAACGGTTGAGGTTGGAAAGGACCTTGAAGATCATCGAGTTCCAACCCCCCTGCCATAGGCAGGGACACCTCCCACCACACCAGGCTGCCCAAGGCCACCTCCAGCCTGGCCTTGAACACCTCCAGGGATGGGGCCTCAACAACCTCTCTGGGCAACCTGTGCCAGTGCCTCACCACCCTCACAGTGAACAACTTCTTCCTCATGTTCAATCTAAACCTGCCCTCTTCCAGTTTGAAGCTGTTCCCCCTCGTCCTATCACTACATGCCCTTGTGTTTCTCTAACACTTCACTCACTCCTGGTGCGCAACACATTGCAAATACCACCTTAGTGGTTTAGAAACAAAACGTGTTCTGCTTTCACCTGCCTTCTGTCATTACTCCTCTTCAGACCTAAATCTAACCTAACCCTTGACATCCTACTCGACCAGGA
Organism: Anarhynchus alexandrinus; assembly: GCA_008711295.1. NCBI lineage: Eukaryota > Metazoa > Chordata > Aves > Charadriiformes > Charadriidae > Anarhynchus > Anarhynchus alexandrinus. Next base: position 890,592 of record VUYV01000249.1, read on the forward strand.
TCCTACTTCTAGTTCTTCTACAGATCTTTGATCGGGCAAACGGGAACCACAGCCAGAGCAAGGCAGACTGCGGTAGTTGCTGCAGAGCACTGTTATTGCAGGCACGCACCGATGCCCCAGAACTTCCTAAAAACAATACGGTGTTTAGTCACATGGACAATGGCAAGAGCAGGCCTGAACACAGCTTCTTTCTAAAGTAAGTTCCTCTAAGTGCAGGATTGCACTCGCTCTTCGGTTTGGTACCTGCAGTCAGCTTTTCTGACGCCGTCAGACCTCTTCAATTTGGGGTGAAAACTGAACCAGTGAACAGGTACACAGTGAATGCAGTGGAAACCATTCAGCAAGTCTCAGTACCAGTTCCTACTTGGTATTCTTCTTTGTAACTTTATCACAGTTAAGTTATATTTTAGGCTATAATATTCCTTTTTTTCTATATTTCTACCATCAGATTTAAATTCTCTAGAAGACAACTATATTCTTTAGTGTCTTCCTTTTTCTGCAACTTGCCTCCTTCCCGCTACTACTCTTCTTAAATGCCAATAAACCTTCTACGTTCTGCTACTGCTTCCTCCATCTCTTTCCCTTTTCCAGCTAGAATTCTAACTTGCTGTACGCAGGCTGTAATTTTTCTCATTTAAACAAAGCTTGTGAAAATGTTATGTCCCAGTGCAGTAAACCATTTGTGTAACTTTTCTTTGCACCACAAATTCTATTTGTTTGACAACTAATCCTCAAGTTTTAGCTATGCTACAGTTTCCTTGAGCTTGTTAATTAACAGAAGATTCCGAATTACTTTGCTCCTTGTTATTTCCTCCAAATTTTGCAGCAAGTATCTCCTTCTAAACCACAGCTTCTGACAAACACTTACATGACAAGTACGCAGTTAAAAATAAAATTTGGTAGATTTCAAAATGTTTTAAAATGCTCATGGATCACAATTCTTTCATGTAAAAATTGTCAGCTCTTATCTTTCCTATTCACTAATTCATAGGGCTATATAAAATACCTGTTGTCTTTCATTCTTGCCAATTCCTAATGTTTCATCTCTCTGAGCGTTAAACATTACCAATAGTTTTATTCATTAAAGGCTTAAGCTGCTAATTAGACCAGGTAGTTTTACTTTACCTACCAACTATTCCAGAAATAGCCATGTTCATTTTTTCCTCCCTTTTCAGTAACTTTTAAAATAAAATCTGAAGACTTATGGTTCATTGTACCAAACTGCTTCAAGTAGGAAGGAAACCTGGAAGCATTATGTGTTAAACCCTAGAAACCCCATTTCACATAATTTTAAAATAAGACTTTGCTTCTAATTACTATATCCTGTTGCAATGATTTGCCAGGTAAAAAGTTAATGCTAATAACAATTGGGAGAGGGGGAGGGGAGCAGGTACAGAAGTGAATCAGCAAGATGGAGCCAAGATGTTGCTATGAGCTAACCACGTTGGTCCCACTCCTTTCACCCTCAGTCATGCTCCTGAGAAACAGGTAACTTTGGAACCATCCTATCAGAAGATTCAAGCTGACAATTTAATTACTACTTCCGATGTCCCCCTTCCCACAACACCAAATACCATCTCGGTTCAACACTAAACCTTTCAAAAAAAGCACTTTTCCTCAGATACAATATCCATTTTTGGTGGTTCTCCCGTGCTTCGTATCAAATCTAAGATTCCTCCTCTTGAGGTTCCTAAGACGTATGCCCATCTCTCATCATTTTGATGAATCTGTGCCATCTTTCAGAGACTGAGTCACAACAGCTTTCACATGGATGGGACATCATTTAGTCAGGCAAGCAAAAAGACTCAGCTGATTTTTAAAGAATCCCAAACATTTAATCAAAGTATAAAGCATTTGGACAAGAATAAAAGTTTGGGGTTTTTTATTTTTGGGGGTGGGGTGGGTGCAGGCTGAGGCTTTTTATTGACAATTTAACAGACAGGTGAGATTACCCAGTAGGTCTTTTCCCTCTCACACCATCCAGTATTCCACCAACAGGTATTCTTTTATTGCAATTACCTACTAGGATTACCTAAGACTATCTCCCATATCATTCCCCCCTTTTTTTTTCTTTTGCCGTCTCCTATAAATAATAAATAGCAAACTACAATGACAATTGCATAGCTTAAAAAAAATTGCAGAAGCGAACAGAAATACTTAATAGAAATATTTCACCAGTGTCAAGGGGCTATATGTTGTTTTAACAAACTCTGAGTTTGAGAATTCTAAAACAATACATGTATCAAAGGACAGCACAGGAACATTTTTTCATTCTGTATTTTGCATTGAATTAAAAGGTAACAATCTCATGACTTCTTGCTTTTCGTATTAGTAAAAAACATAAAAAAATGTGTACAGTTTATCTTTGGCTAAAACAACTATTTCTAGTGCTTGATTTTACCTTTAATACCAAGGCATTTCCTGATTTTGCTGGAAAGCTTGGTTGCCTGTTAACAGGCTGAGATTTTAAACCTAAGGTTGCCTTCTTGACTAAATACTGCAGGTAGATGGCGTTAAATAGATCATTAAAATATCCTGAATTTTAAATATCATCTAAAACTCTCCTTCCCTCTCCAGTGCTCAGTGATATTACAGTTGCATTAGTTTTCTATTTATCAATGTCCTTCAGATTAGATTAAGCTTGTATTCCACAATAAAAACACCTGAAGTAAGTATTTAAAAAAATCATTCTTTAGAAATCAGAGTAGAGAGGGAGCTCAGAGCTACTGTTCTTTCATGTTGGAATTCAGTACAGATTCCACTACATTTATCTGAGTTACCTTTGCGTAAAGAAATGTGGACACAAAACTGTAGAAGAAAAAAAAAAATTTATAGGACTCCAAATGCTTCCTTTGATAGATGAGGTTTTAACAATATAACTCCAGCTAAAGTCTAGGAAGGTGAAGGAAAATGTAATACTACAAGAATCTTTTTAAAGGGTCCATGAGATCTCATTTTTCTACAAGCCACCTTACCTGCACTCGTTTGTTTTTCCATAAGATACTGTAAGCCTCAAGAGAAAAGGGCAGGGGCCAATGATTAGTAACTAGAGTGATTATACTATAACATGAGCTCATTCTAGATGCAGCATGGAACTGGTCAGCACACCAAGTAGCGTTCAAGACACAAAAGCATGCAGAGAGAACGCAGTCCACGATCCAAGTCTTGGAGACACCAATGCAGTCCAGTCATCTCACTTACCTACCTGCCTGTACTGCGACAACAAATGAAGTTTATCTGGTGAAACGTATTTATGCATCTTAGGCAACTATGACCATAATACACCCCCAAAATATGTGAAAACTCAGATTTAGGTTCCTCCTGACTCCCACCACTGAACCCAATGTTTAGCTACAAAACTTTCTACTGCAAAGGGAAACACTTCTTGGTCATCTTCTGTGCAACTCTGCATAAATCTGCGTCTCCAGCCACTGTATTTCCAAACTATCCCGACCACAGATAGACAAAGGATAAAAGAATGGTAAATGCATCTCTAAATGTTCTGTTCAGCTCCTTTTGGACCAAATAGCATTAATGGTAGAGAAGAACTAAAGCTACATTAAGTGTATGAACCAACACGGAAAACTGAGAAGGGTTCCATTTAAGCTAGTTTCTCAGGGTTTCTATGATTGGTCCAAAACCGACAATCTGCAAACCTACAATTTCTTTAGAAGCTTTTTCTAGGGGAACTAGCAGGGACCAACACATTTTGTAATGCAGTTCGGCCCCACTCATCCCCCATTAGCAAATACTGTGCTGGGAACCGTATTTAATTTCAGTAGGAACATGGCCAAAGATGTTGAAAATGTACAGCAGTCTCCTTCAAAAAAAGCTTGAGAGCACTGAACTCTGTGGCCCTGTACCAAGCAACAAAGCTCAGAGATTCACCTTGAGTAAAACCGGTTAAGGCGTGCTGGATCAAGAGACTCCTCAGGTATGGTGCTACATCTATAACCAAGATCAACAGCTAGGACACGCAATGCTTGAGCCTTCAAGACAGCAATCTACACTTTTTATGTTTCTTTTCTTCAGTTTTTCACTGTCGTACAGGACTCAAACCTTGCCCGTGCCCTCCCACTCCCCTTCTTCAGAGGATGCCGTGACGGTGCCTTCGGTGGGACTCACCAAGACACGAAACGCTGCAGTAAAAGGAGGGTCTCTCCCTCTCAAGCCTGGCCCAGCTGCAGCCACGACACTGCAAAGCAATCGCCGCATGCGTTGTCCCCAAAAGCCATGCTGTGTTAAATGAGTGGAGGGGGGTTTGCTGCACACAACTATCTCTCATGTGGTGTTTACAAGAGAAGGAAGAGGGGAGTAAGGTAAGAAGCGAGAAGGGAGAGAGAGACCTTCAGGTTCTTAAAGAGCAATACCCTCTCTAATTGGTTCAGGGCTTTGGGCTGTTCCCCACTACTTAGCTCCAGTTTGTTGAGGAGACATGAAGAGATCTGTGAAAGACAGGCAAACGCACGGTTTAAACAAAGCAAAATAAACCCAAATAGAAGAATAACCTGGCAGAGTGCAAGGCTGCAGGGCAGATTCCTGGCATGCACAGCAAAGAGACAGTACAAGGTAACTGCACAGATCGGACACAAGACAGAGCATCACTTAACCAAGCTGGGAGCAGCCATCACATGATAAGGGTAGCCTTCCTAAATTCAAATTCCCCTTCACTTTACAGCTTCTGTACACAGATCACAACAATTTCTGATACCTGCAGTACATTAGCCTGATCTCCTTTAGCTTTCCTTAGGCCAGCCTAGCATCATCACAAATCTTGCACTTTTCTCCCACAGCAAGGGAAACAAGCAGTCATTAGGGTACTACAAAAGAAGTAAAGCCCCAAGCCAGTTTCAGATTCCTGTAAGTAAACCTTCGGTTTCTCAAAACACTGCTATACTGGCTCTGAAATGTACATTTACCCAATGTTGCCAACTTTTCTCAACTAATTAAAAATAAAAACAGAGTGGAAGTTCTTCCCATCCTGTTGCTCTCAACAATAGAACCCTGTACCTTTACCGATATTCTTTATATTCTATATATATAAAGAATATATATGTATAGAAGTATACACGGAGTTCCTCAAGTGAACCTCCTTCCACCTAAGAAATCATTACATCAATAATCATGTAAGGTCACATTTACAGCATTTACCATACTGAATCCAGCTGCTAATAACCACTGTAAAGAGGGAGATGGTGGTGTTGAACAAACCTGGACCTTCCACCCTCAGAAAATTGTGTATTTAGGGGAAAAGGGAGAAAAAGAACAGTCTGCTTTGATTTGGCTGCTAATAGAGATGGCATTGCCCATGTGAACTAAGCTTTTTGCTACAGAATGCTGCCCCTTCTAGAAGCCATCAAAGCTTTTTCTACAATAGCCAAATTTCATAATCCTTTCATGCTGTTTCACCAGCCTCAAAGTTTCCTTTGTACATAGGGAGAACTGGACAAACGCATCCCGAGAGCTCAGTATTAGACCTGCAGTGAATGAAGAAAGATGAGAAAGAAGCTGGTGAGAGAGCACAAGACAGCAAATGTTCAGATGACATCACCATCAGGTCCCGTAACTTGCTAGGGTTTTCTAGCCCACAGCAGCTGATGGCTGTTCCCAGAATCCAGACTGACTCACTTAGGCAGCACTATCATTAACAAGATTCACTACTGGACTACGTGGGCTTAATCCCACAGAATTAATGAAGCTATGCCCATTTATGCGGTTAAACGTGCTCTTTCAGTGAACTAGGGACTTGCAGGGATGAAGAAACACAAGTGTGAAAACAAACAGTACAGAGATGAGCGCAAGCCTGGGACAAGAGCAGAACAGCCAACACAGTGCTGAGTCTTACTTTCTTCATGTTCGTTCCCATGTAGCTTTTAGGCTCTTCTTTAAACTGAGGCAACCTGAAAGACAAAGAACAAGCCAAAATATATAAGCTTTCTTGGGTTAACAAGAAGGGGGAAAAAAAGAGACTGGTCTTTTCAGTCATGCTGCAGATACTAGAAAACCCAAATTAGGTTTTCTTCACAAAAAGAGCTGCTCTTAGTTTCTTTTCCTGCCAAAATCTGTTGGAGGAAAAAAAACAAATATAGATGAGAGGTGCTCTGCGTGCTATTACTGCTAATGGCAGTTTTGCTATATTGATTTTCATCGTTAATGGTCATGCAAGTACAGTTTCTTTTCCTTCAGTGGATGTTTTCAGCAGCAAACTAATTAGATTGGTTCAAAACAGGTTTCTCCAACGCTGCTAAAAACAGCTGCTGAGCCAGAGTGTCATCCACACCAGGACTCTTGCAGCGTACACGTTATTACTAGTCATGGCAACTCTTTTCATTAACTCTGTAGAAACCCCAGTAGTTATCCTCTATTCTGCATCATATAAACACAATTACGATGCATGGTGGATCTAAGTTTAAGCGGAATGCTTTGAGCTAAGCAGTCCCTGCCTCAGATGGAAAGGAGGTAGACTGCGCTCACCTGCGCAACCAAATCACAAATGCACACAGAATCACAAATGCACACACCCTGCTCTCCCTTCTGTTCCTTTACTACAGTTCTGTCTTTGCTTGCTGAAGGGATAAAAGCTTCGCAGGACAGCTTTGGCCATTTCTTTTTCTGGAAAGAAAGATGGCCAAACCACCCCTGCAGTTGCTGTCTCTGCCTCGCTTCTCTATCCCAATGTCCACAGGCACAGATGGTGGCACTGTCTCCGAGCCTTACCGAGAGGGACAGAGGGGAGGACGCACAGTAAGTAACGAAAAAGCACTAAGTAAGATTCACATACGCATTCGGAGAAAAAGTAATGCGGTCTCTCCTCTTTGGACAGGTTGATTCTGACTCTGCCCCACATTCATCCAGTGCGCTCCACGACACAGGGTGCAGAGGAAAAAAAAACCCTGAGAACCCACTGGAACCGAGTGTGACAAACTGCCAGTAGTACTCCAATCCTTTCCTACTGAACGTATTTATGTGTCTGCACATTTCCTTTTTACAACACCCAGAGAAAGTCTATGATTACTTCACTATCTGGAGAAACAGTTTTGAAGTTAAATAACTAACTTGAGTTTAAAAGAAGTAATCTTAATTACCTGAAGGGTGCCGAAAAGGGCAGAACATTTGTCCAAGACGTATGATCTCGAGTTTAAAATTCTCTTTGATATGTGAGGTCAAAGCGCTCAGCTTGAAATCAACATGTGACTATTCAACACCATTTCTATTCTCTCTCCTGAAGAGAGCTATATTTTTAGAGCCCTTTTTTCTTTCTTTTTTTTTTTTTTTGAGTGAAGTTTGCATTCTTTGTCCTCAAACTCTTTCCCTATCCTAAAGCTCTTCATTACTTGGCTGTCCATCTCTCCTCAAAGGACACCTTAAACCAGGCAACCTTCCCTATCTCTGTCTCCATGCAGTCTGACAGGGTCAGCCCAAGAGAAAAGTGCCAAATCCTCCATCCCCTTCCACCTCTAAATAATGACCATTTTGGATGATTTTTCTGAGGGCCCTTAAGTGGAAGTGTGGAATCTTTCTGTCCTTAGAGGGCCATCCTGGCAATGCTGAGGCAAACACAAGCAGGTTTACCTTGTGAAGAGCAGCTGCACCATGTCGACCAGAGTGTGCTCTGCAGATTTTCTCAATAACTCTGCGAAGACAAAAACAAATAACACAGGTGTCATTACTCAGTGTGATATTATCAAGAGGCTTCTTCAAGCAGACTCCCCTCCGAGCCTTGTTTACAGAGATTACGGCAAATTTATTAAAACCAGCTCCAACACGGCATTACTGCAAATGGGTATATCATCACAAGGTGGCGCCACAAAGCTGGGGAAAAAGAGCAGTCAAAAGTTGTACAGCGAACTCCCACCAAATTTTCCATGAAGTTGTAGAAAGACACAACAATATAAAGCTCAGGAGCTTTCCACGGCCGCGTGTTCTACAACAGGACTAGTTAATGCCGAGGAGACCCGATCAGTTCTTAACTGCGAAGTATGAACAAACCTACCGCTGAGTCTCATTTCAAAGCATATGCGGAAGCAGGACTGCATGATCTCGCACACCGATTCATTGGTGAGGTGGGCTCCCACTGGAGTGAGCAGCAAGGTCCTCAAAACCTGCAAAGAACAGCGCACGGATGTCCCACAGTACGATGACTCTGGCATGCATTTCCGAGGGAAGGCTGGCTTCCTCGAGAAGGGCTGCCGTGAGCAGAAAACCTAACAGTCTTCCAGGAGTCATTTCAAACTGAACACTGTGCTCAAGAAACAGACAGCTTAGGAGACAAGAATGATCCCCCAACCCGCTTCTAAAAGAGGCCTGATACGCTGCATGCTACCCGATATTTAAATTCGGTAACTAGCTATCTGCTCAAAAGTACATAGACCAAAGGGGTGTACAGTTCATAGGTTTGTCTCTACAAAGAACTTTTCTCAAAAACAAGTTTGAGAGCTCCATATGCTTAATTTACCCCTCGCTAACACAGACCATGCACAAGGTGGGATTATCGACACTACCACATTATCAAGCCCTTAATTTAAAAATCATTTCATTTTAAGCTTTTAATTATTTTCATTTGGAAAAGCTTTTACCACAGGTATATGAGCCATCTGTTTAAAAATAAAGTCTGTCACTAAGCTCCCACAGAGTCAAAACATTGCTCCCTCCTCTTCATCTCCATGTAACAGGATATGTTCCGCAACGGGCAGCGACCATTATGGTAATTACCATTTCTCTCCGCTTACCTGCAGGATTTTCATCAAGACAACCTCATCGCTCGCATGATCCGTGCCCACAAACCGGGCATGAGTGACAGCATCTGCCATGTTCTCCATCCCCTCCGCTGTGCCCTCATGGCTGGGATCTGAGTAACAGAATAAAAATATAGGACAGGGAAAGGCCACCTACAGCTTACCACCTCTGTGGGGAGACATCTACACAGAGATACCCTGTTGCCATCTGCTTCCTTAATTTGTGTGACTTGTGTGTTGACCCCACAAAAGTGAAAGTCACCTCCCAGGAACAAAAAGAGTTCAAAACTCGGAGCTTTCAGAAAGACTTTATCAAGAGTCTATTTACATTTGTGAAAAGATGTAACCTAACAAATAAAAGAATTGCAGTTCAGTTGTTACTGACTCCATATTTTTTTTAGATGTTAATTTGTAAGCCTGTGTCCCGTTCCCTACAATACAGCACCATCAGCTGTTAAATGCATCCAGCTCCACCTTGGGAATGATGAGAAAACAGCTCTTGAACATAGGGAACCTCAAATTTACTCCCACGAGGAGAAAATGCCAAAAAGGTTCCACTAGATTGAGAAGGAAAAATTGTCTCTTGTTCTACATCCCTCCCGAGGAATAGGAGCCGGGGAAGGAATGGACCAGTAGCTTTCCCCAGAGACAACAGCAGACAGCCACGATCACAGTTTAGACATCGGACTCGCAGGCCTCCCGCTTCAATCATTCATCGAGGCTCCTTCTCTCTGTTTCAGTCTTCTGTAGCTACAAACAATGGTGCAGTTGAGAGAATGTTTAGGAGGGGATTGTTGCTAGTAACCGTATCTTGTGCCACATTACATTGGCTTCAGAAAAGCTGCCTCTGGCTTTGATTGCATTCTCACTTAAACAATACGGCACTGGGCAAGAATCTTGTTACCTTCCTACCTAAACAGTCATTAGGAAAGAAAGGAGACAACCTAAACACTAGTTAATACCTCATTAATTGGCAATGGGGCCTCTTGAACTCCAGCAAGAATGAAGCTGACAGAGGAACCAAGGAAGACCTTGTGTACTTTGCGGAGAAGCTTTGCAGACTCTCTCTTTGCCTCCGGCTGTGTTCACACCTAGGAGGGGCTAAGCCCTAGGCATTAGAGGAAGCTGCCCTTGCCGTGGCCCAAAAAGAGCAGCCTCCGCCACGCTGCGGGGATGCTGAGGGTCGGCAGAGTAAGAAGCTTCTTGTGGTTGCACAAAACTGAAATGGCATCAATGTACTTCAGAATCCTATAAATCTGCATAGGAACAGCACTTCTCTGCCATCTCCTACACATCCCTGTTAAGAGCAGAGCTTGTCGACTTCTGATGTAGTTGTCTCACGTACACACACAAAACCCAATCTTGCATAATCAAGAGTTAGTTCCTCTCCTGGTTTGCTAGTCAAACCTCGCTGAGCTATCAAGGAGTCTGTTCTAAGACCCATCAGCCATTTTTTTAACTGCTTCAGCAGCAGCACTCGACAGGATACCAAACCCTGATACTGGGAAGCATGAGATAAGAGCCCTGGCTGTCAACGGCAGTTCTCTGTGTACCTCCGATAATGGCTCATAATCCAGTTAGAAGCTACCACTCTTCTACCAGAAGCAATAAAATCAGCCGTGCATCGGTACCCCGTGTACTCTTATTCAAAAGAACAGCTTAAACCACCAATGGCGATACAGGACCGTTGTAAATTGCCTCGACTAAATCAGGTAGAGACCAGTGGAGTTACAATGCCAGCACCTACGTTAGCATTACCGTTAACCACCTTTAACAACTACAGTGGAAAGCAGCTAAGTGGGCATCAAGAGGAAAAAGCCACTTGCTGCAGAAAAGGCTCCCACAGGCAGAACATACCCGCAGATGTGAGTTGCTGTAGGCTTAAGGATATATTTAGTCATAGTTGTGGATAAATAGTCTGCGTGAAAAGGAAATACAAGTTGTGCATATGCTTCTTTAACAGACCTACGACTACTGCTTTGCTGTTCTAGCCCCTACCTTCAACACTAATAAACACACCTCTCTCCCAACACACATCACGCCTGACTACTTCAGTCCTGGCTCCCTGGAACAGCTCTACAAATTCAGGTCAATTTATAAAGCCTCTTGAGTTCAATTAAAAGCACATATACTTCTACTTTGCAGAAACAAGATACAGAAAAGATCAACCCGCTTCTTTGTTCCCTTGTGAGAAAACAGTACAGAAAGATATGTCAATGCCTGCTCAGAATCACTAACAAAAATAAGTCAGTGTGAAGCAAAATATCAGTTTGAAAACTGCCACCTACAATGCAAAGATCCGGAGACCCCATCTAGCCTTACACATTTCATAGGGGGTGTACCCTCACAACAAGTGGGCAAAAGAACAAGCAGAAAGCAGAACAATCCAGGCTCTCAACCAGCAACGAAATCCAGGAAAGCCAGCAGCCTGCTCAGTAACACCTTTAATGGAACTAAAATAAATCACCAAGGAAACAGAGAAGGTAGAAGGAAGAACAACCTTTGAAATCCCCGAACAGCAAGTCCTCTCACTGGAAGCTGAGCAACAGCTATTCACTTACAGATACGTAGTCTTCAGGAACACCAGGAAAAGTTAACTTTAGAAATGAAGCCAGAAGCTGCTGTGGCCAAACTGTGATAATAAAAAGAGCACATACCTTTTCTGAGGAAAATGCAACAAATACAATTCTGGAAATTCAGCCGCTAGTCTTCCTATAGCTAAGGTCTGAGCTCATCAAAAAGGCTGCGGCTAGCTAGCGCGAAACTGCTGAGTGAGGCAATAACTAATCTGAGGGATAAAAATTATTGAGAGTTTAGTATTGTTGCTCAGTTTTCTTGTACTTTAAAAACTACTGTGTAACTTCTTGACTATAACTCTTGAAACAGCAGCACATATTTCAGAGCAGAGGATAAACCCTGTGAGGTCAACTGTTCCTACCAAAACACGCGTGGTCGATATCAAGTCGTTTTATCTGCCCGAGCTGTGGTTGCACTCTGTACCATTAGCGAACTGCTGCATCCAACAATCTCAGAATAGAGCTTTACAACTCAGACTACTACAGAACAGAAGTGTCAAAGGCTACTCAAGAATTACTATTTTCTAACTGGTTTTAAAACATACCCCTCAGCAATACCGGCCTGAAAAGTAGACAGATCTTCTGTCACAGGTCAGCAGGTGGTTAAGAAAAACAGTGAGACAGCACAAGGATTAGCAACGAAATGCTTTGGAAATAGCAAAAGAAATCAGTTTTTAACAACAGTAATTATCAGAAGAGTTTGGCCCTTTCACTGCCCACTGGTTTTCAACCCAGTGTGTACAGCAAAAGCCATCCACTCACAAAACAGGCGCAGCTAATGATGCTTTTGAAAAAACTGCTGGATGCCCCTGCCAATTATGCATCCCCAAAATGCACCACAAATATCAGCTGCGCTGAGATTTCCCCACTGTGGTTACGCCGGAGCCCTTCCTTGTTCCATACAGTTTGAAACCCGTTCATATATTAAGGACAGTTTTAAGCTTTTCCTATTTTTTTAGGCAAACGGTCTTTAGACTACCTTTAGTCCTACATTACGAAGAGAAATCTAAGACCAAAAAGCTTTAATTTAACAACACAACCCTAGCCAGATGTTCAGTCAGCACCACTAATCCCAGCCTCACCGGAATCTGGAGCAGCACAAAGGACAAGGCCGCTGTGAATGTCACCTGCAGCAGCAACGGAGGCCTTAGATTACAGGTTCTGCTCCACGACAAAAGCCAGGCAGAGGGTCTTTTCCACCGTCCACTACGAAGACACGCGCTCACCCACAGTTACAGGGACGCGCCCTTGCTGGAGTGACCTAATTAATATCCTAAACAACAAGCAGCCAGAGAAAGGCTACAAGTTCTTAACCGCTTTTTTTCCTGTTCCTGCCTCAAATCAAGTATTTGTAGCCAGCTGCGCGTGCAGAGATTTGCCTGGATATACCAGCCTGACGTTCTGATCCCACCCAGGCCTTCAAAGCACAGCATGAAGAACGAACTCTTCTTCTACGTTGAAACTAACATATTTCGCGTTATTGCTTAGTCCTTCAGAGGGACATGTTTTACAGCCTTATTTATTAAGATTTCTTTATTGTCCTACAAAGTGACATTAATATCGTATAATTTCAGTTATTTTTGCCGCTTAACTACACACAACGCTGCCCACTAACTGATGTCTTAACACACTAAATTTCCATCAAACTCTTCAAAAAAAATTTCCTGCAAGTCCCCATTTTTGTTCATTTTAACGTTGGGTCTTTCCCACAAAAGTGGTCTGCATCTACACAGATCATCAAGTCCTTTCTTTCTCTGTCTTCCCTCATGCTAATTCCAAAGAACAAAATATTGAAAACAACAGCGCCAAAAATCCAACAGTCTTCACTTACAGTGTAAAGGAGGAAAAGAGCTGAGAAATCTGAACTTGGGGGGGGAGGAAAATAGGTAAAATAATTTTCTCCAAGTCAGATTACGTATAAACAAACACAGATAACAAGTTTTGTAATTCACACAGGTATGATCGAAAAGCACTAACAGAATTTAGACAGAAAAATCAAGCAGCACTAACAAGAGGATGCCACACTGAAGGCAGACAGAACGCCAGCTAATGAGTTACTACGAGCCAGCTGAGCCACGGGAACTGACCACATGCGCGTTATTAGTCTTTCACAAATATAAAGGAGAACGCGCGCATTTGAAAGTCTGGGCAGCAGCAAAACCATCTCTGCCATGACAATTGTGACAAGTGAAGAGTACTGGCACACCGCTGGACGGGGTCTGGGACCGGGCAAAAAAACATCCTCACCCTCTAGGTGAAATATTAGTCCACAAAACTAAATAAACTCTGCTGTGTTCATAGAATCATAGAATGGTTGAGGTTGGAAAGGACCTTGAAGATCATCGAGTTCCAACCCCCCTGCCATAGGCAGGGACACCTCCCACCAGACCAGGCTGCCCAAGGCCACGTCCAGCCTGGCCTTGAACACCTCCAGGGATGGGGCCTCAACAACCTCTCTGGGCAACCTGGGACAGTGCCTCACCACCCTCAAAGGGAAAAACTTCTTCCTCATGTTCAATCTAAACCTGCCCTCTTCCAGTTTAAGGCCATTCCCCCTCGTCCTATCACTACATGCCCGAGTAGTATTGTGTATTACAACATTGTAATCCAGGCTGGTATTCTCCCCTCCCTGCCCCTTTTGCTCTGGTTGCATTAAAAAGCAGTTGGTGACCACCCCAGTCCAGCAGCAGGCCATAAGCACATGCCAGGGCAGACCAGAAGCTTTGCTCCGTTTCCAGCCATTGCTGCAGTGCCATGAAACACCACCAGGTGTGATATTAAGAAACTGCAGATGCCTATTTCCCCAGCATTAATGACAATTTTCTTATTTCCCCAATCTTCTCATTAAGACTGCAAGCAAGTATCCTGGCCAAAGACACATCTCGAGGAGATGCATTTGGCTGGCATTTTGGTAAATCCCAGGAAGCCACATAACATACCTATTAGTGCATACGAGAGGAACTTATTCACAGAGGTGAGGGCCAATCCAGTTATGGGGCCTGTAGTGTCTTCAGAACGGATTACTTCCAGGAAAGGCCGAAGAAAGACGTTGGGTTCAATTTCAGATAGCTCTGTTAAAATAAAAATAATTTAAAAGAGACATTAAATTAGACTCGATTCATTAGGATTCATTTTCTGTTTAAGAATCTACAGCAAGCTTATCCTCAGAGGAAAGAGGCCCGCGATAGCTTAGTTTCAGAAGGGTGGTGGGAAGGTCAGGGTTACTTTTAAATATGTGTGTGTGTATATATACACATGCTTTTATGTACATATTTTTAAAAGCAATAGTTTGTGAAGTTCACTTTCTTATGATCTTCAAAACAGCCTTCTGGAGCCTTCTAAACCAACTCCTATTGCAAGAACACCATAAACACCACTACTGCCTAAATTCACGCTTTACTTAATTGGCAGATACGGCTGCATTTTCCTCGTACTCCTGCAACTGTGCGACCACGTGAACTATACAGACCCTGTCCCTCCTCTCGCCTCCTCTGCAACATCCTACTACAGGTACAGCCCCATCCTAACCACAGGCGTAGTACAACTACACAACCAGGTTAGGTGGATCTCTTGAAGCTCTTTGCCTGAATACAAATCGCATTTCTGCAACGCTAGAAGGTTGCTTGGCAAAGACAAGCAAAACCCACAAGATAAACAAATTTAAAACCTCTTCTGTCTTGTTCTCAGAATAGCCGTATAAGCCTCTCAAGCAAAGAAGAAAAAAAGGGCGCTCTTCTCTCCTTGCTGCTTTGGACAGCAAGTATCCTCTCTAAAGCTGCAACAGGAGAAGGCAGATGCACTGAGCTGTTGAGCTGGAGAAAGAACAACTAACGAGCTCCCTAAACTTTTCAAGATGATCAATGGAAGCCTTAGGAATGAAAAAGAAATACAGAAAAGAATAGCCAGAACTAAGGAAAGTGACACCCCACCTCCCCAAGAACCACCACAAACAAAACCAAACCAAAAAAATACCACAAGGAATCAAGATTAGAGGAACCCTGAGGAGGATTTAGGAGAAAAAGCATTAAAAAGCAGGTGAAGGCAACCACAATACAGCCAGTACACGGGCAAAGAAGAGTGTATTAAAAGTAACTTGGATAATCCTGAGATCACAAATATTTAAGTACAAACACTTGCCTCAACTTGCTGAAACCTATATTTTATTCCTAATAAAAATTAACCAGTCTAACAGCTAATAGTGTCATGGGAACATTGGCATTTATATTCTTGATGATCCGATATTGCACTTATCTGTTATATGAGCTTCTTTGAGGCGGGGGAGAAAAAAAAGCCTGTAATGCCTGAATCCTTAGACAAGCTGCTGTTTTTCTATCTACCAACATAACTCAATTATTTTACTTTAAAAAAAAAAAAAGAAAAAAAAAAAAGAAAAATCCAAACCCTCCTGAATCTAAGATAAGTGAAATTCCATTCTATCATAGTTCCTACTGAAAAGCCTTAATTATCAAAGTAAAAAGTCTATCAGAAAGCATGTTAACATAAGTGCGACAAATTACGGTGAGGAAGCCAAGGAGGAAGAACAATGCAGGGGTTTTTGTTTTAAATACTTAAGACCACGGAGAACAACATCAAAGTGCTGTTTTGCTATAAACTAAAGCAAAACTGCTATTAAAAAAGGAACTTTGGGAATCATTATGCAGCCTCTTACCTTTCAGCCACCAGTTCAAATCAGGCCACCACCACTAACTTGTGAGAGGTTAAAAGGAACGTGATGATTCAATCTTTTTGGCTTCAGAACAACTCCCCCAACTTGTCAGATAATATCCTGGTGTGACATTACAATTGTGTCACCTCTCAATAGCTCATGGAAATGCAGAGGATCATAAGACATGCTTTCAGCAATGTTTATTTAAGTACGCTTTATAGAGCGCTTGTCTGGTTACAGGCACTTGGACAACATTAACTATAGTAAGACTACTAAGGATCAACACTCAAACCCTTCTTCCCCAAAACTGAGCCTTTCTATAGAACAGTCGGCACCTAATCAATCCATCATAATCCTGTCAATTCCTCCAGCTTCCTTCAAGCCCCAGGATGGAAAAGCTGCACCTTGGTCAGTAAGAAAAATGGGACTTCAGCAGACACACACAGCTGCACAAGTAGAATGAGATGATGAAGACAAACTTGCCGGCAGAGGATACACAGGATGTCACGCTCTCCATTAATCCATTTTCGGGGCAACCAATAGATGTTATCTTTAGAAGGGTGGGGGGGAGTTTCGTTTTTTTTTCTTTCAACAAAAGTTGTGAATCTTGATGTTGTTAAAGATTAGATTCCCCTGCAGTCTAACTGAAATTCCCAACTTACACGAAGATCCCCAAATGGCTTGTCATAATTAGGATTTAACTTAGGCACATACTGTTGATTACACAGCAACTCTGGCCAGCTTCCCTGATATTCAGAGACTCCAGCTTTTATGGTAACACAGCATTTTACATTAAGCTCTCTGAAACTGACCCTGTACGTTGTAAAAATGTTTCAGACTGGATAGTTGGTGCTGTGTTATTGAAAAAAATTTAAAAATACACTAACAAGAAGAGCGTATTTTTAGTGCAAGACCCACCCACTAAAGGACTACTGTCTGAAAGATCTAAATTTCAGCGAAACACCAATCACACTGCTAATTGTTTGCATCTGAGGAGTATCCACTTGATTACTACAACGAGCTCTTCTTACCAGCAGCGTTTGCAGGCATTGAGGACTTACAGGGGTCTCCAGCTCCCTTTTCAAAGCAGAACTCAATCTCGGTAGCAGTGCTTGCTTCAATAGGAAAATTCGGAGCACAGAAAAACACTCATATTACAGCTTTCTTGCTATATCCTGGTCTTGAAGCAGAATACTCTTATTGGCTAAAATATCAGTTCAGCATCTGAGAGTGGCACTGAAGCTACTTGGAAGCTTTTAACCAAGTAAAAATTTTGCAAACAAGTCAGTAAGTCAAAGATCAATCCTTTTCATTGAACTCAATCCTGTTGAGCTCAGTGAAGTTAGTTCAGTAGCCTGAAAGGTTTTCATAGCCTTATGTACCAAACGTGGCAGTGTCCAGAACCAACCCACCAAGCCTTTCAGATCAATTATGACAACTGCAAGGTGCACTCCGTGCTAGCTCTTACTGCCAGAGCTCAAGCTTAATCTAGAGCACAGAAGAGTAGGAACTGAATAATGCTCTTTTCACAATACTTTGGTAAGGTAGGACCATAGTCTTTAAAGGGAATTGTTCTGCCCAGCAAGTTAGAACTTGATGAAAGAGACACTACATACAGTCTTGATCTTTCTTGGCACCTAACTGTAAAAGCAATGGTCTCCTGAAAATATCTAAGAACCTCAGAAAGGGCAGCAAAATCAATTCTAATTTTAATAATTCCTTTGCCAAAACAAAGGCTATATAAAGCAAATACTGACTGTTTGGAAGTACATACTTGAACTTTTATAAAAGCTTCCCAAAAAAAGCAGCTCTGGTTTTTCAACTCTCTGGTTCTTGCTCTGCCAGATTCAAGTTCAGGCACTACAAGTAAGGAATCCATAACCAGGGAGAGACTTGAGAATGGCTGAGAGAGATGTTTCTCCAAGTATATGTCCTAGCAAGAGACATTTCTCAATGTCTGAACTAGAAAACATAGGGTAGTTCTCTGCTTAGGCAACTACTTTAAACTCTGGGGGGAAAAAACAAACAAACAACCAAAAAAACCCACCCCAAACCCCACCAACTCTGCAAGCATGAGCTCAGCCTAGGGTATTACAAGAGGAAAAAACTGAACAAGCGTCCACAAGGAGATCAAAATTTCACTAGGGATTCCCAAAAGTAGCCTTCCTTCTCAATCTACTCAAAGCTAGGGAAAATTGTATTAAAACATGATATAGTCTTACGTGAAGTGCTTGGGCTGCTTTGGGGACCACTTTCCATTCTTT
This sequence comes from Anarhynchus alexandrinus, assembly GCA_008711295.1. Taxonomy (NCBI): domain Eukaryota; kingdom Metazoa; phylum Chordata; class Aves; order Charadriiformes; family Charadriidae; genus Anarhynchus; species Anarhynchus alexandrinus. Next base: position 908,833 of record VUYV01000249.1, read on the forward strand.
TCACACAGGTCCCTTCAACAAAACTTCAGGGAAGCAAACAGAGACCAGCACTACACCCAAAAATGCTCAGCTAGCCCAAAGCAGTGCATGGAGACTGAGAAGAAGGGAAAGAATATCTTAAGCAGCGTATCAGAAAGCCAACTCTTCAAGGCTGGCAGTTTTAATATGAGGACAGAATTCCTTTGAGACCACAGTGCTTTCCTTCATTCATCCTATGGATTACTTGCGCTTAGACACGCATCTCTATAAAGATATTTAAACAACTAATTCATGTTTAAGCACCTAACTCCCCATTCAGCAATCCCATCCAGCCATTCTGGCACTTTGGCAAACAAGCTGCATCAGAGCTCCGGCGTCCCCTTTCTCCTGAAGTAGAGGAGCGGGTCCCCCTCGGAAGAGGTTTCTTATTGTTAGCACACTGTTGGCACATTCCTGATCTAAAACGCTCACATAAGCTGCTTTCTCTGGCGGTTCAACTCTTCACTCCTGAATGACTCTTATCAGGATCGGCTATGCGTTCCGAATCGGAGTAAATGAACAAGAAAAAATTGTTTATGACAAGTTATTTCAACATCATTTGTCCCCAGGACAGGCAACTGCAACCCAAACCACATGACCTGGACTCCTCTTATGCAGCAGCTGTTGGCCTTTGACGCGCAGCCTTCAGAAGCCGTCCCAGTTGGATCCCACGCACCCCTCCAATGCAGACGAGCTCAGACAAGAGCAATGCTTCAAGCATGTGCCGTTACGTTCCCTGCTGACGTACCGAACTGTACCACGAACAGGCATTCTCTTTCCTTCTTAAGGCGAGAAAAAGACAAAGGTAACGCCCTAACAGAGCGGAAATCCAGCTCTTCAGTACTCCTGCCTGGGAACTCAATGAGTTTATGCCACAGAAAATTGAAGTGCTTCCTCGCTCACCCTCAAAAACACTTTCTGCAAACACTGCCTTTCCAGCCGACATGACATTATACGCTCTTTATTCTCAGTTCACCCACCAAACCATTTTGTCGTCTCACCCAAGGGTGAGAAGTCCCTACAGCCTCTCTCAGCAAGTTAGAGAGAAGAAAAGCTCCAAGGAAAAAGGACGAAGTTGTACTTGCTTTTTAAAACCATCTAAAAATATTGAGCAGCCATACTCTTCAGATTTTCAAAAACATTTCTGAAGTCGAGAGTTCTGCTCTGCCGGAGTAAGTACTGGCTTAATTTCACCCAGCTCAAAATGCAGGATCACTGAGAAAGGAGAAATCCCTTTGAGTTCATCCCATGATTATCTGTTGATTAATTTAGAGATTAACAAATCTAGCAAAGAGACATACAGCAACTTGTTCCTCTAAAAATCTGCAGCAACTGGATTTGTTTTACGTAGAGGCAGTTAGCTAACAGCCACAGAACAGCACATGCGTATCGGTTCTAGGTCCCTTGGCAAAACTACAATTTCAGCAGCTCTACAGCTGATGAGCGGAGGAGGCGCGTGTTTCACCACTCCAAAAACAAATTCTCCAGACTGACTGGAACACATGCCACCCTGCACCTCCAGTGAAAGACATGCCCTGACTTCTTCTAGCTAGGAAGTTTAGTCCAACATTTAAGTCCAGTTCACTAACGGCCAATTAATGTAGGTAACAAGTGTAGAACAGCTAAGCTAGATGATCCGCGTTCATTCGCTCCTCAATGTATGTTCCCCTCTGCAAAGTCCTGGCACAGACAAGGTTTCCAGGGAAAAGAATCCTCTGCCATCTCTCCCCTAAAGGGTTTTTTTTGTTGTTTTGGTCTTGTTTTTCTTGCAAGGTCTAGGCCAGCCCTCGCAACACAGTGCAACGCGTAGCACATTTCTAGAGATTTTCTTATCTGAAATGAGGACAGATTGCTACTTATAGAGTCTGAGCTGGCAGCTAATGTGGTCAGAGAAATCTCCAGTCCTCCTTCTTGAAAATAATGATGGCAATGCCCACTGCACTTGATAAATAAAAGAGCAGCCACCCAACATTCCCTACAGGTTCCTCAAAATGTCATTGTCTGATCCCAATCTAAGCTCTTAATAGATGCAGAGAACTGGATCCCGACAGCCAGGGAGAAGCCGAGGAGCCAGGAGCCTACACCCCAGCTCCCAGAACTTCCATAAATACTGCAAGCTGTTTTAGAAGGCTGCTGGGATGGCACAACACGGCACACAAGCTCCCCGTGGGGACGTGTGGTAGCAAGCGTCGTGTATCTCTGAAATCAACACCTCCCTGTACTAAGTGTTACCAAAAGCTTTACATAGGACAGAGGTAAACAGAGGCCCAAAATTAAGGATATTCAAGCCAGTGAAGGAGAAGTGAGAACTGACTGCTATCCTTTTCAGTGTGCCTGTAAAATATACTCTTCAAAGCTAATTCCCTGTGAATTAAAGTGGTCATTCAGGGGCCCAGGCCCACCATATCAAGAGGGAACCAGTGCCATTCACAGCCACACATGAATGCAAGGCTAGAATTACAAATGCAGTTTGACAGGGGGAACCCAGAGCTGTCAAGCCTGTTCTGTTTGCCTAATTTCATTACAATAGCACAAATGCTTTCATTTGTCACACTCCAGCTTCATGTGTTTATCTCCCTTTCATTAAACATGACTTTAACAAATGATTGTTCTGTAGCGCCAAGATCTCAAACGCCCCTCAGAACTGAGATTTTTATTTTGGGGAAGGATGACAGAATGCATACTGAGCATTTGACTCCCGATATCCTCTGGTCAGGGCGGCGTATACTCAACTGAAATATTGTCTCCTATAGGAATTATTTACATCTACCAGCAAAGCATAAGCCCTGACAGTCCCCCCAGTATTAGCCATCAGTGGTTTCATCTGATGCCATGCTTCAAATTCAGCTGTTCTGACGACTGCCCATTAAAAATCCCTCAGCATTTTTTCATAAGCGGGTACCTGCTTGAGTATTTTCAGCCAAAATTACACTGAAAACTCCAGCTGTGTCTCCACTGTTATTCCAAGCGCTTTTCACCCAGCTGTGGTGTTCTTTTCCAGAGGGAGTGATATGATGAGAAGTAGAAGATACTCACTTCATTCACAAGGCAAACAAATGCCATCAACAGGCAGTATGAAGCTACACAAAATGAAAGCTTTCATGGTTTCTATCCAGATGGACTTAAAGCACAGACATGACTACTCACTTCTTGAATTTTTAACGCCAGCCATGCAGATTGCTGAGCGTAGAAAAAAAACTAAGTTGTTGGGATATCAGCTTATTTCAAAAGTTAAAGTTGTTTAATTCTGCCCTTATTTTTTAGTACTGAGGAGACAACAGAGATGGCAATAATTGCATCTTGACAAACTTTTTCTGAGCTATGGTTGACACATATTAGTCAGAGGTTATATTCAAAAGCCTCTGCTTCAAAACAAGAACAACTCTTGAAGTGAACTGAGGGGTAATTTGGCATAGCAAGGTCGGAGGTCACCAGGAGAAGACCTAGAGTATTTCCTCCCACCCTGTGCCCTGAATACCTCTGAAAGCAACCATGACTATTCTGATGAAAGGCAACAAATCAATTTACTCTACACAGTAAAAGCCTACTGTTTCCAAATTGGTCTCCCACGAGTGTGTTTATGGCCAGTGTGAACAGTAATAGCCATCTACCTTTAAGTGTAATTTCTACGCTAATCCATCCTCCTTGTTTTCTAGAAACCCTTCCTCCTATGTCATACTGGAGGATGAGCACTAGAGCAAACACCCGATTATGCTCGCACACTCCAGAGAAAGATGAGATCAAGACCCACGGTTTGTAAAGCCACATATGCAAATGCAGAATTACTTAAATAAATGTTGATCTCCGTTACACAGAGGCTGATTACTCTCAGGGAAAGGAGATGGGGGAATACAGCTGACCTGAGCTTCTGATAGGTTCTGGAATATACAACTACTTTTGTGGCTTTTTCAGACAGATGCAAGCTCTAGACTGTTAGTGCCAATTGTAATGGCACTTAATCCTACTCTAGAAAACCGATCTGCTCAGTAGCTCTACAAAAACTGATTTGAGATCCTGCCCCTTTCTCAAGTGATTTTTTTCCCCATGGGTGGAAGTTACTTCACACGAAGCTCTGAACAACTTCCAGGGAAATCAACCTTCCCATACACCTACAAGGAAAAAGTCCTTCAGTAAGCTAAATCGCAATGAGTTTTACAGGTAACCAGAAGTTTAACATCTATTCTCTAAAAAGCAAACAAAAACCCACCAAAACATCCCCTAACAACAGAGCGAGTGAAATGCAAGTAAACTTCGCCTTTTGTCTGTGTTTAGAACCAGGTGGAATTGTTTCAAAAGATTTCTTACAGAAAATCACCGCACACGTGACGACAGCCAGTCCTTGTGATGAACCTGCACCAGCTCGGAACTTCAGAACCCAGGGGCGCTCCTCTGATCCGATGACATTCAACTCGAAATGAAATTACTAAACCAAACTAAACCGAAGCAAAAAGCAGTCATCCCATGACAAATTCATCTGCCCTTGACCAAACGCTGATAGTTATTGATCTTGCTGCTGTTGTGAATTAGGGCCAGGTTTCCCAAGGTTCCCTCCTAATACGAGAACGAGAGCATGGCCACTCTAACAAGGCCGACTAGGCTAAATGAAACCTATAGGGAATTGCATTGCACACTGCCGAGTCCAGAGGATGGACTGAGCCGTCCGTCTTCCTGACAGCACCAGTTTGATGTACGTCAAGTTTAAGCACTCTTTTTCCTCTCGAAAAGAAATTGGCACATGTCGAAGGAAGAGCAATTAGGTTGTGACACTCTACAGAACTCTATTCAGTCGCTGGACTTGCTTCACTATGGTATTTTATACGTCTTGCACAGTACCGGGCCCAAACTAAGCAGGCAATTTGAAAGCCCAGGAGAAATTAAAACTTCTTCCCTGGTATTTTAAAGCACAGTAATTCTCCACAGCTTTGTGTGTCTACCACGCTATGAATAGCGCTCTCATTGCAAATTCACCATGTTGTGAAAAGGAAAGCTTCACTATTTCTAAGAGGCTGGAGAAAAAGATTACAGTTTTATCATCAATTAGCTGTCTGGATGTTACCCCGTTCTGTTTACCCCTTCCTCAAGGGAAGCCCATGAGTGCCAAGGGGAAAAATTAAAAGGAAATTGAAGAACAACAAATCCCAAACAAGCCAAGACATTTCTTGTGTTGCCAGAGAATCTAAAAAGCATCAGCAAGACAGACAAAATCCCAAGAATGAAATGAAGAAAAGCCTGATGGCCCAAGAGGAAAGAGAATCTTTTAATGACAAAAATCTTTCAAAGGATTAATGTACCTTGCTGTTATGATTTACACAAATTCTTCTACCCAACATGAATGAATGTAGGAGACATTGTGCTTCACCATGCTATTACCAGAAAGTAAAATTCCCAAGTGCTCATGGCAAAACGCAATTGCCCAGAGCTCAAGAAGCAACACACCGAGTTACCCCAGATGCACAATGGGAGCCTCAGGGAGAGCAGGGTGCCAAACATCGTGGGAATATGACTTTCAAACCTACAGGAGTGGAAAGAGAATAGAAGCAAAAGGGAGGAAAGTAGTGGCCTGATGGCAGTCAATCCAACTGTTGCCTTAAGACACTGCAACAGTAAAAACATTAAGGAAAACCCCCACCCCCCCCCCCAANGAAGCAATCAGTAATCCGTGTACATACACACAAACAGAAATTCAGACTGCCTCTATTAAAAGGCAGCTTGATTCCGAGAATGATGAGAACAAGACAATATTATGTTCTTGAGAATGGAGAATGGAAAGAAATTAATTTCTGCCCCTTGCTATGTGCTAGAGTGATCTACTGATAACAAGGTGCTGATGGTACACGAAGGGAAGCAGAAACCTGGGATTTAATACTCATTTCCAGTTTTTGCAACTGAAGAGATCCGTGAATGCAATTCAACTTCAGTGACCACCAAACAGAATATATGTTAAGATGGGCATCACGGAAACAATCTTACATCAGTCCCCAACTCCACTGAATACATTTTTTTTCCATGGCCTGGAATCATGCACCAGCCGTAAAACCAAAAAATCAAATGTCTATGAAGAATCAAAATGACCTAAAAATCTATGTGAAGAAATGAAGGGATTCCACACACTCATAAAAAGTGAGTTGCCCTCATTGCTGCCTGGACAGTGGAATACATAAGCAGTCACTTTCTCTACCATTGGGGAGCCTAAGCGTTATACTTCACTATGTCTGAGTACGAAGATAGTAATCCAGCCTCCATTAACAAACCCCATTATTTACTAGGGTCAAAGCACCATTCCAAAGGAAAGAACAAAGTTTATCAACAGGTGAGAGGTGCAAAAGTGTTTTTTTGATTCCTCTTCTGCCTGCTCCTCCTGACTCAGAGGATCTATATACTCAGTTAAACAGAAATTATATGCTTTCAGCAGAAAAAATGTACAGGTAGTTCGGAATGATTCCTCTTCCGAGCAGCAAGACTTTGGTGTCATTTGGGGTTCCACCTGAACTAGCTGTTTGCCCGGCAAGCGATGATCTTTGTTGGTGAGGTCCATAATTGGCATTCTTAAACCAAAGCTAGGATTGTTTTGATCAAGAAGACTTCCCAAGAACACGTTTTTCTTACAGCTTATACGGTTAAATACTATTGATTTTGTTCCACTCGCACTGTCTGAAGAAGCTGATGTGACAGAAATTAAAGAATTTTTGGATTTTTGAATTTCATATTGTGCTGTACCCAGTTCTATAAACTTTTCCAAGATTTTGACGTGATTTACATCAAGAGATTTAAACGATGCTATAAATCCTACGTATTCTACTATGTCAGAACGTACACAAGCACAGGTAGCCTATGAATGCAACTGTTTCCATGAGGCAACACGATGCTCTGAAGCACCAGACTGAGTCAAAGCTCCCTCTGCAACACCTTTGGCCAATGACCAGTTGCAATCCTGGACAAATGTCTTCTGCTCGCATCCTTAACATTCCCAGTTTAGACAAAATTTGTCAGGGCAAAAAGAGACCGTGTGTACACTGACAGCTCATATCTCTCCTGGGAAGACTGCAAACGCCAAATAAATACTCAGGTACGCTACGGCTTGACATTAGCAGCCCCATGGTCCTGATCCCTGTTGCATCAGCTTCTCTGAAGCATTCATTTAACTGATGACACACAACCAGTATCCTGAGCAGCACTCCGGTATAAGGAGTACGAGTGACTCCTTGGTACACAGGCCACTAGCACTGTGTCTTAGAAAGAGAACACTGGTTACAGGCTCTAAAAAAGTGCCAAATAGATCTATTTTAGTCTGTTGCTAATGTTTTTGATCTAGTACATGCCCATGACAGAATAAACCACTCGAGTGCTTCTGAAGCTCAACTGAGTGATCCTGTCCTAACTTGACAAAGACCATCACGGACTGCATGCCGCCCAGCAGGAGTGATCTGAAAGCGACAGCACAGCACAAAACTTCAACTCACGCAGATAAACAGGGCTGTTTGTTCAAGCCAGCCCCCGGTTCACACACTTATGTGGGCTTCTTCAATCCCTCTCCGCTTCCCTTAGGGCACAACGCAGCCCGGCGCTCCAACCGAAATACACAACACCCCCTGAACAGGTCAGCGGACACAGCTCTGCTTTAACCTCTCACCCCCAGCACTTCTGCTGCCGTGACCTCTGGGGTGGAACCATTATACTTCAACGCTGTTTGTTCCCAAGACTTGGGGAAAAAGGCAGAGACAGAAGAATTTCCTTTTGATTTTCAAGCCTAGACCTACGGAATTTGCTCTGACAGGATATAAGCGCAGATGCAAATAAACTGAGCGGTTTATCAGACAGTAGCAAAGTCCTTGATCACAGATAAGTGAATCAGGCTGCTCTCAGCCTCTGCCACTCGTCTCCCTGTCATGCTCTTGGGCCAGTCACTTCATCTCTGCTTCAATTCCTCATATGAAAAGGGGATACATTTGGCCTTTTTAAGTGCTGTGCCGTTAGATTACCTGGAAATAATCTCCAAAAAGCAGCTTACAGTAATAGCAATCCAATAAAGGCTTCCTGCCCCATCATCCCATGTTTCCTCAAACATTAACTAAGACTCTTGGTGAAGGAAGCTATTTTTCAAGTTCATATTTAAGTTAGGAAAATATGACAAGCATTGTATAACACAAGTTAAGATCAAAATAATCTTTATAATCTATCACACAGAAAACCAGTAGTTCAGTTTACGAAGTATCAAGGAAATTAACAGGGACATACTGGAGTCCCATCTAGAAACAACTTGGCACTCACTTTTGGGGTGTCAGTGTTAAGGAACTTCATAAAAAAAAACCCAAAACAACCTAACTTTCAGAGGAGCTAATGAATGAGGGGAAGAAAACGTACATCACTTTCTAAAAAGCAGCAGTTCAACAGCTAGTAAATTCTCACAGCCTTGTCAGAATGAAACCACTTGACACAGTTTGTTCAGCTTTGAGGCCAGTGCTTAAAACCAGAAAGCGACTCTAGGTAGCAGAAGGACTTCGAGGGCCCTTCCAAAAACTTGGGATGAAATCCCAAAGCTCTGGGAGAGCAAGGCGAGCACCTGTTTTCCTCAACAGTCAATTTTTTTATGCTACATACTTTACACAGAAGCTGCATTATTCTGGAGAAGCTGCATTCCAGCCAAAAGTGCACAGTTAATGTTTTTTGCAGCCCCCAGCCTCCAGTGATGGATGACCATTTTATAATGAAATACTTTATGCTCAATCAACTTACAAATAACGGATGTTTTATCACACTGAATTAAAAAGAATGTTTCTAACAAAAAAAAAAAAAAAAGCAACAGACAAGAGGATCAGTGATGACCAGAAGCAAAAGTTATTCCTGTTAAGGGTGGTTAAAAAAAAAAATCCAACTGATGTTTCACTTTAACTCTTTCACTGTTCTCCTATAACAAGTGGTAAGGATGCATGAGCTAGTATCTACTCTAAAAACATCTACATGTAAGTCCTGGTCCAGACTATTGGGACATGAGAGTATAAGGCTTCTACCAAAAGGTTTTGGGTCGTAATGTCTCATTAGGTTTCCAAAAAGCTAAGGCTAATAACTAAGCACTGTCTGAAGATAAACCTTTCAAAATACTTCAATCTCTCATGCCCACTCAGCATTACAAAAATCATTCCTCAGACACCCCTTAATCAGCTGTGGGGTTTTCTCCTCCTGGTGCTGCTTCCACCTGCCCACGCTGAGGGATAAACCAGAGAAGTAAATGCCCTGCACTCAAAGACTACTAGATCAAGGTTTGGAACCAAAAATCCAAATTCAACTGATAATCTTACCCAAGACTCAGTGCTTCTTGATATACCACAACTGTGCCTCTTGTTACCCTACAGGTCAAGAAAGCACAGAGCTTACAAGGCCATATTTGAATCAACACCAGCCCTTGAAAAAGCCCACAGCAGCACCACTCATTTTGCCTTTTCTCCCAAATCGCACGTGAAAAAGTCTCTAATCTAGTCCAAACATGCCACAATGTCTCTTCATTCTCATATTACCTTACACTTTTAGGAAAAGAGTCTCTTCTTATAGGAATAAAGCAGTGGAAGAATGCAGAAGAGTATGAGATGCAGTGGACACAAGCTGCAACAAGGGAAATGCCAATTAGATATTGTGAAAGACATTTCCTGAAGAAGGGTCGTCAAACACCAGAACAGTTTGCCCAAAGAAGTTGTTGGAGCTCCATCCCTGTAGCTATACAGAATTTAGCTGGCTGTAACCCTGAACGCAATCTCACTTCCAAGCTGGTCCTGCTTTCACCAGGGGATTGGAGCAGATGACCTCCAGAGGTCTCTTCCTACCTAAATTATTCCAATTCTGACTTGTGCTGTGACTGAACTGGAAAAAAAAACCAACAAAACGCCACCAAAACAAAACCACCCACAGTTTACCAAATTTGGGGACTTCCAGAAAACTAACAGAAATAGAGCATGTTGCTCCTATCTTCTCTTAAAAAGATACGGCATCTGCTGCAGATGTTAAGGTCATCAAACAAACAGCACCATGGTCCTGAGTCCCAACTTCACATCTAGAACAATCCCCCAGTCACACTGCAGCCGCCTCAAGTCCACTAAGTTCAGAATTAATTTATGGAGCCTTCACACTACCGTTTGAAGCACTGCAAATATTAATCGGTCCAAGATTTTAGTCACAAAATCAATTCTCCTCCCCTCCCCGTTCCTCAGCTGAAGGCTGGCATTCAGTGAATCAGACCAAAGGGAGAATAGAGTTTCCAGCACCTGCTTCAGCTTTTAAGTTTCCAATTGAAGCCGCTGCGATCCGGCAGCAGGCAGTCTGAAGATGTCATTTTCCTGCTCTGTGAAGGACTGAATCACAGTACAAAAAGAATCCAAATAGAGAAATGAGTGAAAAGAGCTGCAGCGGGCGAAGGAAGCCACAACATAACTTAATATGGCCAAAGGGAAAGAGCAGCTGAAGACAGTGTGCTACAAAGTACCGTGTCCCCTCTACAACTGAGTATCTTATTCGCCCTCTGCCTCACGGCGATGACCATGGGCAGTGCTGAGTATGCATTATCTTCCACGCTTGTGACAACGCTCTTTCAGAGAATGGTGTAAAATATGACTCAACACTGTTGTGTGATTTGGAAGAACTTTGTTACTAGACGTTACAGACTAAGGTTGTTTACCACATTAGGATTTTAAAATTCTGATTTTAAATCTAGAAATAGAAAACACAGTCCCTCTTGAGAGGAAAGGCAGCAGGTTCATTTTATACCGTCACACTGATGGGAAGCTGCCTTCTTTTACACAAAGACACACCGATAACTCAAAAATATAATTCAAGACATGCTTTTCTCACGCAGAGAAATAGTCGAGCACATTTATTCCTCGTTATAACAGGTCTCTTAACAACAAATGATTGCAAAACTTAAAGAAGAATACACCTACAAGCAGATTCCTTCCACAAACAGGAAAGAAACCCTCACTCTTAGCACTACAATATGCTTCCAAAAACCCCCCCACACCCAAACAAAAAAGAAGCATCTGTACCATCTCCCTTAAGAATGAAATTTAAGCGTAAGAGAATGGCAAAACTCTTAAGATGAATGCAGCTTTACTGGAGTAAGAACCTTTGCGACAGTGCGGCAGGACTCACAGTAGGTAAGCTGCACCTACAGACTACTGGAACCAGTTTAACTTCAGTTTACATTTGTCCCTAGCACAGGGGGAAAATGGAGGGGTACAGGGATTGTATAACAAGTTTGCAAAAATACAAGTGTCTCAGTTGTTTGAAAGAAACTAAAAAAAAAATCTCCTACACGCATCCCATCAACACCCAGCCTTGCTTAATCTTATTCCCTTCCCCAACAGACCACTGAGATGTAATTCTTCTTCCAGCTCTCCAGGCTTCCTTGGTCACAGAAACTGTTCACTGAGATTTCCCCAAATGCTGGAGAGGCAGAAAGAGGAGGGGAGAAAGGGTTAACCCACAGCTGGGAGAAAGTTCCCCTGGAAAATTGGAACACATGCTGTGGCTGTGACTAAATTTCACACTGGTTCTGTTGAGTACAAACATCCACAACTGTGTGCATTTGAGAGAGCTGGAGAAAAAGAAATGCTCCTTATATATTAGCTTCACCTGCTTGGTTCCTTCAAATGGATAATGACATGCTCCAGGGAACAGCAGAATCCTTCAGATTCACTTCACATTTCAAGCAGAGATGGGGGCGGGGAATAAAAAATGGAAGGGAGTAGTCCTTCGCTTCCCTGCTCCCACATTTTTTGGAACATATCGGAAAGCCAAGCCCATGATCTGGCAGAGTTGATTCTGCTGTTTCAGACTAGAGGTGTCAGCACAGAACTCACCTGAGCTGACACTGAAGACATCTGTCCCATCCAAGTACACGAAAAGACGACTTGTACAGAGCGGACAGGGAAGAGTGTGTCCATGCGCACACGCACACGGATTTCACAGATCAACCGATTATGTTTTAAACAAACAGGCAGCACTTAGCTGGTCAGAGATAACTACACAGTGGAGATTAAGAATTACCAAGATCAACCAGCAGACAACCACAGAAAGGTTTGGATTGGAAGAGGTCTCTGGGGGTCACATACTCCACCACTCCAACCTCCTGCTCACGCAAAGGACTGCTCTGGAGTTGCATCAGGTTGCTCAAGACCTTGCTCAGTCAAACTTTAAAAGTCTCCGTGGACGGAGATTCCACTTTCTCTTCCCACGTCCCAGTGTTTAAATCTCTCTAGAAAGAATTTCCCCCTACGCCCAACTGCAATTTCTCCTGTTAAAGATTCGTGACTATGGGTCTCTTGGCCCCTCTGCAAAGGAGTGGCTCTGTCTTTTCTGTGATCTTCCTTTAGGCAGTGGAAGACTACAATTAGGTCCCCCTCAGCCTTTTTCAGACTAAATAAACGTACATATTTTTAGAAGACTGCAGCTGTGGGACTGTGCCACAAAGAAAGTGTTGGAAAGCAGTGGGCTACAAAAGGAACAAGCATAGCAGACTGTGATCCTCTGGAGTCAACAGGGGAAAGAATGTGTTTCATCATGTGGGTGATTCTCACAAAACTTTTAATTGGTTAAGCACACTACAGTTAGAAAATCACTTCTTAAGCTTCAGAAATGATAGGCTATGATCTGTTCTGCTTGTTCATGAAGAAAGATGGGGGGGAATGGCATACTGTTTTCATCCACATTGGTATGAAGATGAGGAAACTGAGAAGTATTCTGTTGGAGACCCAGATCAGCATCGTAGGGAATACTTCCATGTCTGGAGAAAGTCTGGCAGACTGCATGGACAAAATCAACAATATTTGTACCTGTAATCGGGGTTTTTATTTTAACCAAAGACTGTTCTGTTACAGAATGGCAGGAAAGCTTTTAACAAAGGAAAAAGGAAAAAAAAAAAAAGCAAGATTTGTCTCCACTGAAAGGAGAGCTCTCAAGAGGGGTTATCAACGCCAAAAGGCAGGCACGGAGAGGCTAGCATTTATACTTACCTTCCCTAGATAATCAGTAAATAACAGTAGAAAAAAATATGCAATAACACTTCCTCCTCTTAAAGCATTTTTCAAACTACACAGGGAGAAGCAGAAGCTGGCAGACAAAATATGATTACTGTCATCTCCAGGATGCCCAACACTGTGGCAGGTAGGGACAGAGAATTTCTGCTTTGCCCTTTTTAAAAGGGGATTATTGTGTGTCCATGTTTAATACGAAGGCAGGCAGGAAGACCTTGATTAACTCTATCAGTCTTTACCTGTTTTATTGCCTGTAGTTCCCAGATGCCTACGAAGTTCTTGTCAAGTACATAAGGACCGTTTTCTAGCCATACCTCCTTGACAGGAGCTAGGAAATGCAGGGTAAGCAGATTAGGGTAAATCACTGCTTCAGTTTTCACTATCCATTTCACTACATAAACTAACTTAAAAGGTTATAAAAGGACCCTCGAAGCGAGGTATTAATCACTTGCTCTCACCATGGCTACATAACAGACTTCCCCGCTGACCTTAAGAACCTACTTTAACACTCCAAATTCTCTTCATTAATGGACACACCAACTTAAAAAAAAAACCCACCCTACCCGAAACAAACAAAAAACCAAAACCAACTCTTTCCCCAGTGTCCTCTTCCAACGAAACTAACCAAGACTCCAAGTAAAACAAACATGATTCATCCCTAAGTCATGTCACATGAAAGTAAAAGTACTTTGTGAGTTTATTTTTTTTTTAGCTGAATTGCAGTCAGGTGTTCATTTATATTCTTTTAATATACTGACAGTGACTTGTACTTCCTGTCCCAACTATCTACCACAGTGCTCACACAAGCAGTATATACTTGCACTTAATCTTTGAATTTCAAAGATTACAGAACTGTTGTTAGCTACAGACCCTAACGAGACATTCCTCTCTGTCTCAGAGCAAAGGGCCACCTAGAATCCGGCATTGTTCTGTATTGGATGCTGTTAGATATTAGTTAAGAAACTGATAAAAAGATTTCTTAAAAACAAACCTAAAAAATTGTTTCCACATGCCATGAAAAACAAACCCCTTAAAAGACCACTAAGGGCCAATCGCAAACTTGATCATAAACAGGACACAGCGGAAGAAGTTTAGATTCAAGAGTGTGGATGGGTAACTTCCAATAATTCAAAGTATGCTGTTGTGCAGTCCCCATTCCTGGAGATACTGAAAAGCTGCCTGGACATGGTCCTGAGCAACCAACTCTGAGTGGTCCTGCTTAAGCAGGGGAGTCGGACCAGGTGACCTCCAGAGGTCCCTTCCAACCTCAGCCATTCTGCAATTCTTACAATTCTACCTTGACAGCCACGCTACTGAAAATGTTTCATAAGGGCTCAGGTCCAAAGAGAATCCTGTGATTACCAGGGGCTTAATTTTCTGCTATGGATTTCTATCCCTTAGATTTACAGAGGCCCACTCGAAAAAATGAAACCGCAATGATGCAAAGCTCAAACTATTTTAAATAACTCTAAAATTAATTAGCAAAGATCTCATGACTTAAAGGTTTTACTCATGGCTTCCAGTGCTTGAGGCCATTAAGACCAGAAACAGACTGGAGAGCTTATTCAGCTGTTCCTTTTGAGGTACCTCATATGATATGCAAGGGGGAGGGGGCCAATTACTTAATAGCGTACCAGACTCTGCAGTCTTCATAAGCATGAATGATGATTGGTGCGGCTGCCTAACATGACAGACTTGAGAAGAGATTAGAAACTGACCTATAATTCAAGATGTCAATATTTATTAACTATAAACTGATATATATATATTTTTATTAACTATATAACTATCTGGGAAAGCTCCTAAAGCGTGTTTGGTTTGGGGTGTGATTCCTTTTAATTTCAGGAATTTCAGGTACTAAAGGTAACTCTTAGAAAAGAGAAGACGGAAGTTATCTTAACTTTGAAATTAGCTTTTGTACTGCCTTAACATTTTCCTCCTTCAATAACTATAATCTTGTGAGAAGCAGTCCTTTATATTTTCCAGTTCTCCTTGAAAATGTGAGCAACTGCCTTGCTTATAAAGAAGCCAAGTTTTGCAGACTATTAAAACAAAATAAAAACTGTATTTTTAGACTTTGCTCAACTCTAAATCCTTTTGTTTGAAATGCTATACATTGTTTACTAACTGAATTTAAAGGCATTTACTTACTTTAGAAAGTAATTGGTGGGGAGCATTTAAGAAATATCACACTTTACTGGTTACTATACAACTTGATGTACAATGACGCTCTAACAGAATTCAGCTGAGAGTTACATAGAATCATAGAATGGTTTAGGTTGGAAAGGACCTTAAAGATCATCGAGTTCCCGTTACCCATTGCATAGGCAATGCTGCATTTCACAAAAAAATACTTCTGTTTCACTGTATTCTAAATAGTTCCTACAACCCCTGAACCAACATCAGCATATACAAATGTGCACTATTTGGATGGCAAGCAACTAGGACAAACCAAAGCACTTTTCACAGACTAACAGAAATCACAACAGCAGCCTATTAAAAAATATTTTTTTCTGAGTTAAGCAAGCATCTCAGAAATAATTTGATTAACATACGAACAGCCACCAGGTAAGCTAACAAAAAAAAACCCTATAAAACATCCCTGCCTCCTCATTATTAGCCTTTTTAGAAGCAACAATTATATATCTTGCTCTGCTCTACATTAACATTTTAATTTCCTGGAATAAGTCCTAGCAGTTTCTTAACTTTTTAGTATGTTTTCAGAGTAACAATCAGCTCAGCAATCCAGAAGACACGAGACTTCAGAGGATACATGGATCCTCCTGTACATCCTGGAATTTCACTGTCTTCCAAACAAATCTTTTGCACTGTCCTGGTAGCCACCGAAGAGCTGTAGCTGTGCGAGGGACGGGGCTTGGAGTGAGGCTGGGGACAAGGTACCTCAAAGTCAGAGAGCCAAACACAGGAATGTCACGGATCTATTACTATCACTGAGTAAAATCCAAAATCTAGATAAAATAAAACAACATAAATTGATTTGATAAATCAGTAAGAGAACAGCAATTATTTTGACAATCTTCTAATTTTGTATCAGGCAATCTTATTTCAGAACCAATGACAATATACAACAACAAAACCCCAAATGTACAAGAAATACATGTACATAATGTAAATAAATGTACATTCATTTCAGCAAGCTTCATATTTAGCATACTTTGGATTTCCTTAGCTACAACCAGATTTATTCTATCAGAAATTGTATATGGTCTCTGAAGAACTAGTGCATGACCTTGCATCTCTTATGAGAAGTCACAGCTGTATTCCCACATTGACTGATAAAGACAACTGAACCAGGCAAGCAGAGTCCCATCCCCTCTTTGAAACAAGCCAGACATTTTAACTCATCCCACTGAAAAATGATTTGCTGCCATCATAATTAAGCATTTCTGGCTTTCTATTACACGGTTCAAAACAAAACAGATCCCACTTAAAGTGCCAGACAACTTCATACTCTGACCCCAAGTGACAAAAGGTAAGAAAAATACCATGAGGTCTCATACATCCCTATTCGAGGCTAATGTCCTAACAACACAGATCTTAGTATGGTCAGAACTAGGTTAGGTCTCAAAGAAGATTCAGTCCAAACCCATAAGTCTCTGAACTCGGGAAGAAATGTCAGGCACAGAAATTAAATAATAAAAAAACAAACAGTAAGAAGATACAGAAGTTGTGGAAGCAGAATAGCTGGTTAGTAAAAGTATGGTTAATACAGTAAGTAAGTAGGTAGTTAATAAATCTTGGGAGCAGCAGGAAGGGGAAAAAAAAAAATCTTGTTGAAAGAACTTATGGTTAACATGACCAAAGTATCAAACTGATACTTTGAGCAACAGACTGGCCCAGAGTTAGCAAGTGGTTAATAATATCTTTCCCACTGCACAGAAAAACCAGTCTGTTAAACATTAGTGTGATCCTAAACAGCCATCTTCCAAACCTCTGCGCAGGTAAGCATTTCAGCTTGAAATGCAGCTTTCTGTTCTTATTAATATTAAAGAAGTCAGTAGGACAAACTGCAAGCCCTCCTTCCACAGAGAGAATCCCTCTTCAGTTCGTGTACTCTTTAGACACAGGGCTCTGCTTCTCCTTCTGAAAATTTAAGTGAAAAATAAAATCTACTAATAAATAATTTCTGAATTTGTGTCAGGTGTAGCTCAGCAAGCTCTGTCCCTCACACCTGGCTATGCCTCTACAGCCCACAGCTCCGGTTTAATAAATCTGCCCCTCTGCACCCCATTATGGGCAGGATTATTCTGGCCACAACCCAGTTTACTGCCCGCCCTGTTAAATGCTACTGGTCCAGCCGTGTTGGATCCGTATTTTCATCCTTTCTTCGCAAGTGAGCTACTGAAAGCATCTCAAAAGAAGTAGTCTCAAGAAAAGCTTCGTATTTCATGTTTTTTAACTAAAAAGATTTAAAATGCAAAAAGAAATGATAGGCATAAAGACCTTTTAAAAGCTATGCATACAGATCTTAATCTTTCCTTGCCAGCTTTTGCGTGGCCTCTGCAGCTCACGCTAAGGTTTCTTCTAGGATAAGCAAGGAAACCTGTACTGCTCACGGTGCAGCACCTTGCAGCCTGTCAGCTTTAACAGGCACCCATCAGCTTGAACTTAGATCGTTTCCTAAACTCTCACAATCCTCTACCTCCAGCATCTAGCAATCGATCAGTTTTACCTTTGATCTCTCTTCCCTACCATGTCAAAATGGGCATGTCACCAGGGCTGAGGTCAGGAAGTCACCTCTTCAGAGCCCTATACGTAGATGCTCCTTGCCCAGACCACTGTTTTCTGCTCAGTTTCTTTAAACAACCATTTCTTAATCAAAAGCAGTAAATAACCCATCAAAAACAATTCCGCAGAGACCTCTATCGTGCACATAAGGAAAAAAGCCAGCTATTTTCCCAAACCATTGTAATAGGAGCCATTGTTATTTTGAAATAGCAGGTTAATGCTCATTAGCTCGGTACCAATTAACTGTCTTCCTATTCTATAGCTTGAATGTTTGCAGATGGGATGTTAATTGGTACACCGCATTGGGAGGATCAGAGCAGACAACTAAGAGGATCTGCCGTCTCCTCACAGTAGAGCAAGGAAGCCGAGCAATTTCGGCTGTTGAGCGCAGCGTATAAACCTATCCGTGCTCTGCCCAATCTCTTAATTCTATTTTTTAAGCCTCATTTAGGTTGCAGTTACCTCTTGGCACATGCTGCGTCCAGCTAGAAAAATCATTACTACTAATCCAAAAAAGGTAAACTCCGTTGAACCGTACAGTAAGCATCCCTTGCACTCCTGGTTCTTCCGAGCCGGTCCTGCAATTGTGTCCCAATCTGCCAGCATTAACACAGATACACAGCGGTATTTATTTGATGCCTATTCCACCAAGCTGTATTCACACTAAATCCTCCATGTGTATTTAATAAATCACACTAGTTAGGTGGGCAGGATTAGTTCCAAGTCACCTAATGACTATATCATGAGCTGCAGTATTAAAGGGATTAATATTAATCTTAGCCATTTCAATTCACTGCGAGAGGCCAGTCCCAGCTCCAACAGGAGCCGCAGCAGGCAGCGCAAGAAATTCTAAACAAGAGCACGAAGATTAATGAGGGCTTCCTCATTCTGCCTGTGAGTCTTCTCTACCAGGATACAGGGCAGCGAATCCCCGGCTAAGACAGGCTCATAAATAAACACACAACACCGCAAACACTTCGAGCAGCTGAGCCCGGCGTAGAGTTGTTTTCACTCGCTATCTGCTTCTCCTGTAACCCACACCTCCGAGCACACTCAGGAATCTGAAAGGCTTGCAGAGCGGCCGATTTGTTTTCTTTCACATAAAAGCACACACACCTCATTACTCATAATAAATTACTCGTTTTAAATGCGTTTGTGGAACTAGCAGCTAAAATGAGCTGCGTTCAGAGAGGATGAGAGCAGCAGGGGAATCTGAAAGGGTAACTCATCGCAGAGGTTGAAAACGATGTCAGACGCCAACAGATTTGACCTGCCTTATTCTTGGCAAGAACGGTCATTACAAGCAGGAGGAGTTCTTAAAAATGGAGAGAAAGCCCCTTCTACAGTGCTCACGTTCAACTAAAACATAAAAATGGACTGATACAACTAAAAAAACTGATTTTCTGACAGAGTGCTGCATTTCATCACAGCACCGACAAAGATCCCGAAGTACGGGTCTGGGCCTCACTTTCACTGATGCGCAAGAATAGCAACCATAATCATTAGCACAAGAATTCCAGAAGTCAATCTTGGTCTACTGCAGATTTAGATGTAGTTGGGTGCTGGAAAGGGAGTAGCTTTTTACCCGCTCACAGTTAATTCAGAGTGCCACAGAAGCTACACAAGTCAGTCAAACAGCCGCATGCTGGAGACTGGCTGGAAAAAACATTAGATGGAGAAGGGGGAGTTGAGTCAGCAATATTCCCTGCTTTCACCGAAAAACTCTAGAGCCTCAAAAAACCATCAGAGATCAGGTTAAACTGGAGCGTAGGCCTGCCACAAGCTATTGACAGCTCAGCGGGTCCTCCAGGCACAGCAGCAGCCTCAAAAACTCAGTGTGGATATGGTGCAGAGCTGAAGAGGGTACACCTTCTCGGAAGCAAGTGGCTCACAACCGACAGAACAGGAAAGGACCGCTGCATTAAATACGACAGCGTAAAAAGTCTTGAACTTGTGTTACACTAACATGTAAGTGATGTGCGGGAATGGTGTCAGTTTATCCAAGTTTATAAACTAAATGCCAGCAAACGGACGTAAAGTGGAACTGCATCACGTGCGGCTGAGCAGATGGGAAGGGACCCATTAAGTGCACTGTCCAACCCCTCCAGTCACAGAACGGAGCAGAGATGAAGTCCACATTTTTTTCTATTTGTAAAAAATCTGCTGTTCTTCCACATGAGAACTATCTGGCAGCAAGGAACTGCACAGCTCACACTCTTACACGTTTGTCTTGTTTGGTTTCAGGAGTTTTTTGTTTGTTTGTGTTTAAGGAAAGGACAAAGGATGAAAATTCAAGATTCAACAAGATGCAATGTGCACAGGTTTTACGCTCCATCAGCCTTCGGCGATCAAAGAACTCCAGTCCCAATGCACCTTTTAAAAGGTAAAGGTACGCTATGGGCCACGCGGCTAAAACCATCTCAGACGCTCGAGGAAGGCCTTTGCGTTGTGGCCCATGCTATTTTGGAATGGATGGAACATTTTACATTCCAAATGCATTCAGACATGGGCAGATTCTTGAATATATTTTTCAGGACAAGTAACCAGATAGCCAATATAGCCACATAAACGTTCAACAGTTTTTAACTCTAGAATGGTTGCTTTAAAAGCTGATGTATATTGAGTTGGATACTTCAAAGCTCGCAAAACTGACCTCTCGATAAATAATTATTATTAAAACAAAACAAAACTAGTAAGTCTGAGAAATATGAAATACCTATCCCCAGGTTTGAAGGCTTTAAGTTCATATTAAGCTGTCCTCAAACACCGTTATGGTTAGTCCGACAGCGAAGTAACATCTGCCACACTTCAAGGCTGCGAGAAGCTAGAGCACTCAACATGTTTTTATCTATGCACGCCCTTAATACTGAATGTGCAGACTCTGAGGCAGAATACCAGCCAAGAGAAACAAAGTAGTAAACCTTATACTCTTGTGACCAAATGGGAGTCATTAGTCATTAGTTGTCTTTTCACATTTACTCTAGTCCAATCTGAAATACATACTCAAAGGCTGTAGTAGCTCACTTAAAAATTCTATTTCTGGGTTCTCTTAAAGAAGGCAGTCTTCATCAAACCCACTTTTAGAAGATGTGTTTCAGCGAAATATAGCCGTCCAGCTTGCAGTTCGCTTTTTGAGCTGTGAAAGCTGGAACTCTGGTAACTTAGCTGACACAACGCTGTGAGCAAGAAACTAGTTTTCTTCTACCTACTAAGTTTCTAGAAGTGTTTGGTCTTCATAAACAAAAAATAACAAAATACTATTACACATTAAACACCTTCTAAATTGCTTGTTTTCTGGGTTTTTATGGTTTGAGGGTGATTTCTTTTAAATGCAGAAAGCAAGACACTGAAAACAGAGCCCACTACGCTCAAAAACTCCCCTGCAACTGCCCACAACACAATCCGTAACTTTCGCGTTATTTTACAAAACCAATAAAAGCCAACTCTGCTTACAGCTTCAGAAGAGGGGTAGATGGCAGGGTATTTTTAGCACTTTGGCAGGGACAAAGACAGCCCCAGTACCAGACATTCTTGTAGTGCTAACAGGCTGCAAAACCCTCATACGAAAGATGCTATTCAGACCTGTGGACACTGTATAAATATAGGCGTATGTGAGAACTATTTCTGTGCACGATAGCAAATTTTTCCTCCCCATGAAGTCCTCTATAGATGAAGCCATTCTGCCTGCTGCTGTGTCCACAGTCCATTCTGCACACAAGGTCAGGCCCATCCAGTGGAGCTGCATCAGTCTCCTGGAATGCTGAAGTCCACATATTTGCCATTCAACATGAAAACTGCTTTTCAAGTTCAATCAGCTATAAATGTTGCTTTGTTTTAATTTTCCACTGAACTTCCTGGAACCTATTATCAGACTGTCAGGGATGTATATTTAGCAATGGCAACACGGCCTCTTTGCCGCTGCCCCACTGCTCATGTCACCTCCAATAAACAGAAAAACAATCCCCCAGCAAATGACATTTTTTTGCAGGCTATTTACTGCCAGCACGAGGTAGCGGGTGAAACTGGAAGTGCATGAAGAAGCCTTCATCCACTTTTTTTTTTTTTTAATAATCAAGTGATCCCTAAGTGGAGGGACAACAGGAAACGTTGATTTATCACTTACACAGTAAGTCTCATCTACTGCTTTGAGCTGCTATCCATAAGGCTGTTAGTCTAAGTGAAAAACGTTTGCAAAGAAAAGCTGACTCAGGGAAAAAATACTTGCCTCTTAGTCTAAATTTCAGTCCTTTTAAATGGTCATGCATGAAATGACTGCATTTGCATAAATGATTACTCTTATGCTCAAGTGCTAGAGCTCCAAAAAAAAAAAAGACATAAAATATAAAATCAGAAAGTCACCAAGTCGAAGTGTTGAAAACCCTTGATACAGCTAATAAATGCATACAAGTAATTCCAGAGCGTGAACAATTAGTTTAGCCTTCCACTCTTCTATTTACAGCAATCTTCACGTGAGGCTTGAAAGTAAATACTTCTTTAAACCTGTGGAGATGCGTAAACCCAGGCTCTGGGATCTGAGATTTCACCTCTCTGTAGATGGAATCACTAGGTTCTGCACAGGAGAAAATATAAAGGGAATATACACGCGGGTCATTTCTAATTTCAAGTCTGTCTGAATAACTACAGGTTTAGGAAACCAGTATCTGAAAAGAACTGAATGAAAAATTCCAGTCTTTCTCAACAATTTGTAGTACTTTGAATACCGCACCAGTCAGACAATTTATCAAAAAATTGCTATAAAATTTGCTACGCCAACACCAGAATTATACTTGTTGCACCCTGAAACATGCCGATTTTTAAATTAGTTCAATAATGGACTCTTCCCAAAATAAATTTTCACCAGCATTATGAATACAGATACATCAAAAATCATACAGCGAGGAATTGCCACCTGTGCACCGCAAGCACAACCAACCTCTTTTCCTTCCTTTCCTACGCAGTTGCTCCACGAGACATCTCCTCAAGGGTCCTCCCTCAAACCACGGGGCATTCCTCATAATGCGCACACAAAATTAAATCTAGATGACAAATAGTAAGAAAAAGTGCAATAGAGAAAAAGTTGCAACAAAAAAAAAACCACTGTAAGAGAAAACCAGCTGTCCAGCCACCCCAAAAACATCATGTGTGCAAAGTAGTCGGCAGCTGTAAGACAGTGATCGTCGAAACTTTTCCCTTTTCAACTGCAAAACCTTTGCAACAAAAAAGGCCAGCCAGCAGAGTTTGTAGAGCAGTACATTGAATTCCTTCTCCTAAGGTTCACGTCGAACAGGAATCGTGGCTGCACTATTACTAGACAATTGACAAATTACCCATACACAACAGCTCAGAGCAAAATTTGTATGGCATTTTAATGCACCAAAACACTGGACAGCTTCCTGCTACAAACAGCAATAAGTAGAAATGAATTAACGAAACACCTTTTTTATTAAAGCTAACAGTTATTTTATATTTACTGCCCATTCTTCACACATTGGAATATCTTCCCTCTACTTTCTCTCAGAGCTAGTTATGGACAAATAAACAAAATTTAAAAAGCAATACCAGCAAACTTTATTGACTGAGGTCACGTAAATGAATTAAATATAACCTATTAGACAAGAAAAAACCCCAAACCTACAATTGTGAATTGCATAAAGGTGAATTAAAAGTCTATTTATGACCTGAAAAAGAAAGTTGTTGTCATTTAGGGATGGTGATCAACATCTCCCTGAAGGCCAACTCTTGTAACACCTACAAGATGTTAGCTCTGCTATACTTGTTTTACATACTTTTATCTTAAAAGAATAGATGACGACTTACTTCTGCTGAGGAAGGAGGCTGAATATTAGGAATAAAAAACCCCTAAAACTCAAGCTGATGACTTCTGAGGCTGGTATTGCACAAACATATAAAGAGTGACTCGGTGCTGAGAACTTCTTACAAGCAGGTATCTAACACCTCAGAGGCTTACATGGTGCCAACAGCCACCCATCTTCTCAACAGAGAGCTGAACAAGGCAGACTGCTTTCCACTTCTGAAAAAAAAATCCCTAAGAATTACTGTAATAAATGTGTGGGTGCAAATACCCCAGAGACAGAAGAGTTAGATGAAACACCCAGTAAACATTAAATTAGCATTAAACAGAAATTCCACCAACACAAATACCCATCAGCCTAACTTTAAGCAACTACCCGAATACTTTCAAAATAAGGGTAATACAATGCAAGGTCGTCAGGGCAAGAAGTTATGGCTTTTCACAGCACCTGGGATGGCCAGGCCTCAATTCTAACTGGGTTCTTCGGATGGCGTAACAAATTAAGTACTAAGAACATCCATCAAAAACATATACAACATGGTACAGAAGACCCTTGTAAACATGCAGACCCAGTGCAACCAGATTAGTAAATGGAAATTGTACATGAACTCTGAGCGGAATCTCTTTCCACCTTTCGGATAATTTATAGCTTAATGTCAGCTAAACATAGTAACTAATCCCATTTGTCCACTGAAAGTAAATTCTTGGCTGCTCTTCCAACGTCATTGCAGACATTGCTGTCAATCCCCAAACCGTGGCCTGTCCAATCAAAGTGTCAGCACTTACCTGCTGCTCAACACTTCAGACACATGGGCTGTCATATCAGTCAGTGACTGATCAGGCGCAGAAATCAGATAGAGCCTTCTCTTGACAACCAGATATGATTAGAGTCCAAGCTACGCATCAGGCTCCGAAGCCTAACAAATGCACGCCCGCCTTAGTGGAAGACAAGTTTACTGTTTGTGACAAAGCTGCTATCGTCTCCGCAAACGCTTGGTAAGAACAGGCCGGTGAGAACAGCAATAACCGCAAAAAACACCTCCGACCTCCGTTTCTGCGTGTAAGTGATTAAGGTCGAAAACGCTGAACAACCGGTCCAACGATCAAGAGTCCTCTGCAGACTCACAGAGGAAGTAAAAAACCAAGGGGAAAAAATGACTACCTTGAGCCTGAATTCCCACTACAAAGTCTCGGGATTTATCCAGAGATGAAGCCAGGAGTCATTCTTGAAATAAGCCTAGTCTCTGGCCAAACACGCTTTCATTTTTACACCAAGTGCAATACATCAACTGAAAAATGATAGCAGAAGCAAAATGGTATTAATCACCTTATAGAGGCTACTGAGTAGCTGAGAAAGAATTATCATTTATACCTGTGTTTTTGGAGGCTACTGAGTAGCTGAGAAAGAATTACCATTTATACCTGTGTTTTTGGAGGCTACTGAGTAGCTGAGAAAGAATTACCATTTATACCTGTGTTTTTGGAGGTTCAGAAGGTAGCCCTGAAATTTAAATCTTGTGTGTGCATCTGTTTGGGTTTTTTTAGCCACCTCTTCCCTGACTTTGGCCGCATATGAATCAATGAATGAAAAGTCATTTAGAATTTTAGATGCTTCCAGCATCTCGTGCTGTGCGTTGGTTTTGTCTTTGCCAGGTAGGGCTCCATACAAGTCATCTCACGTGCTCATCTAGTGGGAAGAAGACACAGCCATCTTGTCAAGACGCTGTTCCCCCAGTGAGTCCGCAGCCCCAAGGCAGAACTCAGCAAACACAGACAAAGAAGTATTACACTGTGCTATTTCTAGTTCACACCAATCACTTCAAAACCAGTAGCATGCCCCCAGTAAAACAGGTCCAGCCATTCCAGTACTAAGTTTATCGGTAATAATGTCAAAGCTCCACAAAACTTCTCTTCCCACCACAAGTGCAAAAAGCCTATGCCAGGATGACCTTAGATTTTTTTTAGCTCATGAGTCAAGTTTGCCCACTGCTGTCATCTTCTAATACAGAGCACCAGCCTGACAGCAGGAAATGACTCCAGGAGCCACAGCTGTTGCAGAGCCCAGTCTTCATCTTCCAGCCATGAGAACTACTTCGTTTCCTTCTTTGATCAACATGCCCAATGACTAAAAAAGGATGGTGTCCCAAACCTGCTAATAATAAAGAAATTTCCACCATTCACATCTCCGCTTCAAAAGCGGAGAAAGTCTATGAAAGAACTGTCACTGCTCTACCTATCTGCTTAGGAGCTCAAGTCCGTAGAGACATGCTTCTCTAGCACTGTGCATTCGCAGAGCTGTACCAAGTCATGCCCAATGGTCCAAAAGGCTCAGAAAAATTCGGTACAGTCCACCACAACACAATACAGAATAATAACTGTCCTTTACAACAGAAGTATTTTAGGATAGAAGTGACTGACTGCAAATCCACACTGCCATGAAGACTTGATGCCACTGGGAGTAAGAAGATTATTAAAGGCTTTCTAGCCAATATTCCAAAAAAGTTACTAAATTCCACTGCCCACAACTGTCTCCCAGTTCCTTTCTCTACAAGAAGCAAATTACAATCTCGGGGAAAGAGGAGAGTGGAGAAGCACATACATCTGAATTTCATTTTGAGCTCCTATTCGTAGCTCTCTGTTTGGCTAAGTTAAAATATATAATGAAAGTGAAAAGCAAAAATTGCCAGCAAGGAAAACCCTTCTCATTTCAACTTACTTCAACATGCCACGTATAAAAAACTAGCTTTGCAGTCTGACACCAGATTAGCTCCACAAGGAACACGGCTATAACTCCTCAGGCTGTGTACAACAGAGTTCCTAAGGAACCCGGGAGGGTTAATTCTGTGCTTCAATCCCCCATCTGTAAAGTGGCAGGAATGCTTCCTCTCTCCTGCTCTGCGCCGCTTCTAACCGAAACATTTATGCATGCTCAACGCTTAACAACAACTGGCCTAACCGTACTTGGAGCTTCTGAGAACTACCAAAGCACAAATAATATTATTAAAATAAATACATTAAAGCAGCAGCTCACTCTTCAATTTAATCAATAGAGTTCAATTAGCCACCAGATTCCTGTGAACTATTTTCATCGCAATCGCTGTTGAACACTGTTCCGCATCCATCGCAAACCAGGAACTGGGGCTTTGCAGACTGTCGATGTATATACAGCGTCGATCAACGCTTTGAGAACAAATGGACTCCACTATATTGGAGACTGATCGCAACTCCATAACTTGAGTAGCACATTAATACTTTTTCCCAGCAGACGAACTCTTTTACTGTATAGTCCCTCCCTCCAAGAACATCCATGATATTTCACAGTGCCCTGGCAAAGACTTGGTCAACTCACAGAGTGAAAACAGAGGAGTTCTATTCCTGGAGGAATAACTGTTTTCATAAGGAAAACAACTGCCTCACAGTTTAAGTAATTACTTCAAACAAAAAAGCTAGCAAAAAAAAATAATCCCCTATCCATGTGCATTACTTTTATCCAAGTACATCCCCCAATAATAAAAAATAGGGACTGTCAAATTGCTCCCTGATTACTCTGCTCCCATTAGCCTAGGAAAATCTGCAGCTGAACCATGGTATGAGCAATAACTAGTCCTAAGTGTCAGAGCAATAATATTTTGGGATTCAGAAGCAGAACTGCTTGGATGTACGGGGAAGAAGTAGAAGAATATCCATTTCCCAGTACTAGTTAAATCCCTCTACATATTCAAGAAGAGGAGACATTCAGTCCTCTTCACAAACACAGTGGACATCAGAGGAAAGCTTTAGCGTACAATTCGATGACCCACCAATACCTACTCCATCATCTCTTCTCTAAGGGAGAGGAAGGGATACGACCTAATGAATAAGAATGAGACATTCATTAGGATTTTGTTTACACATTATTATTCAACACTAACACTCAAAATGGACTATGATAAACAGGAGAAAGGTAATCTATACATGGTATTATGCAGAAAAGCTGCTGTGCTTTAAATTCACCTTCTCCCTTAAAACAAATTAACATTTAAAGTATAGATAAATTTTTACCAGGAAGTAAAGTGATTGCTTACAGAAGGGGTTCGGGGTGGGGGGAATTACTTGCACACAATACAACAATAGTGCAAAGATAACAGAAAACTGGGTATTTTCATGCATAAATAAACACATTATCGCAGTAACCGCTGCATGACTTGCATTTGAACATCTAATTTACCAATAATCTTTAAAAACTCAAGGAAGAGTGGAAAAAACAACACCTGTAGAATTCTAATTTAGGGGCAAAAGTACATACTCATCTTCACTTTTACATATTGTCCTTCATCTCACACTTTACCCTTCATTTATTTAGTCTGCCTACCAATACACGTTCAGTGCTAGAAAACAACTTATCAACACCACAAGACTAGAATGAAAACTTAATTTTATTGCCTGCTGGCTGCACATAGGCAAACCACTGATTCTGCCTAGCAAAAAAGAAATTAAATTAGGAAGGTACCCTTAATCAGTACCAGGACTGCTGGCCTCAGCCTCTCCTCTCTCTCCTCCACTTCATAATGCCTATTATCTAACTGAAAAGGAAAACTTTGATCCTAATGGTTTCCGACACCTGATGAGAATAAAGAAACACAAAGGGACCTGGTGATGTGTTATTTAACGCATGACTGTTTTAATAGGGCTGTCTAATTTTTGGAGGCACAGGGCCCATATCCAATGCCCCTCACAGCAACCCATCAGCTATTTGCCACATTCCATTCACCACATCACATGACTGCCTTATTGGCAATTCCTGAAGGTTAGTTTAATCAACTTTTGTATACTATGATAATTTCCTGGGTTAGAAAAGGTTAATTAGAGGCAGAGTTAAGAGCAGGACAATTTGCTATATTGCAATATTATGAAATTTTTACTGTTCACAAAAATCTCAGAACCAAATCTGAGTTACAACCAGTTATACGATATTACTGTATTTTTCAACTTTGTCTCTCTCAATGCGTTACACGTTGGTGTCTTCAGCCCAATTTTTGCAAATGTGAAATTTAAGAGGCAGACTTCCAGTTCCCATTCATCTAAATATCAATTCACCTAAATGTCTTGGTGGTGGGTATATCCAAAGTCCTTTCCAGCAACTTAAAATTTCTCCCTACAAGTCAGCTGCACAGGAAGAGCGATGGTTACCTCCACTGCTGTAACTGCCCACACCTTGGGCTGCAGAAGTTTCAGGTCACTAACGGACAACTTCTTTATTAAAACCTACTTTTGCCATTTGTGCCTAGGCTAGCTAGATTCCCTATTCCTAAGTCTGAAAAAGTCATCTTCTATTAAACCTCAGCTCAGCTAAAGACAAAATCCCTACATCTCCATTTTTAATCCATTTCAGTATAAAGCTTACTGACAAATTCTCAGAAACCCATTCTATGATCGATACCCTCACATTCACAGAGGACGTACTCAATTTCTTGTCACAGAAGAAACCCACTAAATCCCAGCCTTCCATTTAAAACTTTCCCTTTGTGCATGAGCCCTCTCTCCAAGGTGGCTCATACACAAGCTTCAAAAATTTAAATGCCAAATTTTAAAGAGGAAACTGCCCCTCCTCTGTAAAAAAGGCAATTCCCCAGGTAGCCGGTTGAGTGCTTCTCCTTACCACCAAGTCTAACTTCATCATCTCAACGTAAAAAACAAAACCCGTCACCAAGCAATCTGCCTGATAAAGTCCATGCTTGCTATCCCAAATACTGACTGCTCAAACAGATACCACCAACCATTCTAAAACCAAGGGATTAAAATAAAAATTGTGAGAGAAGACTCTCAACGTGACCAAGGACAAAGAATGATGCAGCCAGATTTGGTGACCCTAGAAATTATTAACCTCTGTGAATGCTGGAATTTATTTTTGCCATAACCAACAGCAGATGAAATACAAGTGCCATCGAGAAGCAGCGGATGCACTGCTCTGTTAATACAACACAGCAAAAAGCCACATCTCCTTTCTATTACAGGGAAGCAGCCAACAGTACACGTGCTAAGGTTAAAACGTGCTACAGAGGAACAGAGATCCTGTTTCACCACTGCTTCATCAGCCCCAATCAGAATTACTACCGTTCTGACGTATACTACCACCAAAAATCCATGCAGCAGAGCAATTGCCAAGCAATTGCCACTCAGCCTCTTGCAAACCCTACTGGTCAAAGTTAATCCGGCAATACGGCGGCTGCAGTTCAGAAGCTGGTTTTGTATCCTACACAATAGTTCTGTCAACACTTCAGAGACCCCAAACCTGATTAATTACGTTTGTCTGGGACCCTCCATCCACACAGCATATTGTTGAAAGCTGTTGAAGCAGGACAACAGTTGCACCCTCTTTCACACCAGGCATAAGCCAAACTTGTCATTCCCTGTTTAAAGTGCCATTAACTGGCCAGATTTACAGCTCCTAACCAGCCTTTTCAAGGCAGGTCATTGTAATGACTTCTATTAATCACTACAATTTGCCCCAAGTCACAGGGAAACTTGCCATCTTTTGCTCCTTCCAGTCCAGGTTACACAGATAACGACATTTCGTCCCAAAAGACTACCGCTCCGCTCTCAGCCACAAGTCACTTCAAAGCCCACACAGGCACAAGAATTGCACATTTGTCTCCGTTTCTGGTAACATGAGCAGCAGCAGGAATTACGCTATCAATCCAATCATTTGATTTATGTATAGAAATCAAATATTCAGATACTAAAAAGCCTAAACACTCAAACAAACAAAAAAAAACCCAAACAACCAAACAAAATGCAAAACCCACCCACACCAAGCCCCAAACCTTTAAAAATGTGACCTTCAGTGTTACATGGGTGGCTTAAAAGAAAATTTACTCCTATCCTTTCTACACCTGGTCATTTACCAGCCTGCGTACCCTAGAACATCCTTTAAGCAGCAATTTACACAGTGACTGCACACTACATTCTTCTTTACAGACATGTATTACTAACGATAGAAGGGATCCATCAATGTGATTGAAATTTCAAGAAGGAAGAGAAAATGACAAGATGTCCTTCAAACGCCTTCAATAGATGTAAGTCGTCTCCAAAGAGGTAAGAGAAGTGACCAGGCTGAAGCTGGAGATGAGTCGGGTCAGGCAGCTGTCATCAGCCTCCATCGCTACTCAAACACCAAGGAAACCCTCCCATCGGTCTTTCAAGGGCCTGTGGCTGGGGTTGTCATCCCAAACATTTTCCAACAAAGACAACAGGCGAGAGTTACTCAAGAGAGATCAATTAAATACTCATGGAAATAAATTCCATGAGACTTCCTAACAAATTAACAGATTAATCCTTTATGCTTCCAGACAGCTCACTATCCATGTAGGAATCTCTCTCTCTCTCATGGCTTACTTCAAGTCACATCTGCCCTGTATTATCAGCACAATCGAGACACTGTTGGCCAGGTTATCTACACAAAAGGCAAATACCTCTTGTTTTGTTTTAATTTTATTCATGCCTTTTTAAGGTATGAGCATTAAGCTGTTACCTTAATGCTCGCCAAATGCCCTTCCCTACCAGTTTTCCGAGGCTCCAGAAAGTTGGGTGGAATGTATTTAAATTGATCATTGAAAAGAAAAAATGAAAAGCCTCTGAGATACCAAAGTCTCTTAATGCAGTCACCAAGAAGGACAAGTTTTATGCACTTTACTCTTCCCTTCCCTCTTGTTCTGACTGATTAACCACGACCTTATGTTTAAAATTGCTACTCGGGTCAAACCCTTCTGAAGGTCTGGCTCGTCTATAAAGCACCAAGGTTAATCTTCAACAGATTCCATTACAGTCCACTCAGCTATTCTAGCAATGCTGTTGAACACACTTCCTCCACAAGGCAGGTCTTTTTCCAAGGTGGTGTTAGCTGTCTTGTTATTTTGAGAAAGCAGACTATGTCCTTTTCTTCAGCCCCCATACCCAACCCTTCTCATCCTGGACAATATGGAGCCCAACACAGGCTTTACCCACTCTAAGAAGCAGTGGAATAAACACAGCAGCACAGTCACTAAGCGCAGTGACAAGCAGGCTTCCTTTTGCCGGTGTCAAGCTCAAGTCATCCTTGCTCACAGCATTTTTTCACTTAGTAGCCAAAAGCCATTTGCACAGGAGAGGTGATGAGTTAACACATTATTGTAAGTGGTTGCCAAAATAGTTCTTCATTAGCCAGCCTTTAAGCGGACCTTACTTGGCTAGCAGACAGCATACTAAAATACTTTGGACCATCACCTTTCTGCTTCAGAACACCAAGCTCAAGAACAAAATAGTATTTTAGCATTGAGGCCAGCCAGAATCAAGACCTTTTTCTAAACAGGAGCGAGCAGGCACAGCCTCAGAGGCCAGTCCCTAGGGCTCTAAAACTACTGCTCACCGCTCTCATCATGAGGCTGAGAACTTTGCACGAAGCAACCAGCTAAGCCTGTACCTACTTAGCCAATTTACATCTAAGGCAGTGCATAAACTCTTGGCTAGCTGCAGAGCATCTCCAGAGGATGTCTTTGCCATCACTAAAAAAAAAAAGAAATAATAAAAGTTGAAGATGTTAATATTAAAGCAAGCTGACAGTGATCTGTGCTAAAACATTTAACATTTTCCTTTATTTTTCCTAACACCAAACCATAGTCTAACCATTTCTGGTATCTCAGCTGTGTTAAATCCAGTAAACGTTCTAAGCCATGAAACCGGCTCTGACAACCCTCTTCCCCACCCCACGCTTTTGCATCAATACACAAAAAGCCCACAGAAGCATCCTTGAAGTTACGCACACGGTGTTGCCAGCTGTGATGGAAAGGAACTGTAAGATGCAGGTTCTGAATAAACTGCATAGCTGCACTGTCTGAGGATGCATATTATACTGGCAAAATTCAGCATGACAAAAGTTAACAAAACTGCTTTGTACATAAATCTGCACAAAACGTGCAACGTAAGCAGAATGACTTCTGCACATCTAACAATCCATATCATAAATTTATATAAACACAGTGACAATGGTTAGGGAACAGGTTCTTATTCATAACTAACACAGATGTACTGACAGACGTAGACAGCACAGGTAAACTTGAGGAGCAGATAGATTAGCTCTGGAGAATCCTGCTGTGATGAAATAAGCAGTCAAGATTCTGCCCAGCCCAGCCTTTGCAGCTGTCTGCTCCATCTCCCTCCAAAATTATCAACCCCCAGAGCAGACTTAAACAAAGGAAACATATGGCCACTCCACAGCCACCTCAGTATGAAGTCCAGCGGATGACAAAAGGCACAACCCCTGACCATTATCCCTATGTTGACACAAATCTTTGCTATGGATAATTACACAACAAAAACTCCACCCTGCCAGCATAACGTTTTGCTCAAAGGAATGGTTTACAACCTTGTATAAAACACCACAGCATGACTTGCCAGATCTCATCTGTCAACTGCCTTAGTCAACAGAAGCTATTCTGGGTAAGAAAAGGAACTTCCCTCTCCTAAACCTTTTCCCTTCACCCACACTGAAGGCAGACAAGGATGAGGACTTCACAGCTAGGCTCAGTAGTGAATGATGCCTATGACTAGCTCTCCAGGGAGCAAATCACTGCCAGTCAGCCCTAAAAAAAAGGGGATACCTAGTCTTCATTCACATCCCAAAGATCAGCAGCACATCACGTAGCTTTTTCAAAGCTGAGTTGCATATAACTGTATAAAACCAAACTAAGAATAGCTTCAAGATGATTTAACACTGGGGACTCCTTACTTCATTGACTGGATCAGAACAGGAAAGGCTCAAAATGAAGTATTTTGCTGTCTCACCAGAAAGGACTAGTGCTAGATGAGTAAATGTGGTATCTCCAGATACGACGGCTCTTCACGGCTCCGCAGCTATGAGGACACCAGCCACCCTGTGAAGCCAGCCCACTCAGTGACACAAAGAGATGCGAGTTCCACCATGCACTCCCTGCGCAGTGCCAAGGGTTAATATTCAGATGGCAGGTTCAGTCCCGAAGAGATGCATCTCTGAAGTGAATTTAGGTTCAGAAGGCTTGTACTGAGCTTTATGTGCCTCTGAATCCTGGGGTGACTCTTGCTCACTAAACACCGATATTTGTATGAATAAAAATGAAGGGATTTAACAAATCTTGTTCCTGCACACAGTTGTCAAAAAATCTGACCTTTAGAACAGGAAAAAGAGGGGGGATTTAAAGGTTTAAAGAAGAGGCAGTGGCTGCCTGATGTATAACAAACCTTTGAAAAATTATGAAGCAGTGAAAATCCCCTACAGGTCCCAACAAAATGTGTCCAATTTGCATTCCTGCAAGCCTTCCATACACACCACTCTGCTCCTGTGTGTACACAGGCAAATAAATCCCTAGGAATAATACAACTGGGACCTGAATCTGATCTCTGATATATTATTGCTCCAGAGCTCCATTCCAACCTTCACAAACGGCTTTTTTTGTTCCAGATAACTAAATCAAAGCAGTCCTGATAAGCTTTCAAAGCAGGGAATGCGAGGAATGGTTTAATGAATGTTACAACTCAACCTATTACAGACTACAGAGCATTACAGAAGTAGTCGGGGGGGGGGAAAGCACGTATGACACTCCATGTCCGGAAGTCTCATAAATTCAAATCCAGAAGCACCTGCCTTTGTAAGCCCCTTTATATTAAGCCCAACAAAAACTCAGTGCTGACAGTGCAAAGGGACATAAAGAACAGGAAGCGAGAAGAACTATGTGAGACAAATACAGGGGTTTTCCTATTGAAAAGTAACATTAGTTGTAAGTTTGACACAGAAAGATCAGAGTCTTAATGGGCTTACATGGGAAAAGACAGGGGAGGGGAAAAAACATAAACAAAGTAACAGCAAAAGAGAAAAAGGGAACATGAGTCATGGAAGACAAACCTAAAAAAAAATTTGGAAAAGCATGCTCTTTTCGCAAAGCAGCTTCTGTGGCATTTACATTTGGCCCTAAGTGCTGTTTGTGGACTACAAGAAACTCGGGCAGCTTCTGCAGATATAAAACTTCAGCTATGCATGCACCGGGTACACTTGAAAGCTCTACGTTGTGGTCCCAAGTTTTGCCTTGCTTTCATTGCTTTTTCTATCTCTAAGCATAAGTGATTCTTCTCTCAAATACAAAAATAAGGCTGCAGCATAAATATTTTACAATAGCCTGTTGTAGCTAATGAAGTTCTGTGCAGTTCAAGCTTTTGGGCTCAGACTGAAAGATTAAATGACGCTAATACTTCAGATGATTTTCATGAAGTGGAATTTCAGCTCAGAAAATACCAGACAATAAGGTATCTCACAAATGCAATGATTGTCTCCATTCCCATACAGCTTACCACCTCAAAGGTGTTCAAGAGGAGGTCAAGAACAAAGTAACTATGCTCCCACTGAGATTCTATATACCTACATGTCCCTGTTTGCTCCTTTCATCATCTTACTATGTGTGTTCTTATCCCAGAATTAGTAGCTAAAACAGTTTAAAGGTTTCAAATGAAACAACTATCTTCTTCATACAATTAAACAGCTGAGATTATAAGAACAGGTTAACAATTCAGCATTTACTACCAGTAAATAAGGCTTAAGTACCATAAGCTTTCAGCATTACCTAGACAGTTACAACTGACTTGCAGAATGCAAAATAGTTATACTTACAGAGATTAAATGCTTCCTATTTACATGACAACACCTATCAACACAGCTAGATCAGAGTTACATGTAATTCTACAGCCATCCTGAATAAATCATCATGCAGACAACATCCACAGCAAAGCCATTCTTACTGTGGAACAGCAGTCCCAGAAGAAATCCCTGCAGAACAAGCTCCTGTAGAAGAGTTTTAACTATTCTAGTCACTTTCCTCACAGCAGCAGCTCCAAAAACTTCTATAATTGTTCCAGAATTGCAGTCTCTGAGCATTTTTCTAGTTTTCACTTATTACCACATCTTTTTCTCTCTACCTTCCTTCCAATTTCACCTTGCACAAATTACTATTCTTCTTCCTGCTTCAACTTCTAACCCACATTTGGTTCCCTTACAATGTTGCAAAGCACTCCATGCAAGAGGTATGTAATGACTAAAAATAAGTAATCGAAATCTGTACATTTTCTACTGCTTTAAAGACATTCAGACATCTTGCTCATTAACAAGTTGAAGAAAATGGATTGCTTTTCATAGACTACAAATACTTGGGCTTTCTGCTCACATCTCGTCAGGTTCAGAAACATTAAGTGTTTGTGTGAAATTTAAACTCTGCTAATACGCTGATACCCCATTTCTTATGCTTATTCAAACTAACACCCTCTTGTATACCTCCCAGTACTACTCCATATTCCATTGCACATAACACTTTACAATTTCAAAGCCCTTTACAAATAATCTCCTTGTGCTTTGGTCCTTCTAGGTTTCTTTCAAATTTAAGTAACTGCAATTCTTTTTAATATCAGTCTGATTCTTTTAATACACTTTTAATGCACTGCAGACAATCTCAGCTTCTTGCCTTTAGTTCACAGCAGAACTCTGCCATTTTAAAACAAAATACAAATGTCGGGGAAAAGAACAACATCCTTTTATTAAATGCTGGTAGACACGTAAGCAAAGATAATATATTCTGAATATATTTTATGCTCGATTTAATTTCTGTTGCTAGATACCTCATAAAGAGTCGTTTGTTGCCACACATACTGACAGCTGATGCACAGAAGAACAAACAACAGTTTTCAGTACCAGATGATCAGACAACACAGGTGTCCTATGACACGAAATTTCACCTGCAACATGAAGTTCAGTCCTTTCAGTTTTATTCCAGGGTGAGCAAGGCAAAGGAAAAATAAAATGGAATAAATAACTTGATTAAAAGGGCTTGGGGGATCAGTGTCTGGGAAGACTGAAGAGAAACAGAGACTTCTAAGGGGCAGAATTCAAATCTCTCTTGCTGGCAGCTGGAACACCTGGGACGAGAGGCATGCATGCACGCAATAGTGCAGCAATAAGAAGAGCACAGACTTTTTTTGGGGTTTTTTTTAAACAACTGTTCTTTCTGCTGAGGTTTACATTGCAAAAGGCCTAGGCAAGCCAGGGTGCTATGTAACACAGCTAGTAAATGGAGTAACAAGTCTTGAGTCGGCTCTGTGAATGAGAAACAGTGAGGTTTTATTGCTACGTAAGTCGTGACAAGCAGCACAGTACCGGGACCTGGTGCAATGAGAAGAAATAATGAAGTAATCCTGAGGGCTTACAAGTATTTTTGAAGAACACTGTACATTGACAAAACAGTTTTCTCTACTTAGTCATGCAGGTTGTACTCAAAAGGCACAGAATACCGTATCTTATCCTACTGCTCTAACTATGGAAAGTTTTTGGACAGCCTCTAGTCTGAATCAGTTGCATCCTCCAGCAAACTACTGATTTTTTTCCCTATACAGCAAAGAAAATCCCAACATCAGTTTAGCTCTTTAGACTTCTGAGGATAAAAAGTGAAGCTTATTCTATGGAAGTTTCTGGGGCAGATTTTAGACTTATTGCTCAGTGAAGATGTTAGCATTCACCTAACTCTTTTTACAACTACAGTTATTTACCCCCTGATGCCCTTGGCCACAAATTCTGTGCCTCCGCATTCGTGCGGTATTCCGTGCACCTGTTAGTCCCTAACCCCACCACAGCCACTGCCACGGCCACGGCCACGGCACAGAGCAGCAGACCGAGAGCTCTCTACGGCGCGAAGCAGTGCCCAAGTGCTCAGGACAAGCTGCAGAGTCAGTAACTAACCGCAGGCAGCTACCGGGCACGAAATTGTCAGGGGTTCCATCTTCCATACGTTCTTAAGCAAGCAGTTGAAAAGAACAGCCCACCAAGACAAGAATATGCTGCAAATGGTATAGATGAAGCTATTCAATGCTTTACGGAGAGGGAGAATGCATAGCCAGCTATTACTGATGTTTAACAAGGGTTTGGGGTTTTTCCCCCCCATCCAACGCATAGTCACCTCCAACTTCCCTTGATAAACTTCAGAAAGTCTGTAATTTACCAACCCATTTTCTGCTGCTTGCATCTGTTAAGATTTTAATTGTCCTTGCTCATGATTGTGCCTTTCTGTATAAAATATAGCCTACACTCTCCCATGCTTACGTAGACTTCTGTAGGCCACTCTAACACTGTTATTTCAATTTTCTCCACAAATGATACAATTTTTGTTGAGACTTGAATCAATATCACAATGGTTTGAGAAGCCCTGTGCCAATCAGCTTTTGCTGGAGGAAAGCCTTGTAATTGGCTTTTTCTACCCCTGCTCATCATCTACATATCAACTACCGATAAAAGAAAAGAATTTTAGAACATGGGTATTCAGCCTGTTTTCAAGGGTTTTTTTTTGTTTGAGGTTTTTTGGTCTTTTTTTCTTTTTTTTTCTGGAACAATTTGGCTAGAAACAATTTTGCACCAAAGCAAACGTCAGCATTCTTCTGTACTACCACGTCGTGAAACTCTAGGAGTTACTTTTCACATTTGATGTCCCTGCCTATTTTCAAAAAGAGCTCAAACTAGAACAAAGCGTGTGCCACTACTATTTAAACACCATAGGATATCTCGGTATCAATTCTCTATAGCTACTCCTCTCAATTTTACCATTTCTGGTAATATTCCCAGCATAAGAACATATGACAACACACACAGCAAATACGTCAAATCCTGCTGGTACCTTAGCTGCGCTGCAAGAAAGAGGTAACTCTCAGAAATATAGGAAATTGTTATTCAGAGGACAGACAGACTGCACTTCCTTTCCCAGAACAATCTGTCTCCTGCCCTGACAACCCGTTCCTGCTATATTTACCCGACCAAATTTTGCCAGTGATATATTTCCAGATGCACTTGAGCCACATGTCCCTGTGAGTCAGCCCAAGCGCAGAGGAATCTGAGTAGAGAACAGCTCCTAGAAATCACTACATGTTAATCCATGCTTCCTCTCTTGCTCGCCTTTAGAGTTAAAGGAGACAAAATGTGTAAAGCATTATTCTCGGTTTATTTTGGAAGCAGTTGTGGGGACAAGAGGTACTTCATTTGATACAGCTATTTACTTCAACGGCTTTCATTACGGCTGACAGAGACACCTGAACAGTAAAAAAAAAAATAAAAATCTGAAGCATGCAGTTAAAAATAACTGGCTGTTTCAACCAATTAATACTGGGTGTCTAGGAAGAAATTGCAAGGCTGTCTGAAAAAAGGCTAGATGCTAAACTAGAAGCTTACAGCTCTCATCTGCCATGGGAGAGCCAATTCCTCATCCAGGAAAAAAAAAAAAGGTGCCATCTTTGCTGTAGAAAAGCAACACAGATCAAGCAAGGAAAAGCAGTTCTAGATTTCTCATAGTTCAATTTAAAAACGCTGACGAGCTAAAATGAGTTGAGTCGTGGAGCAGTAAGAATAGGATCTAATGAAAAGCTAGCTTTATTTCTTCTGAGCTAAGCCACTTTATTATTTTAACAGTTATATTCTTCCTATATTCTACCATATACTTCTGATCTCATGCTATCTCTTCCAATGCCAACTGCACAGCTAGGTTCTTTTATTTTCATAATTTTATAAAACACTTAACCCCTGACTGATGATAATTATCTTAGCTCTCCCTGAAGTTTTAAGTTCCCCGAGATCCTTTGAGCAAAGGACCAAATAAACTCTCTTCCCCACCTCCATCTCCACATTTTTAAAAGATGCTGTTATGCTCTTTCACAGCCCCTACCTCAATATGGCTTTGATTCCAAAGTGCATTTTTTAAGACTACAGCAATGGTGGGGGGAAAAAAACAAAACAAAACACAACACAAAACATCAAAGTCCCCCTCTCAGGATCTCGTTAGCGGGAACACTGTGGCATCACGTTGGTGGCCAGTCAGTGGAACCAAGGTATTTCTCAGTTCTAGGTACTATGAGTCTTCCAGAGAAGGAGATGGGAGCTGCATCGGTGATGCAAGAGGAAGAGGTGAACAGAGGAGCTGAAAGGGTTTAAAACTGTAAATATCCTTCCTTTGGCTCCCTCCTCCCCTTTTCTGGGAAGCGCAGACAGGCAGTTTCAACCTTTCCACCGTTTATTTAACTGGCTTAACAGAGGGTCCTAACAGGTCACAAATAAGCTTTTTAAATAAAAAGCACAAGTTGAAATCAACTGTGGATATATCAAAACTCATGGCCAGGCCATTTTTATTACTCGAGGTGGAATTAAAAACCACTGCAGCCTTCTTTTAATAGCAGATCCACATAACAAGGCCTCTTCAGCTAGCTGAATGCAAGTAGAGGTTCCTCAGAAGGAAAGCACTTCTGCCCCATTCTGCTAAAACAAACAAACGAAAAAACACCTAGGTTTGTTTCCAAAACGAGTATTGCTTAAGGACAAGTACAACTTTTAGATCAGTATAGATTATTTTTGCTACAGCATTAACGCTTTAAAATTTTAAAACGTTTTTTGCTAGAGAGATTATTCCTGCTTCCTTAAACCCTGAACACTTGCACATTTTCTGGTACTCCTTCCTTTCCAAATCTGTAACACTGGAACACTTTTCAAGCATCCGGCTGGCACATCATAGGAGAGGAGCGGAGACCAGCACAACAAGAAAGGAAATGAGCATCTTATGGGTGGCACTGAAAGACGTTAAAAAAATACTGGCCGGTGCTGAGTAGGATCAAGTGAAATGTGGGCAAAATATGAACTGCATTACATGTTAGAGTTTATTAGCAGCCTCATACAGCTGCTCAAATTCAGGCATCTAATACGGGGATGTGAACAGCTGGTACCATCACCTGCTGTTCCTGCAGAGTGAAAGGGAGTGTGTGACCTTCCGCTGCAGCACATGGGTCCTGTGCATGTGAACAAGTACCAGTACCGGCTGCGAAACTCAATAGCGTTAAGAACTGCCATCCAAAAAGAAACTGTACAACTTAAAGGCAGCTGAATGAGAATGAACTTCACTTTCAGATTGTTAATGGATCGTTAGTAAAAGGAGAAGGGAGAAAACAGTTTGCAAAATTTAAGTTGATGTTGCCTCTGACACAAAGCTTTAATAGTCAATTACCAAACCATTAAATTGAGCATTCCAGGATGCCCATGATGGCTCTCCCCCCTCCCATCATTTAATAATATATTTCTTCAGCAATTTCTTTGTCTCTGAAGAAAACATTTTAATTTTTTTTCAATTATTGAACTACCATTCACCTACTCTGTTAGAGCTGCTCTGTTGCTTTCTACAGTGTCTGAATCTTTGCATTTCTTCTCCTATGTTTCCAATATTCTCAGCAAAGCCTTTTCCCGGAGAAAATGTTACTTTTTTATTTACCAAACATGGATATTTCTTTCCTTATGTTCTTAATGAAGCAGAAGCCTTCATGACGAAAGTGTTCAGACTCCTGTATCATGCAAAGACGACATGCGCTTTCAGAAAGTTTGTTGTTTAGAACTTACCTCTTTGCCAAACCAAAATCTAGTTTTCCTACAGTATCACAGTACTCCTGTTTCAACTGAAAAAGTCTCTTCCTGTTTATCATATTTTAACAGACTGGTAAATATTTGAGCAAACATATTTCCTACACCTTAGTGTTCATCATTAACAATGCCACTAAAGCGAATACTCCCAGGAGTGCGTTCTCCCCGCTCCCTGTGCCAGCCTCATCACTTCCCATCTGAAGTGCTCATCTCATACTGAAGCAGAATGTATTTACGAGAGGGGAAGCACAGAAGTAAAACTTGACAGTGCTTGTTAGATCTTAAGTCTGACTGAACACATTTGCACTTCAGACACCGAAAACCCTTATGTTTTAACTAAGAGCTGAGTATGCAAAGCAAACCATAATATTTCTGAACAACAAATGTGAAAACCTCAGACTGAAGTGCAAACCAGCTAACGATGTCTCCTCCCATGCTGCCGTGACAGCCATCTTAGTTATTACAGAACTATTATGGGCCACTATAAACTGTCTAATCCCGCTTTGAAGAACATCCAAGTTCCTAAGTGCAGTTACTAAAGATGCTTACATGAGCAACCATGTTTTACCAGTGCCACTCATTTTATTTCTAGAAGAAAGCCCCTCCCCTAGGCTATACCCAGATCTAATAGACCGTCCTCCTTCAACATGCCATGATCAAGATAACAACCTCATCTTGATTTATTTCAACAATACCTCATATTTATAATTTGCTGCCTAAATTATTAAGCAGTTAATCAAGAGGTTAATGGAATCTAATTCAACAGCCACTTGGCAGACTTTGTCATTGCATCAAGAAAAATGACAATTTCCTGAAAAGTAACGGGGCACAAAGACACATTTTAATAAAAAACTTCCTCCCAGAATTAAGTTAATCATGACCAAAAGTGAACAGCACTGTTTTGAAGTCTCTCATCACATTTAAGTGGCACACACGTCGAGAATGATTTAGCCATGCAAGCATTCAGACTCCTGTCCCAAGCCATGGCAGCATACACCTTCTGAAAGATTGCTCTGTTTAGAACTTACTGCTTCAATATGGCTAGGAGTAAGTGGCAGCTTGCTGCTACAAGGACAGAACTCGAAATCAGAACTTCAGAAGTGCTTATATTAGGGTATAGATAGAGGATCAAACAAAAAGTACCACCATCACTGAAGAATTTAACATATTCCATTAACAAGCATTAATCAAGTGCACCCCTTGAGTATGACGATTGTATAGTTGCAACTACAGTGCAACAGACATTAGCATAAACTGTCATGGAAACAGTTTCTATTCATTTTAACAGGATAGCTAAAGCCAATATCACCCAAAACTTCAGTTCTGTTGCATATACGTGCAAGCTCTCACTTAATACGTTTTACTTTTACGTTTCTACCCATCTCACATTGTTTTGGTTTTTTTGTCATAACGTCTCGTCCTGTTCCTCAACTGTCCATAACTATACACCTCCTCCTTCTTTCACAACATGCTTGATTACAAAAGTAGTTTGAACTGACAAGTTTTAACTTCACAATTACACCATGCAAAGAGCATCGAGACATTCATGTCATGATGTTCAAGTGATGAGGGATCTATGTCTATCCATGCCCTTAAACTAAAGGAGAAATGTCCAAATATAATTAGGAGCTCTAAGCAAGAGCAGGTTGCT
Source organism: Anarhynchus alexandrinus (assembly GCA_008711295.1). Lineage (NCBI taxonomy): Eukaryota > Metazoa > Chordata > Aves > Charadriiformes > Charadriidae > Anarhynchus > Anarhynchus alexandrinus. Next base: position 951,540 of record VUYV01000249.1, read on the forward strand.
TTAATGCTTCCAAGAGCATTTCCAAGTCACATAAACACAGTACAGCATCCAATACTAATGTAGATCTATCAATTTTCTGCAATAATTAGGACTAGTTGATAAATATTCCTTCTCAAATGGGTTTTATTTCCTACAATTTTGTGATGACATGTACTGATTCACTGTCCCCAGAAGATTTACATATATTTAACTCACTCACGATTTAGCCTTCCTCACTCTATTAAAGAATTCACAGAAAGAATCTGTTGAGACCACCAACACTGGAATGAACGCACTTTAAACTCATCCATGACATGCCATTTCCAACTCTTTCACCTCAGAAACCATCATATCACAAGACCTCAGATCCTACCTTTAAGCCACTGTATTATAGGCAATATATACCAAACTTTCTTTTCTTTGTAGCTTTTAGAGATGGTGCAAAGCAAGTTAAAATCATTTCATCTAAAAGATGACAGGAGTTTTCATAGGACTGCATGCATCTAAGTTTTATAGCTCCTTCCTGGACAGAGTTGCTCTCTTGTATAATTTTCTAAAGGCAAATTACAGAAGCAAGATCTTGACTATCCATCTGAAACTTTTTTAAGAACTTACAATGAGGAGTTTCGTAAAATGTTGGAAGACTTTTTTTTCCCCTATTTGCAAAAAAAAACCAACCCAACCGCCTTTTCAGCAATAATCTATTCCACAACACTCATACAGCAGACAAGCTAGGTGCAGTTACCCTAAAAAGAAAAAGCTCTTGCAAGTTTACCCCAAACAGGCAAGCCACCAACTGCACATCCCTCACTATTACCGTTCCCTAACCAATCAACTTGCAATTTTAATATCAACGTTCTCCATTACTCTGCTACTTTTATGCTTACCTTTAAATCCTTTCCATTCTACCTCTCTTCTTGCTGGCTTTTTTCTTCCTCACTAATTTTATCACGAGAAGCAGCACTTTATCACACATCCCTGCACTATTCCTGAAAAACGGACATTTTGCCCAATTGAATCTTCTTTCAAACCTCTCCTTCAAACTCGCGTCTTGCTATAAACCATATTAGGGATCAGCCAACGATGGCGTGTTTGATGGACAAATGGAGGCAGTCATGAAGAAAAACCCTCAAGTGTTCAACAACTTTGTGTACTTAATGACTTCTCTCTGCTTCCACCCTCTTAAGCTACAAACTCTTTGAGGTGAGGAACGCTTCAGTATGCTTGTCGTGTACGTATGACCAATGCCTCTTGGCAGTCCTGTTACGTATTATGCAACTGTATAAATATGCACCTGCACTTTGAGACAAATTATTGTTTCTTTGACATAAATCACCTTTGAGAGATTGTTTTCAACAGGTTAGATGGCAGCAATTTAGCGAGAAGACAGTTAAAAGAAGGAAAGGTGATAGAAGAGCTATATATTTAATAAACTTTTAGTTGAATTCAGCAGTTTCATGTACACTCCTACTTCCAGAGGGCTTTTACTATAATGCAAATAGCCTCAATGTCACTTAATTGGCCACAATTCCTTGTAACAAATCTTGACCAAAACAAAGACATCATCATCAAAAAAACCCTGGAATAAAGCATCCATGGGTGACTTAAGAGGAACCTTAACTTCAGCAGAGCATCTGGTACTGCCTTTCTACCAAATCAAACTGCAATTTATTGCCCTCTAATGTATGTACATTAGGCCATTTCCTTTATGGCTCCACTTCACACAGAAGCAGTAACTGAAGGAAATAATGGAGTGCCCAACAAGTGGGAAAGTAATTGCTCAACAAGCGTGGAACAAGAGAGAGTCAGTTGCACACCGTGCACATGTGGCAGCTCTTCAGAGCCCAGCCCTGCAGTGGTAACAGAAGGCTGGTGTTACGGAACAAGTCCACTGCGGGAACTCTGCCAAGCCACGGCCAGGAGTGCTTGTCCATCTAAATCCTTGGGTCCTTAAGGATTAGGGGTCAGGAAACAATTCCTTCCAACAGCACCACCTCCTGCCTGTACCTGCCAGTCATCAGCCATACACAGATGGAAGACTGTTAAGCTCCAAGCTCTAGTCTTAAATTGCAGCTAAAGAATTGTATTAAAAGGATGCTTAGCTGGTATTGCATGGGCGGTGGTAGACTGCAGAAGAGACAGTTCAAACGCCCTGACCTGAAGAGAAATACAGGAATACCTTGTGTGAAGACCATCTTACTGGTTTATTTGCTCAAGGTATTCCCAGAGTCACTCCACTTCTTTTGAATTTACAGAGTAAGTTTCTTACTACTCAGAAACACAAAGTAGAAGATGAACACAAGAGCTAAAAAGTTATCAAATTAAGGATGCCACAGAACCACAGTTTAGCCCTTTCTGCTTGTTCAGTCTTAGATATACAATCTCTCAACTACAAGCTTCTACTTCTCAGGAGTCCCAATTTCATTCAGTACACTACGTTGAAGGGCTCAGCGAACAATTGCACAGAATCATTATAGTTCAGAGTGACCCCATCCATATCTGACTCCTCCTCACTAAATCTTAAGTGAAATTACGACGATTTTGCTGTTAGTTTTGGGCTTGAGAAGTTCACAACCCACGTCTGGAAAATCACTTAGAAAGTAAAGCACAAAATTAGCAACCACCTGGGAAAAGTCCGGTTTATTATTTCTCCAGTAACATCAAAATAATCTATGCCACAAACATCAATAGAAACCTATTATCCAAGGGAAATTCAAAGCCCTCAGCCATAAGACAGTCATTTGATACTACAATAAGATTAAAAAGATTATTAACCTCTCTCAAAGAGAGTATTTAGTACTACCCACAGCTTCAAAGCAAAAATACTGCATTGGTTTACACATTCTCTGTGCACTCAGAAGGATGCATGCGTTCATGAAGACTGGGAACTTGCTTTTAAAATGACAACTTTTACTACATTGTCTGAACACAATTCACAAAAATCAAGTCTGGATTCAGCCTGCAAAGCAAGCATCAAACTAAGGTTGTCACCTTAATCGTCGTATTTCTTGCAGTAAGGTGACAGAAAATATTAAGAGAAATTAACTACAACTTCTGTACACTGTGTTGGGTCATTCGGTGTGGATTCAAATTGTATTGCCACCTACTAATTAAGAGTGAGGCTGAGTTAAAGTTATGGAAGAAACATTACTCTATCAATTTTCTAACATTTCTTACATGCCTTCCATTCTCCTTAAAAGTTTTATAAAATGTTAGCCTGAGTTGCTTGGTTTTCCCAAATACCAAGTTAACATGTATGGATACCTGCTATTTAACACAAAAAAGTTATTTATTTTAAAAGTTATCACAGGAACAGACATAATCTAGGAGACCAGTGAGTCTTCTAGATCTTTTATATAAAGCTGTTATGCAACAGAAGAAAGCTTAGGTGATATTTTTAAATGTCTGCTCTAGATAATATCGCAATTCTTCAATGCAAACAAAGGGTGAAGCATCACAGCTTATAATTTATCAGTATTTGTTATTTACTAGTAAGTCCAAGCACTTCCTGCAGAAATTGAAGACATAAATAATAAATAAAATACGGCATTGCTCTTATCCACAAAGTGCAAAATAACAAGCACTGTAGCACTATACATATCACACATCCATATAACCTAATTCCTACACTTCTTTAAAAAAAAAAAATCATTTTTTCCAATTTCTTGAGTAGATCACAATGAGTATCTCAGATTCTATTCAATAGCACTGCAATAGCATTGAGAACAGGCCACACATTTATATTTACTACTGATTTACCACTTCTTAAAACTAGATCTTTCAGAAAAAAGTTCAGACATTAATCCCAAACCAGGATAAAATTCCTGTATTGTTTTCTACAAAGGTCAGGTTTTCCCTAAAAACTGAGTTTCCGGAGCTCAGACGTGAGAAAATGAGTGTGCAATCAAATCTACATACCAGAAAACTGATGGCTACAGTAACAAGTATATTAAGTCAGTACATTGGGCAAAGGTTCTCTTACGGTTACAGTCATTTGACCTTTAGCCAGCTCTTAATGCCCCAGCCAACCCTCTAAAGATGGAGATTTGCAGCAGCTTCTTGTCTGAAATAAGCCATGAAAAGATTCTTCTGAACCCACTGTACAAGCATTCATTTAAAATGTCATGAATGTGCATGAAATCAGAGTGCTTCTAACAGCTTACTTTGCAGCTTCTGTTTAAATGCACTAACTCTGAACCACCAGAGGATAAAAGGACTCAAACCTTCCAGTCTGGCACTCATGGACCTAAAATATACACAAGCACCTCTTCACAGGTGTGTTTACCTAGTTTAAACCTTATTTAAATAGACTCTGGATGCACACACTTTCCACAAACACCTGCTTCTCCCACTGCAGTGCTGACTTGTACAAGGCAGTTGTATTCAGTCATTTTCAGTCCTAAAGCCATCCTACACACCAGTAAGCAGTACTTCAGTCATGAAAATCCTGGTTACTGACTCATCCCCCTAGTCAGAGCAAAGCACAAATTCTGCAATGAGGAGAACGACTACAGAAGTACCTGCTCTTACCTCTACATCGTACCGGAATGGTTTGAAGATTTTAATGGCCACAGCAAGATGTAAGGAAACCCAAGTCTCATCAGATCATGGAAAAGCAGGCTTATAATTAATTCATATTTCCAACCCTTTGTAGTTATACAACCTCTCCCTAGTGAGCTGAAGAGCATCCTAAGTTGGAAACACTCATGAAAGAAGATGCTCAGTTATCACTGGATGTCAAAAAGAAGCTTGCTTTTGTTGACCTAGATCCGTAACAAAACTGACGAAATGAACAGATATTTCAACATTCAGACACATTTTCTAGATACTCAGCTTACTTTAAAAAGCAGTCACATGGAAGTCGTGACAGTGACGCTAGATCCAAACTTGTATCAATACTAAAGCTTCCATCGGTTTTAAAATAACCTTTGAAGATGTAGTTGTATTTCAATTTTGCATGTGTGGACAAAGCTTGATGGTCACGCCTTCCATATGGTCCTAACTCAGGACACAGATTTTTGCTTTTTCTAAGCGTTGGAAATATGATACACCACATCAAACTTAGGCTTACAGTGCTTATCTTAGTATAACAAGCATTCAGCTATTAAATTTATCTTGGAGTAACTTTGCATCACCCAAGACAACAGAACCTCTATTTTTCCTTTCTGTTTTTCAGGCAACTACTATCAATAATAATTAAAATACATGCAGCCCATAAAAGTATAAAAATGGCATACAAGAAACCAAATAATAGCGGATCAGAACAGACATGCCGTTCATTTTCAAATTATTAAACCGCTTTTATAAATCTACGTAAAATTGCCACAGAAATTAAGTTTCTCTGTCAGAATTTTGAAGAGCAACATCATTCCCCGTAATTCAGGTCCAAGGCCCTTAGCTGGGTATGCCGAACTGTCAAAGTAAAGTTACTCTTACCACAACCATGGGACTGTTTGTGCTGAGCGACAGCATCTTCTCTAGATGCTTCCTTCAAGAGCCCATTTAGATATTACAATGGAATGGGATACCACTACTTAGTTGCAAGCAAGCATTTGCTATTTTGGTAACCAAATAAAACACATTATGTAATTTAGTTACTCTTGAGGAGCAATACTTTGAAATAGGAATCTTTAGCGGCTGGAGGCATACGGTGCATCTTTATACCCTCGACCAGGGTATTTCAGCATCACAGGCATGACAGAGTTAATACCCACTCGCTCAGAGGAGAACAAAAGGTACTCCACTGCAACATGCCTAACATTTACATTGCCTCTCTTTGCTCATTAAACAGGTTTTGGTTAAATAATGAACAAACTGTATTACAGACTCCGATGAGAATTCCAAAATTATAAATCAACTGGTAAAGCCCAGAGGAGAATGAAGGGAGTGGGAGGGAAGGAAGGATAATATTGACTAATATAAAGGGCGCAGCTTGACAGTGGATATTCCTGCCACACCTGATCAAACATGCTCCATGGGGGAGGGGAAGGGAGGGCGAGAGCAAGAGGGGAGATGGGACAAGGCAGCCTGAAATTTGCATCCGGAACAGATTAAAATGGGTTCTTGGGGGATTGAGAAAATACATAATATATATTACTATAAATGCAAAATTGTACTAAAAGCTAACTCAAATGTCAAAGATTACAGCTTGAATAAATTTAAATATAAAAGCAATGCGTTTCCATGAGCTAATGAAAGAGACATGAAAGGAAGGTCTAGGCAGAAAAAAAAAACACCCACAAAAAAACCTAAGCTTGGACTTCTCATTGCCTGGAAGATGAGGCAAGAGACTCTATATCATTCAAAGTATTGCTTGGGAACCAGTCATTGTCTAAAACTGAAAAGAAATGGATCACAGCAATGATGTCCTACCTCAAGACACTAGTCTGTAAATAGCAGTCACTGAAGCTGATATTACCTGTTTAAAAGGACCCCATGTAGTCAAACCACCAGGCTATCATCACCATATCTGAGCAATTATTACATGATGACTAATACTCACAGGGAGTCTCTGGATCTCGCAGTACATTAAACTTTGCTTTCTCTAACACAAGCAGATAGTAGGCTTGCATTTTTTCCCCCAACAAGTCAACAGCATGTTGTATCTAGCTACTCTAGAGCAATGGCCAGTCCCTGACATTTACTCATACTGCATTTATTTGAGCATCCTGACATTCCCTGCTCTTGTTGATGAGAAGAGGTATTTGCAATAATGGCGAAGAACTTCAGGAGTCTCATTTTAAAGAAAATTTTATCTCATAGAAGGGAGAGAAGGAGAATTTCCTCCCAGAACACTTTTGGTGACTGTATGCATATCCTACAGAAGGCGAGTGAGCTTACAAAAAAACCACAAATCCAGACTGTCACGTAGTCTGGGTACAAGCATAACATCTAGAACAAAGATACTATCCAGAAACACAAGCTGTGCAGGAGTTCCCCAAGATGTCATGACCTGGCAGAAGAGTCCTGCTCACAACCGAGGGAAGTTCAGCTGGCAAAGAAAAGTAAAGCATTACACTTGCAGCCACAAAAGACGAAGGAATAAGGGCTTAGAACTGGCATGTGTCCTCAGCATGTTTCATGGAAGTGGCACTACTGTACTTCTAGGGAAAACACTGTCTTATGGGTTTCCAGGCTCAGCGCTGACACAAGAACGGGCACACTTTGAAATTAGAAATGCAAGAAGTCCATCTCAAACTTAAGTTGAGTGCAGTTCTGAACACTCACTATAATAAAGGGACCAGAAATAAAGCTCACTTTCAAATATTACAATCAGTCAGACAAACCCTGGGAAGAACCAGCAGAATGCCACATGCAGCTCAGTATTAACCTCACTTCCAGACTCTCAACATATACTTAGGTTACACTTAAACAATCACTCCTGAAACTACAAATAGAGAAAACGTGGGGGGAAGGGGAGAAAGACAGGTTGGGAGAAAAATCCTAGTGAGAATACACATCACAGACTTGTGTTCTACATCTGTAATCAATATACATTTCCAGTTCCTTTCAGTGCAACTGGTCACAAAGTAAGCCTTTCACTTCAACATTCAAGAGACCCAAATGGAAAGTGAAGTCTGTGCTTCACTTATTACTGATAACAAAAGATGAAAACCAACAAACCAAAGAACGTAAGGAGAAAACAGATAATGGGAGGCTACTTTCTAGGCAGATTTTTCCCATCACTCAGATCAGAAAGCATAAACAGAGCGCAGAAAGACCATGCATACTAATACACCAGATTTCATATATTACTACAAGCTTCAGTATATTGAAGAAACGTGCATATTTATATTTTAAAAAAATGTGAGTATACACACACACACAAATATATATATACACACACACACATATATATCTCTCCAGATAGTGGCAAGCAGTGCTATTTGTGTACTAGTTTACGTTGGCATTATTTGTCTAGAAGTATATACATATTTGCTCTTTTCCTGTTATTCTATATATGATCTCTGGATAGTAAATAAGACAAACAAGTACACCTGTACATTAATTTGCATATAGCCTAGTAGGTACACGTACCTGCTGATTTCTGTATAAGCTTACCTGTTATATTATTCAGCACTTCTTTTAAGAGGCTAAAGCTATGCAGCAGGGGATCCCTTTCTTCATCCTATAGGTTATGTATAGGAAGAAAGTCATTAATGAGGCAAAACATATTCGCCAAGGCAAATCTTAATAATTGGTCTGTAAAGACCTCACCTTCATATTCACAGAAGTACTGTGGGTTGAGCTTATCACTGTCAGTGTGTTTACTCCATGAAAAATCAAAACAAGCATTTTTATTTTCCTGTTACTGCTCCCCAATGTCATACAGCTCAAATGTCAAAGCATAGGTTCAAGACTGAGCATTCTGGTTTGGTTTTATTGTCCTTAGAAGTATTTCTGATTAGCCTTCTGCTGTTCAATAAATTTCAGAGCAAATCTACCTCGTACCATATTGAAATGGCTCATCTGGATTTGCTATAATGTTAATCTATGCAGATTGTAATGGGAACAGAAATACAATGACATTTGGTGCCATTAAAATAACTTGAAGAAAGAATCACAGTGCAAAATTTATACAACTAGCTGCATCCTTTAGCCTTAGTCTATCTTTACGATATTAAAATAAGGAGGAGCAGCAGTTTCTCCAAGCTGTGTACACCCGCAGCCACACCTCCTACTGGGTGGCAGTGAGCACTGATGAAGAAATGCCTGTTAGAAAGAAAAAGGACCCTGCCCTTTGACAAACTGAAACCACTTGTGCTGGATGACAGCTATCTGCCATTCATGTGACATTCTGAAGAGCACCGCAGATACAGTACGCCACGTGCATACACTTACACTGCGGAAGCCATAAACTGACCAATCCATCGTTAGACTTGGAGACGCCGTATTAATGGCTTTTAACAAAACAGGTTTGAAACTATTAACAGGTTTCAGTCAGGAATATAGCTAGCAGTCAGAAAACACAGCTGAAAAAAATATACTATGCCATAGGAAAAATTACAAAATACCCTATATATAATGACTTCATCAATTTTTATTTCATGGCTTTCACGATGAAGGCTGTATTCTCTAAGAGGGCACAAAAGATATATAAAAACATTGTGCTAAATAAAAGATCACCATATATTCAAAATCCCTGACATACCAGGCAATAAAAGTCTAAATGAGATGATTCTCATACAGAATACAATGTGAGGTTTTTTGTTTGTTTACAGGGTATACAGGTAGAAGATTTCCAGCTTTGTACCTCTTACAGTCCCTGATGCACAAGAAGCCAAAACTGCTCAGCATGAAACAATGCAGAAAGTTACTCCAACTTTACTTACAAAAGTACTATAATGAGTGCTAAAAAAAATAATGGGGGCACTTTGCTAAAATCAGGTGGTTTCTGCCATAGCATGAACAGGTAGCAACAATTCAAGGTAACTTACCAGATGCGTGTGAGTGCTCCATCGGGCATTACGCTTTATGGCTCCCACCACCGCGTTGATTTCACCTTGTACAATGTAAATGTTCTTATCCACCATCCTGACAATCCTGAAAATAAAGGTAATTCAAATTAATCTCCAGCCCCTCAGGATCATTCTCTTCCTCAGATAAAAGCTCAAGTTGGCCTTAGTTATGCAGGAGGCCTGCAGAGATGCAAGAAACTCTTTCAGATCTTTGTTTTGTGCATGCAGACAAATACAGTCATTTTGTCAAAAGGAAGACAAAAAGAAGATGTTTTTCCACAGAGTGGAAGTGCATTTTCAAGACCACGAGAGCAGACCATTAGTTACAACAAGGCATCTGTGAAGCAAGAGACAACTTTGCCAAGGCACATTCCTCGTTTTTTTCCAGTCTATGTAAGTTCACAGAAAGATAAAGTGTTAGGGTACCAGGACAGACATCCATGACAATGCAATAACACACGTATCTCCAGCACTTATGCAAAGTCCCGCAGCTCTACACAGAACACAAAGCCAATCTTGTACTCTCTTAAATAAGCATCAGTGGCTTGAATAAGCTGGCCAGAGCAAAACTCTTTGGGACTTTAAACTTTGACAAAATAAAGTAATTTGTAACAGATGTCGATTTCACAGTTGCTTCATGAAATAAGCTTTCAAGAAAGTGGGCAAGCAAAAAAGTCATGGGTAAGACCTCACAAAGAAATGAGCAAAACTAGAGACAAAACTGGATGGAACACGAGGAGAAAAAGCGAGAAAGCTAAAGGCGGACATTTATTCTCATGTAGCCTGGGATCTTACGGGGAAAAACTTAAACTGATGTACCCAGAGAGAGAGCCAGAAGAGAGGAAAAAATTTTTACAAGCAAGAAGTATTTGTAATGGTCTGAGAAAAAAAAAACAAAGAGTAGATTACTATAGGCTTGCTCTCTCTATACTAGCTGTAGCCCAGATATAGTCAAGCATAAAGAAATAAGAATGAAGGAGAATGAACAGACACGACTGTTCATGAAGAATAAACAGGACTTATAAAGAGGCCAGAGAGTCAGATGATACCATGTCTACAAATGAGAAGGATGCAGTGAAATGGTAGCCAAGTAATGAGACTTTTTTCAGAAGATATGAATGGAAAATGAGGAATCCAGCTTGAAATCACAACAGGCCATCCATAGGGAAGCAAAACACTGAAAACAGATGAAACATTGATCATAAGACTTCAAATCAGACCAGCTCATTTAAAGGACTCAACTGGGGAGGGAGGGCAGGGGGATAATGAAACACAGAGAATACGAGAAGGAATTTTGCCCAGGTAGCAAAGCCAAAGCTGGAAGGAAACAGTTTTGGTGTATTACTCCAGACCTCAGCAACACCACCACAGAAATTTCAGAACATACATCCTGGATCTGTCAGGTGTCACATTAATTAACATGTTTGAATTATCAACAACACTTCAAATATACAAATATCCTCTGAGTGAAAGAGACTAATTTCCTTCAGGACTCTGTAAATAATGGAAAGAAAGCAAAATATTATAAAAAGATACCTTATCAAGGGAGAGCATCAGATTTATTGTTTCCAGTTTTTATATGTTTGCAATAGGATGAATAATCGTATGGCAAAACTGTTTCTTACTTCATTAGATTAATTCTAAATAATGGTATTCCTAAGTGTTACACAATAAATTAGGGGCAAAGGCAAAAGTATTTTAAAATAGAGGAACTGCCATAACAGACCAGATCAACAGTTTATCTCATTCACTACTGGACAATTCAGAAAAATAAACAAATAGTTTTAGTAATTAGTTTGCTTGTGCCCTGAGGAACAAAGCTTTATATCCTCCCTCCACAGCTATATATAATAGAACCACAGATCTTCTTCCTACTCACATGTCTAATGCTTGAGAGATGTTCCCATCCTCAATAGTAACTTATTCCCTATATTATTTATAAGGCTGCATTAAAATATTGCACAAAAATACCCTTGATCACAATTTTTTCTACTTTTATATGTTGTCTTTGTTTTAGGCATTAATGGGAGATTTTCTCCACCATGTAGAATTCCTCACTTATTTATTTCTTCTTTCAGTAATTCTAATATTTTCCATATTTCTACACAGGCAGCTTCAGGGATCAAAACTCTGGTCCACAGAAGTACTTCTGGGGAAATACTTTGTACATTCAAATTTGTCAAACCTCAAGTTTTCCCTGTCTTCACTTTAACAACACAATATTGAGCACATAAACTTCCTAGTGCCATTCCAGGTGTTTAGCAAACTGACATGGAAACAAAGGGGCCCCCAACCTGATCTGGAAAAGCATGTAAAGAAATACCAGACATATGTATTGCATGCTTTCCACGTACACAGATACTCAATAGTTCTGCCAATATTTAAAGTGATGCCAAAGCTTAAATGCTATTCTGCATACTACTGAATCTGCTTGTACAACTCCTATTTCTTCTCCTCTACTTTTAACCTAAAGGAATCAAGATGGAAAAGCTTGTTAAATGCAGTCCTTCCTGAATGTAGGAGACTTACAGTGCTCAACTGTTCCCAAACCTGGTGCTACCTCCAAGGAGCAAAATATGAAGAAGATAGACACAAACCTCCAACACACACCTTTTCCTTTTAACCTGCTGGGAAACTGAATGTGCTGATCCCTTCAAGCAAGGGTGCAAAAAATCCATGTTGCTTGGCAGGGCTCTCCTGACATATTAAAATTCTGCAAAACTTAAGGGATTTTTTTGCAATTATATCCTTTCACTGCTAACTATTTGGGAAGACTTGATGAGAACACACTCCTTTCCTCACTGCAGATTCCATTAAATGTAGCTTTATTCAAAAGTACAAAAATTCACTTTACAGATGCCAAAAATCTTACTGGTCCAACACAATCGAAACATGCTGGAGACATAAATTTACCCTCAGATCTCTGAACATCACACATACAGCCCACTTCACCACAAACACTGGGTAAAGATTGGGAAAAATCCTGCTTTACATTGAAGGTTACAGTTAACCAAGCAATAGCACACACACATGCCAAAGTAAACCATAGCCAACTATCTTCATTCACGTGAAAGACCTTTGTGACTGTGTGCTGGAGAAGCAAATAGAAAATAATTACAGGGTAGGGGGGGAAGCCAGACAACTATTTTCAGAGAGATGCACCTTGTAAGCTAAACCCACCATCCATCCCTGTAAAAGCTTAAAAGTTTATTTCAAGCAATGGAAATGGCTTCTCTAAACTCCGCACTTCCCAAAGCCTACCCCTTTTAAACTATCAGATAATTTCAGTACGCATTCCTTCAACTATATCTTCCTCACAAGCAACAACTGCTCACACTTTAGAGCTCAGTATAGATATACTATACAGAAAGAAGTTTTAAGACTGAAAATAACGCTCTGAAGCTGCAGAGAGAAAGTTATGAGATTTACCAGACCAGCACTGAACCATCAGTTGGGTTTAGGAGACCATGTAGGTTAAGTCAAGCAAAACCACTAAATGTTTGTTCAATATACAAGAAAATTGCTAACATGAATTCAGGCTCAATGTTACAAAGGCACAGTCTGGTCTGAAGAGTGGGATATTGCATATCTGTCGGTTGGACAGGTTAACAGAACTGCTAGCACTGAAGAATCATTTAAAAAGTTGAAACAACCTCCCCAGTAAAGCCATGGTTCTGACATTTCTTGATGTCTTCAGATCAAGACTGGATGCCTTTCTTGAAAGCAATCTTTCATCAAACACAAGATAGTGGACTCAGTACAGAAGCAAATGGATTAAGTTCTGTGGTCTTGAGTTATGCAGAAAAAACAGGGAAGGTACTTATTCAATTTCAAATGCTTTTTATCTTCTTAGCTCTTCAGTTAGTCCTACATAAACTCCTGTTTCTTTCTCATGACAGGTTCATACATTTGCTTAAATCTGCAGACAAGTCCTCAGATTTCACTCTTGTGCAGAACTTTGACAGGCAGCACAGTGAAAATGACAGCTCCAAACCAAGGCAACACAGCTGCCCAGCCCACCAGGAGACACAGGGAAGCTGTTAGCATTCACAGCCTCACTGCTAGAAAGGTTAGGAACACTATGAGTAGAAAAAAAAGTAGTTGCCTGAGAATGTCATAAAAGAACAACAATCTAACACTTACATGCTTCTCAAAGCCTTCAGCAATGTCCTATGGACAGTAATTATCACTATTCTGAGACTCCTGAAATAGTATCAGATGCGAAATCTTCATATAAAAACACTGACAAGATTTACATCTGCAGATGTTATCTCACATGTGCACTGAACACTCCGCTGCTCAACCTTGAAACGCTACCCCAAACCATCCCAGTGCACAGGAACCCAAATTTTTCCTGGGTATTACCATAACAGTCTCAGGTACGCTTTTAGGAAGCACTCCCTCGTCTGCAGGGAAATGCGTGCAACTCTTCTGGAAACAAGCAAGAGTTCGCCTCAGAAGTGACAAAGTCTGGCAGACTTCCAACAAGTCACTTCTTCCTATCACTAACTTTAGCCTTCAGCTATGGGAAATGACTCAAACCCAGTGAAACCACTCCAATAAATAGCGATAATAAAAACCAAAATAATCACTACTCATGCAAGGTAGTATTTCAAAGTAAGCTTATGCTGACCAAACTTTGCACTGTTTATGATAATGCATGAAGAATCTCTATAGTCTCTGACCTAGATTTGGCCACTCGAGTCCTGACACAACACGCTGCCACCAGAAAAACACACACAACACCTTTCAGTTCATGGATCACAAAAAATTCCTGCCTAATTCAGAGCTAGCCAGGTAACCCAGAAACCCAGCTGACAATGAAAAAGCTCCTTTTCTTCCTTCTAAACCACACACAGAAGGTACATGAATCTCTAGCAGGAAATTTAACTTGCTTGGGTCTTTCATGTGATAACTACTCTGCAATAAACATCACAGGCAGCAAAAGTTCAGAGAACTCAGGATGTTTCTCCAAAGGCTAGCTCCAAATGCCTGGACAAAAATAATAGAAAAGTTTTCATTTATAATTACGGCAAGGAACTGTGCAGCCCAGCGATGCCAAAATTCTGGGCAGTTAAGAACGCCCTTTAAAAGATAAGGAGCAGTAACATGACAGTGGTAGCACATCAGAAGGGAAGGTGGGAGAGGCTTCTCCGCAAGTCTCCACATTTAGTTGTGACAGTGAGGTAGCGCCTGGCAATCAGGAAGAGAAGGCACCTCGCATTTATCTGTCAAAACTACAGAGGAAGAATGAAACCTAAGGTAAATACGGAGAGGAGGGATTTCCTTCCAATTACTTCATACTGTGGAAACGAAGAAACACGGTACCGGCTGAACCCATAACCCACACCTCAAGTCAGCGCGGAGCCTTCCTCCTCCAACAGCCGGGGAACCGGCTACGCGCTGGGAAAACTCTATTTCCACCCATTTTGAAGCAAGCCAACTTCACGCCCGGTACGCGGGTGCCGGTGCAGGTGCGGTGCGCCCCGGCCGCCCCCCTCCCCTCCCCTCCCCCCCCACCCCGGGCCCTGTCACGCCTCCAGCCCGCGGCCGGTCGTTGCCCAGAGCCGGGCACCCCCTCGCCCCGGTCCGGCCCGGTCGCCCCCCGCCCCGCGGGGCNNNTCCCCCCACCGCAGCCTCCCATCCGCCCGCCCCCGCGTCGCGACAGTATCGCGACAGGCACTCGCCGCCCGGCACTGACCCCCGCATCCAAAATGGCGGCGCCTGCTCCCCGCGGCGGCGGCGGCCGCTTCACATATCGGTCAGGCGGGAGGCGCCGCGAGCGGGAGGGCTCGGCCCTCCCTCTGTCCGCCCCACCCTCCCTCCCTCCCGGTGGCGGCGGCGGTGGTGGCGGCGGTCCCGGCGAGGCCGCCGAGCGCGGGGTCCTGCCGGGCACGGGCAAGCGAAACCGGCTCCGCACCGCTCTCACTGACGTGGAAACAGGCGCACCGCAACCCGCTGCCTGGTTACTGCGCCGACGGACAGCCCGCAGAGCCAACCCGCGCACGATGCGGCAAGCAGCTGCCTAAGGTGCCCAATGGGATCGCGGTCTGAAACCGGAGGAGGCGGACTCTCCAGTGACAAGCGGAAGCGAGCCAATGAGAGGAGAGAGGGTAGAACTAGCAGAACGGCTGGCCAATCGCAAAGGAGTCCTGCGGCTGGCGGGGCGTGGCCTCGCCTGAGCGGGCGCAGCAAGGGTGGTTGAGCGGAAGCCGGAGGAAGGGCTGCCCTCGCAAGGCATTGTGGGTTGGGCCGGGTCGGGCCGCCGCTCCGCGCCGCGCCCCGGGGTGTGTAGGGCCCGCTCGGCCGCCGCCCCCGGGGATGGGCGGGCCCCGCACCCCCCGGGCCTGGTCGCTCGGCCTGGGGGCGGGGGGGTGCTGTCTGGGGGGTGCGGCTCCGAGCCAGCCCGCCCGGACACCTGGGCAGGGTGGGTGACCGCGCCAGGGCTCTTCAGGCGAGTGCCTTTGGGCCTTCCTGGAGGAGGAGGACAGCGAGCCAAGGGCCGCAAGGGACGCGGGGCCTGTGAAGCAGGGCGTGGACCAGCCACCTCGTTGGCCAGGGGAAGCAGCGGCTGCGGCAGTGCCTCTCCTCCGTGCTTTGCAAGTAGTTCCCAGCTTGCTCCTGCAGCCTCTCCCGGCCTCTTTCTCTGGGGCCGGTTGGGAGCTGGTGCCCAGTAAGCAGCTCGTTTCCTCCTGGCCGCCCCGCTGGGTCGCAGTTTTGATGTTCCCGTTGCTGGAACAGCTTCCCCCAGACCAGGCGCTGAGCGGGCTGGCCCGAAAATTCAAATGGACGAAACGCAGCTGTTTATGCATAGCACTGCTGGCACGCAGCTGTGACGAGGGTACACCCAGGGGGGCACACGCAGCTTTTCTGTCCTCCGCAGTCCTGCTCACCCGCTAACTTTCCTCAAACCTGAACCCAACTGGTGCTCAAGTTGGGCTGCAAGCCATGTGCTACGGCCTCGGTTCATCCAACCCAGCTAGCCTGGCAGCCAGGGACCACGGTTCGGTTAAAATGCTCTTTGAAGCCAGTTTACCGGCCAACGCTTTGCAGCAAGAGCAATCACGGCTTTGCAACTGTACAGCACCCAGCACAATGAATTCTTGGTGCTGGTCCAACCTTCTCACCCACTTTTTTATGCCCCGCTGTCGATGCAGTGTACTTTTAATGGCAGTAATTTTCAGGGGTCGCTCAGCTTGTTTAAGCCTCTGCCCATTGAACTTGGGGCAGAGGGCAGAAAGTCCTTGCAGTTACCCAACAGTTTTACAGCACTAGCATCTGCAGCCAGGTCAGCCTGGGGATCTGCTGTGGCAGGTGTTAGAGTGGCCAAAGCAGCAGCTACCCCAAAATCTTACACTCTGTCTGTAGGGAAAACACAAATCAAACTGGAGGTGACAGAAAGGTGAAAGAGTCGAAAAGTATTCATCTACTGTCCTAACCACAAATTCACCTGTTGCAGCGTGGCTGAAGGAGGGAAGTTCTCAGACAAAGGCCCAAGGGAATATGCAACTGGATTCTTCCCTGGCCAGCCGAACCTAAATCTGAGGCTGACTCCAATGCCACCCTAAAAGATGGCCAGATATCATCATGTCCCTGTTTTGAGGGCACAGCCTCCAGAGAGGGTGTTGTGGGATGGGACACTCTGGAAATGGTGGTCACCATATCCTTCCCTCTCCACAGGAATAGCTGCCCAAATATTGCCTGATCAAGAATCAATGTGTCTTAGACCAAAACTGCCATTATCTCCCACCTCTGACAGCTGGTGGCCGGGGAACTGGCTTCAGATGAGTTTTACCTGATAACACGTAGGAAGTCTTCAGAGTTGGAAATTTAATAAGTAGCCACATTTATTCCCCAAAAGTGGAACAAGAAAAAGCATGTTCCAGTGGCCTACCCATGGGCTCGGAAGCTAAAACATATCACCCCAGCCTCTGCTGCCACCATGGTACATGCAGTTTTTAGCTTGAGTTCCTCAGCTATAAAACAGGGAGTCAAATACTCACCTGGCACAGAGAGGTTGCAAAAGCCACCTAAGCGATGAGTGAAGGTTTGCAGAACAAGCAGATTAGTTGCTAGTGCTTTCTCCTTCCCTTCTGCCCCGCTCTAGCGTCTGCTAAAGCCCCTGTGGTATCTGCCAACCATTTGGAAATTCACAGGAGTTTGTCATTGCTACTCCGTCCATCCGCTCCCTGCTCAGGGAAGGGGGTTTCGGGTGCTGGCTTGGCCATTGCGCACAGCACAGCTCCGTTCGGGTCAGCCGAGCTTGCAGCCCCTCTCAGGGAAGGGGCTGGAGACCTCTCCCTGCCCCCTCCAGTGCCAGCTGCTCAGCTCAGGCTCCCACCCGGTCCAGTCTGGTGAATCGGACCCTGCTAAGGTGTTATTTATGGAAGCCTGTCACGGAGCTTCAAACCGAGCCAGCCAGGAGCCTTCTGCTTCACCCGAACGCATCTTAGTGCATTAATAAAGAGCAAACATTGCAATGTGCTTTGCATTTTTACTTACAACCCAGCACCGCATTGTCTGGAGAGAAAAACAATACGGTATGGCCCCGCGCTGCCTGGGGAGAAAGAGAGTTCACTCGCACGCACCAACGGCACTGCGTTAGTCAGCCCTCAGACAGCCCAGCACCGCCCTGGCTGCACAGAAAATCCTGCTGATGTGACAGTGCGGCACCAACGCCCCCGGCTCAGCAGCAGCGGGGAAATCTGGTTTGCCTGGGCTGCCTGATCCAGCAGCACTTTGCCGGAGCGGTGCACAGCTCCGTGTATAGATCCCGTGTGGGCAGGTCGGAGCACTCTGCACCGAAGGATCCAGGTGTAGGACCAGGACACGGGACAATCCTGGGTCCCTTTATTCTCAAGATAATGCACTAGTTCTTACATGCAGCATGGTACAATGAAACCAAAGATCAGATGAGCACAGCCCCTCCAAATCCCTCAGGTTCCTGCTGTCGGGTCAGGAAAGCTGGGCTTTATCCTCACTGCGAAGACGCAGCTTTTCAGCAGAGTTTCTGTCTGGAGTATTCCTCCTCAGCCCACAAGGAGCATATGGAGGGGCTGCAAACTCACTGACAATCACGCCCAGGTACCCGTTCAGCTCACCTGCTTTCATCCGAGGCACCTGAGCAGCCAGCTCCTTGCAAAAAGCAGTGTCTCCATGGGGCACACCAAACTGCCTTCACTTGGGTCCAGAGGGCCGGTGTGATAGCCTGCTCCCGCAAGCCTTTGACAAGACTGCCACAAATCCATGTTGCAAACCACTTCCACCTCCGCAATCTCCACCGACGGATGGGACCGACTTTGCGCAGTCCATCACTCTTGTTCAGCCCCTGCCAGTTCATAGTCATCCGCAGAGCCCAGGTATCAGACCCATAGGCACACGCACCGCAGAAATTTTCCAGCAGGTTAAATATTCTGAGAGAGGTTGAACTTCCATCCCCTCCTCTTGGAGGCTTTTGCTACTTCTCAGAGGCTTAGTAAAGTCTCCAGAAAAAGGGCAGAACGAGGGAGTTGACTCAGAAAGTACAAGCAGTTGTCACGGGTAGAAACTAATGCAGCCACTCTCCCTAGAGCTGAACATCCCAAAAACACTACTGAAAGCTGAACACAGTGATTCTAAGCAGCTGCTCCTTTCCAGAGTAAGCTCAGGTAGAGACTAGCCCAAAGCCAGCTGAAGGCTCTCCAAAGGAAAACTGATGTGCTGCATCTGGTGCAACCTGCACTGGGGCCAAGACCCGCAACTGAAGCAGCAGAGCTAAATTGAGACACTCAAAGATATTACAACCCTTCTCTGGAAACTATACAAAGTACAATATTGAAGATGCAGAGCAGCCTCCTTAGGCTAAACCACCCTACCAGCTGCTCTACTGCCCGTGTCTCAGGAGCACACTCCTGCACTTCCCGGTGACATGAAACCCTCCCGATGAACATCCCGATGTAATGTTTTCCATTGTCTCTTCTTGGCTGAGGCAAGCCATGCCTTTTTGGCAGGAGCAACCCGGGCTCAGTTAGTCATATCTTCGTCACCTCTTGGCTAGACTACAGCTACGTGATACACCTGGGCACGAAGCCCACAGCAGTTGGCAAATGCCAACCAGAGGAGCATGCTGCAGTGGGAGCCCTGGCTACCACAAACGCATCAAACCTACCCTCTGCTCCCTAGGCCACCTTTTGGCTTGGAAGCTAAGCCGAATTCAAGCCCTAGTCCTGATCTTCAAGGCATTTGGTGGCATGGACCCAACACGGCTAAATGATCAGTTAAGACACAAAGAAGGAAACCATGATCAACAATCAACAACTCCGCCACTCTCCAAGAGCAGTGGACCCATCCAGCATGAGGACCCGGTTTGCCGGTGACAGAGACAGGGTTTGCTCTGAGAGAACAAGCTCCTCCCGACTGGTTAAAAATGAAGTATGTCTAAGATGCTGAGTAATTCGCTCCTTTTGCATAGCCCATCTCTCTGCCAAGATGTGAGTCAGGTTCACTCTGGGTTTAGTTTGCTTTTGCTTTATTTATTTATTTATTTCCGATTATTTTATATAAAATAGTAACATCTGTCTCCTGAACCCAGGTGAAGAAGTTCTTGGTCTCTTCCCCAGCAGTGAATTCTCCAGCTGGCAAGACGAGATGCGCCACAGCTAGGAAGTCTTGGCACTAACCAGCAAGATCTGCTACTACATCTCAACAACAAACGCTAGAGCACTCCCTCCCAAAGAGACCCTTCAGGGGTCAGCCCAGCGGTTGCACCGAGGTTGTCCTAATGAAAGACTCTTAGTGCAGGTCCCTGGATGGTCTCATCCAGCAGTCTTCGTACTGTGCTCCGCGGGGAGCAAGCTTGTGACATAGCGCCGGTTCATATTTCCAGTTGCCCAAGGGAAATAGCTAAAAATACCTTTGTTTCGTTATTACTTGAAAGCGTGAGCACTGACTGTATTTGCTGCGGGCTGCTGACGGTGAAAGGTTTGGAGGGAAAGGAAAGCAATCCGAAATATGGTCCCTTCATTGCTGCAGACCTTGAGTAGGGTTTTCAGTTTCCCTGTGGCGTGTGGTGATAGACACAGACTGCCCCATGGAAAGTGCTAGTGCTGCTGTACTCTGTCCACTTCTCTTGATGGAAATAAACCTATGCCAGGATGGATTAAAATCTGGGCTGGAGAAAAGAAGTGGTCTGGCTTGCTGTCATTTTTGGCAGGCAAAAAAAAGCAGTAAGGCAAACACAAACCTTAGATTACTACCATTAAAAAAAACACGGTAATTTCTCATGAGCGTGTCAACGTTGTGACTCCTTTTAAACTCTCCACGTTTCTACTGAATTAACGTGTTTGTGAATGTTTTTGAACTGTAATCCGTGGTGCCTGGGTCTACTTAACCTCTCTTTACATCCTGTGCTTCTTCGTGTGCATTTGTCTTCCCATACATATCTATGCCATGTTATGCACTTAGCAGGCTCCCTAAATACGGCTCGTAAATCACCCAGGGTTAAAATTCACTCCTATTCTCATAACATTATTTCCTAATCTCTAAAACATGTCAGTGGAAGAGCTTGAGGGTGACCTTTGGCATCATAAATCGGAGAGCAGGTTGACATGGAAATGACCTCAAGAAAATCAGACCGTGGAATCACGCATCCGACTCCGTAAGAGCCTGGCGGGGATAAACCTCTCCCCTGGGCTCAGGCATCCCAGGGCAGGACGGAGAAGCTGAGCCCGACTTCTGCAAACCTCTCCCTGTGAGCCCTGGGGGAGAGGGGACATGTCTGCTGGGGTGTGAAATCGGCGTGCAAACACGTCCAAGCCTTGCTGTAGCGGGGACGAGCATTTTGGGGACATTTTGGGGAGCGATCGCACCCTCCACCACCGCCGCACCGGGATTTTTGCCATCAACTTCGGTAGGAGCCAGGCTGGAGCCTAAACCACGAGCAGCGTGTGGGTTCCCGGCCAGCCATCAGCGGGCGGGAGCGCGGTGTTCCCCGCACAGCCGGCAGCCCCCGCATCCCGGGAAAAGCGGCACGGTATTGCCAGAGAAGCGCAGAATTCCCGGTACGGCCGGAGAGCCGGCACAGCCCGTGCAGTAATTAGCCTGTAATTAGCCTTCCCTGCAACTGCTGCTCCATCGCGCAGGGGAACGCTTCCAGCAGCCGACTGCGGACTTGGCTCCCCCCAGAAACCTCTGCCTGCCCGGTGGCTCTAACCGTAAAGCCCCGACAGGCTCAGCCGCCCCGGTTCTGAGCGGGGCGGGCGCCCGGCACGGGCTCCAGGGTACCGGATCGCCAAGCACGAAGGCAACGGTAACGGCAGCGATAACAACAATATATAAGTGTACGTATACATATATATATATATATATATATACACACACGCAGACACCCGCTATGTGCCCTCCGGGCTGGCGGAGCCGTAGCCCAGCGCCCGGCGGATGCCCCCCCCCTCCCGCTCACCCTGCCCCGCCGCGGCGGGACGAGGGCGGGGCCAGCGCGGCGGGGGCGTGGCCTCCGGCCCTCCTCGGCGAATCCGGAGAGGCGGGGNCGGTGCAGCTGGCGGGGGGCGCCGGCCGCCCGCCATAAAGTGAATGGCCAGGGTGAATGGGAGGCAGTCGGCCGGCGCCCTCCGCCTCCGCCCTCCCCGTCAGCGAGGCGCAGAGTGCCCGGGGTGCCGGGGGGATTTACTTTCTGACAGCGGCAGAGCAGCCCGGGCCGCGGGGCGGGGGTCAGCTTCGCCCCTCTCGCAGGATTAAGGCCGCCCAGCCGAGCCCGCATCTGGAGCCGCTGTAAGTGTCCCTCCGTCCCCGGCCTCCCGGGCGGGGTTCTCCCCTTCTTTCCCCGCGAGCCCCTCGGTGCCAGCCGGTCGCAGCCCTTCCCAAGCTGGGCGCGGGGGAAGAGCATCCTCGGCGGGGCGGCTCGGTGCGCTCAGCCCGGCAGCGGCGGGGGCAGCCCCGCTCCCGCCCGGGGCCCGCGCCCCGCCGCCTCCCGCGGGGCGAGAGGCGGCAGCCGGGGGAGAGCGGGCGGATCGGGCCCT
>VUYV01000249.1:980047-1017525 GCA_008711295.1 Anarhynchus alexandrinus
GGGGGAAAAAAAAAAAAAAAAGACAAATCATCAGGAAACCTTACAGCCAGGCGCAGCAGACATCGGCTCCCTCCGGCGCTGCGGGTTTGCACCGTGAGACAACACATCCCTCGGAGCGAGCCAGCCGCTTCTGGGCTCGCGTTGCCTTAACCACCGGAGCCGCTCGTCGGCGGTGGCACGGCCGGTGGGGCTGTCACAGCACCCTCAGCGGTTGCTGCTTTCCCCTTCGCAGCCCTGAACCCAACCCCCCCCCGGGGGCTCTGCCAGGTTGGTTTAAAACAATGATCCAGCACCGCTTCCCTCCCCACCCCCCCAAAAAGAAAAAAAAAAAAGCTTCTTTCTAGCTGCTGGTTTTGCCAAGTTTTGTCACTGAACAAATGTTTATGATCAAGTCGAACTTCTCCAGAAAGGATTTCTAGCAGAAGTGCTGACGGGTGGCGGACGCGGGCAGCTCTACGGTGCACCGAGGTCGGCCAGCCGCGAGGGTGTGACACGCCGACGGCATGGCGGGAGCCTCCCTGACCTTCAACCCCCTGCATCGCCCGCTTGATTAGGGGCTTTCTTGAGCTTGTTTACTAATCGTGAGAATCATTTACGTCTTCGGTAACTCTCTTGAGTCATCCGCTGCCCTCCATCTGCATACAAAACTCCTGACAGCAGCTGGAGTCGCAGAGCTCCAGCCCTTGATCTCGCTATCTGAGCCTCCCTAAAATGGGCCAACTTTACGGCCGCAGAGATACAGAAATGACCCGGCCGTGCTGCCGCGAGCGCAGCCCCCCCCACCCCCCCCCCCCCNATCGCGCCAGTTTCCTTTGACTGCCGGAATAATTAGTCAAATTCATACAATCGCCCGAATAAATAGAGCAACGCATACCGATCTGCTGATGCCAGGCCCTGCTGCCCTTTGCTGCCGCGCGGGCAGCGCGTGCCCGGCCCCCGAGCTGCCGGCAGGATGCCCGCGCCTCTCGCCCCTGCCCAGCATCCCGCTCCGCAACTGCCTCGTCTCCCTCCCGGCTCCGCTCCTGCTCCTCTGGCGGGCGCGAGGGGAGACCGCGGCCCCCCGTAGGCTGCGGCTGTGCAGCTCTTATTTCTGCCGTGCAGGTCCTGCAGCGCCGGGACAGGTCGCTCTGAAGGCATCCCGCCGGGGCTGCGGGAGCGGGCAAGGGCAGGCAGGGACCAGCGGGGTCGGTACGTCCGGGCCACGCCAATGCCGGCGCTCCGCTTTAACGTGTCTTTTGCTTCGGTCGCAAGATTCTCCCAGGTAGAATTTCTTACTGAATTCAGTCTCTTCTCCCTTCCCCAAAAACTAAAGGGATTCATTTCCCCGAAAGACTTTTCTCCCCTTGCAATCGCGGACCACGCTCTCGCTCCCCTGCGCTGCGACAACCCCCCGCGCCAGCGGCTTCGCGCCGTCGCAATTCGTTTGGGCAAAACCGTGCCTTTGCTGATTTATTTTGTTCCAGATGCCTAACAAACAAAATAAGCCATAACAAAGCGTGGCTTTATTAATATAACTGCATAGTCCGTCAGAAAGAAAATCCCAGTCCCGGCTGATGGAGCCAAGGTGCTGGAAGCCCCCGCTGAGGCAGAGCATCCAAGGGATACTGGAAACCCAGCCGGACGCGGCGAGACCCGCAGTGCAAAGCTTACAAAGAACGCAAGAAGTTTAGTTTAGGGGAAAAAAAACCCCAACTTTGCAGAAAGTCTGGCCGGACTTTCCTTCTGTGTTAGGATTAGGGCTTTGTTTCCAAATTTTTGGGTGCCATTTCCAAAACTACCCAGGTAGGCTGAGGGCAGCGCTGGGGTCCAAAGTTACTAATGCAAATAGTTTGCTTCAAGCCAAGCCCAAGTGCGTCGCCCTGTCTCTACGGACCCCCGTGCTTTAGCTCAGCGGGGTCTGCACCGATCCAGTCCGGGGACCGCAGAGTCACCCGTCGGGGGAGGACGACGCATTATGTACCGGGGAACGGTTACATCAGGGCGCTTCCCCGGCGCGGGGGCATGGCCCATCAAATAAGCGAACGGGACACATTCCATTGTGGGCTTTTTTTGCTGCGGACATGGGTATGGAGCTGTCAATCCTTGGGACATTTCCATTGTGATAATCCTCCGGAATACGGGCGATTTATTAACCCTCTGTTGCCCAGAGGAGAGGTTTCGGCCGTCGCCCTCCTCTGCAGCTGCAGGCTGCTGTCAAAGCAGAGGAAGCGGGCAGCTCGCTCTCACCTTGCGGGCTGCCGCCAGCCCCCGGGGGAATGCATTAGGCAGCGTCCGGCAAGGCTGGGCATTTCCCTAGCACCTCTTATCTGAGGATCTGGAAGCACTTAAAGGAATTTTGCTTCGTTGCCTCTACCAGCCCAGCCATCGTTTCTGAGATGAAGGATGGAGTCCCAGAACAGCCGAGTGGTTTCACCTACGTCCTAAGCCAAGTCAGCGACGGCGCCTTATCTCCCCATCCTCTCCCCGCCTTGCGTTATCAGGAACTTCTCCATGGAGCCATGCACAAAAAGAGAAGAGAGTGGAAACGGCTTGGACGCCCTCCTCAGAGAGCGAACCGGTGCCCCCGGCCACGGGCAGGAACCCCGTCAGCACGGCCCCGGGCTGCTGCGGGTAGCGTGGCCACCGCGCAGTGCCGGCGATGCTCTTGCAGCCCACGCCGTGTGCGGGATGCTGCCAGCCAAGCCAGGCAGTTTGCTCCGACAGCAATAAGATAGCAAGCGGCTCAGGGAGCTCTGGCAATTCCTACCAACGGGAGGGGGGAAAAAAAAAAACAACCCCCAAACCATGTTTCAGGCTTCGAAGCAGCACACGCCGCTACGAAACCACCCAGCGCCGCAGCTCAGGGGTTAGCGCCCAAGTGCAAGGACTAAATCAAGAAATCAAGTTTATTATAACCTGTGACTCAGCCCTTGCTGGAGGTCGGTGATCCACTTCTGAGCGCAGCCTGGAGTTTTTGGAGGCAGGCAGCTTGCTCTCCTGTCCCGTAATGGCTCTGGGCTCCGGGTCACCCGTTGGCTGCTGCTGTTTATCTTCCAGTGATTAATGGTCGCTCTCGGTTCCTGCTGCAATTCCATTAAGATTAGAGACTTAAAGCTACACCGAGATGTTTAGCAGCAGGCGACCCTGCTCTCCCCATAGTTGTATTTCTGTAGTCTCGAGGAAAGGAAGATTAAACTCTCGTCTTGTGTCCTGTTCTTTTTGCTTTCTAGCTGCAGGGAAAGAGCCCCTCGCAGGCTCTCGGGTCCGCCAGCGAAGAGAGCCTGGCGGTTCGTGGGTTCGTGGGCCGTGCGTGCTGCGGCACCTGAAATCCCAGCACGTGGGTGCTCGGATGGCACCGTCCCCCGAACAAATGCGTTTATCCGGAGAACAAAACGCTCTTCCAGGAGGGGACAGGCACAACCTCGGCCCCTTTTCCTCTGCCCCCTGTCAAAGGGGGAGGCAGGGGCTGCTCCTCCTTAGCTCGGCCCCTCCTGGAGACCAAAGTCCAGAGGCAGATCACCTTCCCAAAAATGTACAGTTAAATAGGAGTCCCAAATGCTTTCTCTCTGCTAAAAGCAAGCCAGCACACAGGGGACGTGAGCATGAGAAGAGTGAAGCAATCAGCCAGACTCCATCAGGAATCTAGTTACTCCCAGCAGTTTGACTTCTGGGATTGATGGAGCAAGAAGAGAGAGCTCTGACCCTAAGACATCCAGTGTAACATCATACCTTCACCTCAGGGGATGGAAGAAAGAAAAGACACTTCCCCCTCCCCGCAACTGATTGCGGAGCTCCTTTCAGCCTGAGGGACAACCCTGAACCCTTTGTGGGGACCACAAAGCCCCTCTACTCCACTCTCGTGAGACCCCACCTGGAGTACTGCATCCAGCTCTGGAGTCCCCAACACAAGAAGGACATGGACCTGCTGGAACGTGTCCAGAGGAGAGCCACGAGGATGATCCGAGGGCTGGAGCACCTCTCCTCTGAGGAGAGGCTGAAAGAGTTGGGGCTGTTCAGCCTGGAGAAGAGAAGGCTCCAGGGAGATCTTCTTGCGGCCTTCCAGTCCCTAAAGGGGGCCTCCAGGAGAGCTGGGGAAGGACTTTTTACTGGGGCATGGAGTGATAGGACGAGGGGGAATGGCTCTAAACTGGAAGAGGGCAGGTTTAGATTGAACATGAGGAAGAAGTTTTTCCCTTTGAGGGTGGTGAGGCACTGGCCCAGGTTGCCCAGAGAGGTTGTTGAGGCCCCATCCCTGGAGGTGTTCAAGGCCAGGCTGGAGGTGGCCTTGGGCAGCCTGGTGTGGTGGGAGGTGTCCCTGCCTATGGCAGGGGGGTTGGAACTCGATGATCTTCAAGGTCCTTTCCAACCTAAACCATTCTATGATTCTATGACCAGCAATCCCAAGCAGAGGCTGCAGCTACCGTGGCTCTGGCCGGAGGCACAGGCGGTGGGAGAAGCTCACAGGTCTGCTGGAGGGAGCCTGGCCAGCTGGGCTTCCCACCTACCTGGGTGCCACCAGTGGCCCGTGTGCCGCTGCCTAGGGATCCCAAGTATCAGGTCCCTGCGGAAGCACCCCTGCGTGTCCGCGGGAAGCCAAGTAACATCAAAACAACCCAAGAGACAGCTTCTCCCTGCCAGAACAACCTGCCAAAGCAGGTTCAGCAGGTAGCCTGCTCCCCGACGGTAGCGCAGGGAGTTGAGCAGCGCGCACTTGTCAATCTGAAGGCAGCTCTCAGCGGGCAACATCCACATCACAAAAGCCACCGCTATAATTAGCCTTACTTGGCTGGCGGTCAGCCTTTATGTTTCCTTCCCACCCCTCCAAAAAAAACAAGCAAAGGCATCTTTGCTCCCGGGTGATGGAGCAGCGTGTTACTGAGAACCAGGAGAGAGGTCACGGGGACCCTCGCTCGCTCTTTTTTTTGTGTAAACAAGGTTGCCCTCCTCCTGTAGATGTGTCCTCCTCCTGCCCCAATGGCCCCGGCTTGGGCAGCCCGGCGCTGACGCAGAAATGGAAACGGGGTGAATTTGAAAGGAGAAAAAGCCCAGAGGCAGAGCCGCTCTCTTCCTCCTGCCCTCCACCGTGCCCGCGGGGCAGGGGTGGCAGCTCCCCATCTGCACAGGAGCCAGGGAGAGGATGCGCACAGGTAGCGGACCGGGAGAAAAGGTGTGTTTGTAACAGATTTGGGAACCTTTGTCTTGGGAG
The DNA here is from genome assembly GCA_008711295.1 of Anarhynchus alexandrinus. Classification (NCBI taxonomy): domain Eukaryota; kingdom Metazoa; phylum Chordata; class Aves; order Charadriiformes; family Charadriidae; genus Anarhynchus; species Anarhynchus alexandrinus. The sequence goes on from VUYV01000249.1 coordinate 985,233, forward strand.
CGATTACGTGCATTGGTGGAAGGAGCTGCAGGTGCTGGAGCAGGTTAGGAGCCAGGGCGTGTTTTACAGAACTGAAACCTCTGATCAAACCTGGCTGCACGTTACTGGTACAGGAGCCGTCCCTAAAGAAACCTTTCGTTTATGTTAAAAGAAAGTGAGATGAAGACTCAAATGGAGATGATAAACTTGATTTTTTTTTTTTTCTAAAGATGTTTTTGAGTTGCCAATTTCAGTAACTCCCTGAGACCAGGCAAACAACTAAGTTGAAATACCAGGAAGGTTTAGCGTTGACTTTCTTAATGTCTCTGCCTACAGCAAGATCTAGCCAGCGTGGAAGAAAGCTCCTTTAATTAAATCCGAAAGGGCTGTATAATCTAGAATAATACCTACGGCCTTTTGTGTCGGTGGGATGGGGTTACCTTTGGGTAAATACACTGGAACAGGGCTCACAGGCTGTCCCCGTTACAGACTTTTCCTGCAGTCCTTCATAACAGAGTTGAGCAGATCCCCCTCTCCCTTTGCTTTCACTTCTCTGCGACCTGCTCACAGCGAGCTGAGGAGGCCTTCCTTGATGCCACCACGCACGTGCAATAGGTATATAATTCAATATATACCAAATACATACAAAATCTCTTGTCTGAAACCCCCCGGTTTTAAATGCGGTTCAAAGAGCAAATGTGTTCTGAGCCACAAGTCCCAGTTTCAACTGGAATACGGGCCATGCTTTAAAACCAGTTTTAACCTAGGTGCCCACTGCCTCTCTGAGGCAGGCCAAGCACGCTGTGCTGCGCCCAGCGGCGCGGATCAACCTCGTAACCACTGCACTGCTGTGCTTCAGGATGGGGCGTGAATTTTCAGTGCCGGGACCGGGTTCCCCTTGAGCCTTGTTCCTTGTGTTGTCCTTTCCACCCATGGAACCAGCCGTGAAACACTCCCCCCTGGTTTTCCCATCTCCACTCCGGTTTGCCCGGATGAAAGCAACGCAAGATGTGCAATAAGAGTCTCAAAGCAAACGGGACCCTGAGCAGGAGGACACTGTCCTTCAGTTACAGCAAGGCAGGAGTCTGAATTCCTCCTTAAATCTGGTCCAGTCCAGAGTCAAGCCCTAGAAGAGAGGAAATTGTGCTTGACAGATGCAATCATATGCAAATGGCTGTAGAAGAGGGGAAATTATCATCTACAAACATTGGGCAGAAATTCCATCTGCCGCCGCCTCAAGAAGGGCTCTTAATAAATTCTGAGACAGCAAAGTGACACACATCTTAATCAAGACTTAATCCATGGAATTAATTCACTGCGCGTTTCTGCATAATTCCGGGAGTAATGCTAAAAGCCACGGCAATATCAGCAGCAGATGGACTCCCCCTACTCCATGCAAAGGTATTAAAGAAAACACAGCCCCTGTCACATCACTTCGTGTACGTACACAGGGCAAAAAGCAACAGGGCTGTGCCCTGCTGCTGCCAGGAGCTTCCACAGCCAGCGGACATCAAAGGTCAGGCTCGCGGCGAGGTGGAAATGGAAACCAGCCTCGCCGCAAAGATGGAGCCGCCGCCGCTTCTCTCCCACGGGAGAGGAGAAGCCCGGAGTGAGGCAAAGGTCTGGGAAACCCACCACCAGGTCCCTTCGTTAGACGCTGCTTTTGGAGAGCGCCGATTGAGGAGGGTGTCGAGACAGATTTGTGGGCACCCAGGAAAGGCTGGGGATGGAGGTCAAGCGAAGGGGAGGGCGAGGGGAGCTGCTGGGGGTTTTGCAGGCGAGACCGGCTGCGGGAACCAGACGGATAACCATTAGAGATGGCTCCCTGCCCTCTCGCCCCGGCCTGGGAAGCATGCTGCAGGTATGGGGGTCAGCCTTGCCAAGGGCCCTGGTGGCAGCCCTGCTCAAATTGACAGGAGGTTTTAGACAGCTCTGAAAATACATTCTTAGTCACTGTCATCCACCTCCAAAGGAGGTGCAACAGCTACGTGATTAATCTCTTGTTTACATGTCTGAAAGCTAGCGCAGTCCAGACGAAGTACTGCCTTCAGCAGGTTCCCTCCCCGACACACACGGATCCGAGGGGCCGGGCAGTCCTTCACCAGCTAGAATCCAGTCTTCACAACTGACTTCCACCTGCAGTTTGGAAGTCCCAAACGCCTGGTCCAAACCTTCCCCCTAAACCCGGGGGTCCCAGATCACGGCACGGCGCATCAGCTGCTGTTATGTTTTAGAGCAAGAGGCTCCCTGGCTGGGAAGGTGAGGTACAAGCTGGGGTGACTAGAGTTTTAGGAGGTGCTCTGGTCCCCTCAAAGCGGTCCAGCCTTCAGAAACCATGACACCTACATTGGTGGCAATGCATCGTCCTGCATGCGGCAGGGTTAGGATCCTAAAGTCAGATTAAGGGCTAACAGAGGGCCAGCTCACCTTCCCAAGCTGACGTGGCTGGGCTTGTAGCACGTACTGCTTCATGCCTGCCTCTTCATCAGCATCCAGTGTGGTCCAGAAAAAAGTGGTGCTCTCAGCCGAGCTCTTGTGGGCCATACGGATGGAGGGTGCGGGGAGCCCCTGAGAAGAACACGATGAGAATAATTGACCCTGGGACGGAGAAGTGTGGAAAGAGGTGGTAGAGGAGTCCCGGCGGTGCCTGCAGTTGCGGGGAGCAGCACCACCAGCTTCCCAGCTGGGATGCTTTGAGCCAGGGGAGGTGGCTCGCAGGCACAGGACGGTCACTTGAGGGGACACGGGGAACCTTCAGCCAGGATGACCTGAGGCTGGAAGTGAGCTGCTGGTGCAGCCAGGGTCACTCATTGCCAGGCACCCAAGGGTGTGTAATGCGATTCCCATGATAATTCAGGCTCCAGAGATCCTCATGTACCCTAAAGGAGTCCGCTTGCACTGCCTGGGTCCCTGCTCACGGCAGTGGCTGAGCAGGCAGACGCGCGTGGCACCGATAGGAAGGTGCAGGAGTGCTTTTCTTTTGGGATGCGTGCGTGTACCTCTGCGTTAGCGCTCTCTGGAAAGCTCTGCTTGGGCTTGGCTGGTTTGTGGAGGAGCGAGGGAGAAAGAGGAGGGGAGCTGGGCAGGGAGGATGGGAGAGGCGGGATGTCTGGGGAAGGTGCTAACAGCCCTTGGCTGGCCCAGAACCACTTCCTCAGATCTCCGTTACACAGCATGCTCCCGGCGTTGCTATTTCAGTCTGAATGTCACCTATAAATTGGAGGCTCTTTCTCTGAAGGCTGCAAATAGAAGTGTCACTAGATGATCTTTGATTTATAGGGAAGCTCAGCAGAAAGCCTGGCGTGTCCATTTTCCAGCCAGGAAACTCAAAGGGATCCAAGGATCACACAAGGATCCTTTGCTTTTCGTAGACCTTTCCTCAAGGGTTGGCAAGTCCCTCCCGGAGAGGGTGGGGAGAGGTCACACACACAGATTCATCTTCCTAATCACCTTGTGCCTGCTGCTTTTTCAGATTCCTCCGCCGCCGCCACCCATCCCTGCTCCATGGATTTCAACCTGCTGGCAGACGCGGAGGCTCGCAGCCCAGCCTTGTCTCTCTCGGACTCTGGAACCCCTCAACACGAACACAGCTGCAAAGGGCAGGACCACAGCGGTGAGTGCGAGAGAGGCGCCGACCCGTCCTTGCGGGTGGATCCGGGTGGCCAATGGCTTGCGGAAGCCGGCTGCCGTCCTCCTGGGGACACGCTGAGCTTCCTCGCGTGCCACAAGCCGGCACAGTGCTGCGGCACCATGGCCATCCCGCCAAGCAGGGGGAAGGCACAGGGGTGCATATCGCAATGACAGCCATCAGGAGGGCGAGAGCACCATCCCAGCGATGGGGTTGCCTGGCCCCGGCCGCAGGAAGCCACCGCTGACAGAGGGCACAGCCCGTGGCAGGCAGGAGTCAGGCAAGCCGGGTCACTGCCCAACCAAGATTTTATTGTATTTGCCTAAATGGGGTCCCCAGAGCAGGAGAGCTCTCCCCACAACACGGGCAATCTCATCCAGGGCACAGAAGGCTACACCTGGTTATAACCTGCCTGCTTTTTCCCTTTTTTTTTTTAAACTCTGCTTAAATTGCTTAGGTTGAAACTTGCCATGCTATGGGTTAACCTTGGGCTGAACTTTCCAGGTTCAGGCAATAAGAAGGAAGATAAATAGCATCTTGCCCCTGCTTTAATTAAAAAAGCCTGGTCACCTGTGCCCTCGCTGCACGGCTCTGCAGTGGGCTGCTCCTGTCCCAAGGAGGTGCCTCTGCCCATTCCCAAAGGCTGAACAAACCCCAAACCTACCGCGTTCTTTATTAGGCTCTGAAGAAGAAACCATCACTATTCACACCTGCTCAGAAATCAGCTACCAAATGCTATGGCTTCCCCTGGATTTTGCGTGTCCTGTGACTGCTCTATCCCTCGTTGCTCTGGATGCGGCAGGACGACGCAAAGCTGCCAGTGCCAGCGTGAAGAGAGGCGAGGGCTGGGGACAGCCAGCCGCTCCCCACGTAGAGCCCCCAGGGCTCACCCGCATGCAAAAGCTAATAATGCCTAACGATGCAGATTAAAATTCCCCCGAGTAAGTATCGTACAGGGAGTTACGCTGGGCTAACTATGGGCAGAGAATCCACCTGCCAAATTCCCCACCGCAGGCGTACCTTAGTTGGGCACATCCCCAAGCTCAGTGGCTCCTTCTCAGCTGCTTCGGATGCACGGCGGTCGTCTCCATTCAAGTGGCCTTCCCGATCGAGCCCACCCCAGCACGCCGCAGAACTGCCAATTTAGGAGCCCACTTTTTTTTTTTCCATTAGGCGTGAGCAGCTAATTCCAGCTATGACCGCAGTCGTTTCATTGAGTGGGCGAACGGGCACGAGATATATTCCACAACCTATTTTGGGTTGACAATAAACGCCGGGTGCCTGGCTACGTCACTCCCCGCTGTCTTCAACAGTCTAGAAATAAAATGGTTCTGGGAGGCGGGCGTTTGCCAGCGCTACCTGCACGCAGAGGCGGGCGGCTTGTGCGTCCGCACCAGAGAGGCCGATGGCGGCCACATGTCACCGGTGTCAGGCAGAGGAGAGAGTGCCACCAAGGGCTGCCTGGGATGGGGCAGGGCTGCGCTTCGGGCACTTCTTGCCACTCCTCAGGAGAGCAGCTTCCCTACTCCTTGGCTCCGCTTCCTTCGTCGGCAGAGTAAGAGATCCCGAGGAAAGGAGCACAAACCTCGCTTGGCTGGGCTCAGCTCTCGGAGGTCCTCAGTGTCCTCCAGTGGTGCGGTGCGGTTTGTGCCACCCCCTTCTGTTAGGTTTCATCAGGCAGCACAGGTCAGGGGGAGAGCGCGGAGGAGGAGGGAGGAGGTGAGGAACTGCCCCGCATCTCCCCGTATTCTGTTCCTCAGCCTGGATTCGGGGCACCCACAGGCTCCGTCCCTTGTTTCCCTGTATTGCCATGCTTTTGGTCCCCACTGCAATGCCCAAGCGCTGCACCGTTTACGGAGGGCACTTTTTCCCTGCCTAGGGAAGAAGCAGAAACAGAGGGTGACATTCCCTATAAGCAATGCTCAGGAAGAGCCACAGGTGGCAGGTACAGAAACAGAGAGGACGATAAGAGGAACGTGTCGCTGCAGAGATATTTCCAGGCTCAACGTCAGGATTGCTACATCTCCTTGGACTTCACCAGATTTGTAGAAAGTTCTACACCAGAAGATGAATACCAAAGCAGGATACTTGGTGAGCTTTTCCACCCAGATGCAGCCCATAAGACAGTGGTACCTTCGCTCCATCCTCGTTCCCTCTCGGTATAGTTTCTACCTGCGGGAAGAAGGGCAATCCTGAGCAGGAGCTCCCGATTAGGGCGCAGCCTCCTGCTTCGATATATCCCCTTTGGAAATCCACATTTGTCAGGGGCTCCTGTGGGAACATATCCCCCATATGCATCAGGCTCTTAATTAGCCCAGACTTAGCAGATGAACAAACAAACCAAGCGTCCCTTCGTCTAAGCCATTCCTAATAGCTAACTCGGACGTGGTGGCATTGCTGCCCTCTTAATCTGTTTTGGAGATGGATAATGTGGGAATCTCGTTCTTCCAGCACTGGCTTAGAGCACTGGGCTAAGGAAACCAGGTTTATCTCCTTGGCAAGAACCACTATAAAAAAGATCCACATGCTTCCAAGAGTTCTGCTGAACGTGGGATCCCCACATGAAGATGCTCGTGGGAACGAGAAGAGTACCATGAGACCACAGCGAGGTCCTACCGTTCCACTTTTCAGGTCCTATGGCTTTGTCTGTTTCAAGAGCACACTGGGAAAGCTCTCATGTGGGTACACCCTGGATGGAAACACGGGCTGGTCCTGGCACTGGGAGTGTGAGACAGCACCTTCCCGCTCAGCAGAACCAGCTCGCGCCCTGCTGTCGTGAGCAAGAGCGAGCTCGCTCCTCCCCGTGGAGGAAGGCAGGTGGCAAGGAGGGTCTTCCCAGGAACAGCAGAGGGAGGTTTCCGAATTAACACGCTGCCGCAGGAGCAGGGTAGTGGCACCAGGGACAGGAGCATCTCCCAGGGCCGGGCTCCCATAACGCACCCGCTGTTGGGTACAGTGCTGCCCTGCAGCAGAGTCCTTTTTCTGTTGGGGCTCGGGTGCTTTTTAGTCTCTCTCAGGCTCTGTCTTTTCCATTTAGCTTTTATGGGGCATATTTTTCCAGCGCACATCCATCTGACTTGAGGAACGCTTTTTTCCCCTCGCACAGCCGTATTCCAGGTTACTGTTTTCTTGCCTCCCTGCTTTTTAAGGGGCTGTACGGGACATCTTCCATGTTAGGGTTTTTCTGGACTTTTAAGCCTTTTAAGCTAGCTTCCACTTAAAAAAAACCACAACCAAACAGAAAAATCTTTTGAATCTGAAACTCAGCAGAGCGAGATCCAGAATTTTTAAAAGGTTCTTCTCCCAGATGCAACAGTTTGGCAACTGCTCGCATTAATTCATACTTAGTTTAGCTGAGTATTTCCCACTGTAAAAGAACACCTCCCCTCCCTGCTGAAAACCTGATTTTCAGCTGGAACTGCTTCACATTGCTTCTCGATCAGAGGAAGGAGGTGGTGAACATCAGAAATTATTTATTTTCACAGGAATAAGTATCTCCAATGGTGACCTGTCTTGGTTCCCAGCAGAATTAAACACGAGCTGTAGCTTTCCTCCCTGTAGTTGTCCTCCACAGATTGCCCAAGTGCTCAAACGTGACATTTTCTTCCTATGAGGAGAGGCTGAAAGAGTTGGGGCTGTTCAGCCTGGAGAAGAGAAGGCTCCAGGGAGACCTTATTGCGGCCTTCCAGTCCCTAAAGGGGCTCCAGGAGAGCTGGGGAAGGACTTTTTACTGGGGCATGGAGTGATAGGACGAGGGGGAATGGCTTCAAACTGGAAGAGGGCAGGTTTAGATTGAACATTAGGAAGAAGTTTTTCCCTTTGAGGGTGGTGAGGCACTGGCACAGGTTGCCCCGAGAGGTTGTTGAGGCCCCATCCCTGGAGGTGTTCAAGGCCAGGCTGGAGGTGACCTTGGGCAGCCTGGTCTGGTGGGAGGTGTCCCTGCCTATGGCAGGGGGGTTGGAACTCGATGATCTTCAAGGGCCTTTCCAACCTAAACCATTCTATGATGGAAGATACTTCTATTTGCATTCTGTCCCCGTTTGCAGAGTACCGACAGCCCCAGGAGGGGCTGTGGCACAGGGAAGTACCTGTCTGCCCACCTCCAGCCATGGCAGCCCAAAGCTCAGCATTTAGGCCTGGGCTTAACGCCTGGGAGGAGGCTGAGCTGTGCTTTTCGGTTAGATACCAGTTTGAACACTGGAGAATTCCAAGATGTTCATTTAAGGGGCAACGAAATGAAAAGATGCTGCCTCAGGGAGAGGGATCTCCAAGCGAGGAGGAGGGCAGGGGCAGAAGGACAGGGAGACGCTAGAGTACTTCCTGAGTCTGAGAGAGGCCTTTTCCTACTTTTTAAAAATAAAAATATATGCACCTAAATAAGAAGGTAGAGGAGCAAGATGGGAGGAAGGATAAAAATTGTGCTCCTCAGGTTTAGTTAATTTAAGAGCCTCAACTTGCTATCGTTGGCAATTAGCCTTTTCCCATCGCTTGCCCACAAAAACACTGCTGGGTCTTTTGCTGTGTCATAAGTGGCAATTTCTGTTCCGTTTTTCTCCAGGGCGCCTTAGGCAGAGAGTTTTGAGCAGAGTAGGGAACTGCTGGCCTGGGTAAGTTCTGCCACCATCACCCATCTTAACTGTGACAAACAAAAACCAGAGGTTGGAAGTTTGGAAAATCCCAATCCAGTCGCTTGGAAGCTGACAACCCTTCGAGCAGTTAAACGAGGGCAAGCCGTGCTGCGTCAAGGGGCTGGTGGTTTTGGTACAGGGTGGATGCCTGCTCTCAAGGGCAGGGGAAGGACACAGGACCACTCCTAGGGGTGCAGCTGCCGGTGGCCGGCAGCAAAGGGGGACCTCACTGAGCGCGCTTGTTGCCCCAAGGACGGGCTCCCCGAATGCATCCAAACCCCCGAGTTAACTCAGAGGATCTCTCCCATCTTTCTGTTTCTCGCACAGATACCGAGAAGTCCCAGCAAAACCAGACAGACGACTCCAACCCTGAAGACGGCTCGCTCAAGAAGAAGCAGCGGAGGCAGAGGACGCACTTCACCAGTCAGCAGCTCCAGGAGCTGGAAGCCACTTTCCAGAGAAACCGTTACCCAGACATGAGCACCAGGGAGGAGATTGCAGTCTGGACCAACCTGACGGAGGCACGAGTCCGGGTAGGACTGCAGCCCTCCCACCTTCCCAGGCCCAAGTTTGTGGGGAGGAAGCTGGCTGTGATACAAGCCACCAAGCTGTCCCCAAACCAGGGAAGGAATTAGGGGCACTAGAAAATGTCCCTGTCTTGAGAACACCTCACCAGGCTCTACACCCGAGATTTGACACATCCAGCCACGCGCGTATCCCATGCTGGTGGTGTCTTCCCCACGGGGTGGCACCTTGCAATAACACAGGGAGATGAAAAGCCCAGGCTCTGCCCCACAGAGCCCCACCAGCTGGCTGCCCCGACCCAGCAGACCCCTTCCTTGCAGTACCATTCTCTCCCAGCCTCAGCCTTGCTGGAGGGCGCTCTTTGGGGTTCCCAAACCACCGTGCAGTCACAGGCATAGCGTGGCAGGGCTCCAGCTGGAATGAGAGCTTCTCTCCGCTACTAGAAATATGAGTTAGCAGCACTATGAATAGCCTTCCAGCAGCTTCCATGCTCTAGGAAGTTATATTGTTTGGGTCCCTCCAACACTAACAGATTTTCCTGTTAGAAGACAGACTTCCAACACCCCACCCCAAGCTGGTCCCAAGGTGAAGTCAGAACAAGAGAGGTTGTTTCCTCCACTCAGCGGCTCTCAAACCACATCCCCAGAACACTTTTCTCCCAAGCCACACAACCCCAACCCCTCCTCCTGGTCTGTGGTGACTTGGAAATACAGCAAGTATTTTCCTCCCTTTTCCCCATATAAAGGGCATCTGTTTGTCGAGTGAGGTGGGTTATTCTGTACGTTGTAAGATGGCAGTGGTTGGGTTTTGATCTCGTTGGTGATTCTCGCTGGGAGATGACCCTGCAGCCCAGATATCTTGCTGCAACCCTTTCCTGATGCTCAGCCTCCCAGCTCTCTGGGACCATCCCCAGCCCTTCAACAGCTCTCTCCGTGCTGGGCAAAGAGACGAGGGCAAGGCCCCTTCCAGGGACAGCCCGGAGCAATTCCCATCCCCTCCCTCTCCCTCTCTCTCACAGGTCTGGTTCAAAAACCGCAGAGCCAAGTGGAGGAAACGGGAGAGGAACCAACAGGCCGAACTGTGCAAGAACAGCTTTGGAGCCCAGTTCAACGGACTGATGCAGCCTTATGACGACATGTATTCCAGCTATTCCTACAACAACTGGGCCACCAAGGGGCTCGCCACCAGCCCGCTCTCGGCCAAGAGCTTCCCGTTCTTCAACTCCATGAACGTCAGTCCCCTCTCCTCCCAGCCCATGTTCTCCCCACCCAGCTCCATTGCCTCGATGACCATGCCTTCATCCATGGTCCCTTCTGCGGTGACCGGAGTACCGGCCTCCAGCCTCAACAACCTGGGAAACATCAACAACTTGAACAGCCCGAGCCTCAACTCCGCTGTCTCATCCAGTGCCTGTCCTTATGCCTCAACAGCCAGCCCCTACATGTACAGGGACACATGCAACTCCAGCCTGGCCAGCCTGCGGCTGAAGGCCAAGCAGCACGCTAACTTCACCTACCCGGCGGTGCAGACGGCGGCTTCCAATCTGAGCCCTTGCCAATACGCTGTGGACAGGCCCGTATGAAGGGCTGCCCTCCGCCAACCAGGGACTTGACCTTAGCCTGACAAAAGGAGACCTTTAGCCCTACAACAGCGTACGTCCTGCAGAGAGTGAGAGTGAACACGAGAGAGCAAGAGAGCGAGAGAGAGCAAGAGCGAGCGGCGAGCAGGCAGACGGACCTCTACGAAGATTTGTCTAACTATCGTATGGTGAATTTTTGACTGTCTTTCCCCTCCCGAACCCCTTCCCCCTCTTGCCCACCAAACCTCCTCCTTCGTGGTAAAGAAACCAAAACAGTCTACTGGAAGCCCCATGGGGAAGTAGGAGCCCCGACGCGCGGCGTGCTTAACCCACGGGCAGCAGAACCAAGTGTGTTTCTATCTGCCCCTCCGAGCCCCGCAGGGGTGAGCTCCCCAAATCCCTGGGACGGCACGGGCAGCCGGACGCCACCCCTGCAGGGAACAGCCAGGGACAGGGCAACGCGGGGGCCGCCGTTCGGTGCTTGGCTGACCGCTTCTACCCGCACGCGTGCGAGACTCCAGTTAAAGACGTCTTGCCCACTTATTTATCACACAGCCGGTAAGGAAAGCCTCGTCTCAGTCGATTGGCATCTCTCTTTATAACGCATAGATACACATGGCCCTTCAGACTTGAAGCCTTTAGGAACTGGGAGTTGTAAGAATATGAATTATGTGTGTGTGTATATATATCTTATATATATACAAATACATATATAGACATTAAAACATGCTTTTTTTTTTTTTGTTTTGTACGTGAAATAACCTACAACGTAGACCTTAAAACCAAAAACCCCGTAAAGCAAGCACATCCACCGAGGCAGCGTCCTGCCGTTCATGCTTTACTGCTTCAGTCGTTTCCCATCGGAGAAGAACACCTTTGCCAGTGTACATCCAAAGCATCCCCTTTTGCAACAATCAGCTCCCCCGTGCACATCTCCTTCCCTTCCCTTCTCCAAATCCCATTTCCAAAAAAGGATAATAAAATAAAAGTTGGCACAATCCCTTTAAGGCTTCTGCCTGTCTGGTTATTGAGAGCACGAACCCGCGTCTGAAGGCTCAGAAATCAAGCGCCAGCGTCCCAGGCGAGGGTGGGCGTCTTTGGGAGCGCCGGCACGAGGCAGCCCAACTTGAAACGGGGGCCTGAGGTTTGGAGGAGCCATCTCTGTTCCTCACAAATCAAACACCTGACTCCTCGGGATGGCAAAAGCCCGCAGACGTGATATGAAGGGGGAAAACAAGCCCCCCTCCCTGCTCCCTGTCCGCACGCACCCACTGTGGCAGGAAAGTTGAGCATCTCCTGGCTCAGGCTTCCCCGCCATGCTGGATTGGGGCCGGTGCTTTTGGGGTCCTGGCAGCCTGGGGCAGGGGAGCCCCTCCAGGCACCCCCGCTCCAAACAGCGGTCCCCCCGGGAGAGGATGGCCCTGCTGGCTTGCCCCTGCGCGGTTTCTATTGGGGAAGCTGTAAAATCGAGGTGGCTCTCCTCAGATGTACGTGCACCGGGGGGACCTGCTGCTCCAGCCAAGGCAGAGGGATGCAGCGGGTTCCTCCAAGGGCCCAAGGAAGGTCCACGTGCAGCAGGGGAGCAGGACATCCCGTCCCAGTGCAGCCTCCTTTCCCTTCATCAGGCACACGCTCCAAGGGGAAAGCACAACCCTGGTATTTTACTTTTCTCTTGGGCAAAAAATAACCCAAAACACATCAGCACATCAAACTGTCTCACTTGGATGACTGGGACAGGCAAACCTGGCATAAACCAGGTTTCTACCAGGTTGTTAGCATGCAGAGAGGAAGCAAGTTCTTCGCTAAGAAGGGATCCTCACTAGGACACAGTAAGAGGTCCCTCACAAGCAAAGTGCACAAACCACTCAGTCTTTGCCAAAGCTTATTCCACAGGGAGCAGCTGCTGCTGAAGGTATTGGTGAGCAGATGCCGAAAGCGGTCACAGATATCAGCCCAACTTCACTGTAACAAAATTATTCTTTGCTCTGAGCTAATCCAAAATGAGGGAGCCAAGTTACCATGCACTGAAACAGCTACCGCTGAAGTACAACCCCATCTGCAGCGTGCATTCAAAGGTCAAGCACAAACACCTAAACCAGACATCGCGCATCCAAGACAAGACCATTCATCGTAACCTGGGTCCTACCTTGCCACTGGGTACCAGTGCTGCTGAGGTAGCTTCAGCGGGCAGTCTCCGTTCTGTGCTGGAGCCTCCATCCAGCGGCCTTCCCACCAAACACGTGCCTGGTCTTGGTGCCATTGTGCATGACTCCCTTCTCTGCCATGGGTCTCTCCCCTAAAGGAAGAGAGGAGGGCCTGGGCTTCTCTCTAATGTCCTCTCCTCCACTAAGCCTGACTCACAGCTGAGTCCAACTCCTCTCCCTGATAACCTGAACCAGGTGGTGCCACAATCCCCTCCTACTCCTCGAATAAGTAGCTGAGCTCTCTGTACACCTGGTCCTTCCCCTACACCATTTCCGTGCACTCTGCCCCTCCACCCCATGCTGACCTCAAGCACAGGTGGGAACATGGCAAAGCCCGAACAGGTGTCCCCCATATAGATGCAACTTTGCCTGGAGAAGAAACTGAAGGGAGACCTAAGCTTCCCTTTCACTTGGGTGATGTGTCTGTGGAGGAAAAGCAAATTGTCCCTTCTTTTCTCCCTGCCTGAAGCCAAGAGCAGCATGAACTCCTCCTTCCCTTTTAACCTGCTCTAGTAGCTGCACTTTGCTTGAGCAGTTTCATAGAATTGTCTAGGTTGGAAGGGACCTTTAAGATCATTGAGTCCAACCATTGACCTAACACTGCCAAAATCACCACTAAACCATGTCCCTAAGCACCATGTCTACCTGTCCTTTAAACACCTCCAGGGATGGTGATTCAACCACTCCCCTGGGCAGCCTGTTCCAATGCTTGACAAGCCTTTCTGAGAAGGAATTTTTCCTAATATCCATCCTAAACCTCCCCTGGCACAACTTGAGGCCATTTCCTCTTGTCCCATCACTTGTTACTTGGGAGAAGAGACCGACCCCCACCTCGCTACAACCTCCTTTCAGGTAGTTGTAGAGAGTGATAAGGTCTCCCCTGAGCCTCCTCTTCTCCAGACTGAACAATCCCAGTTCCCTCAGCCGCTCCTCGTGAGACTTGTGCTCCAGACCCCTCACCAGCTTCACTGCCCTTCTCTGGACACACTCCAGCACCTCAGTGTCTTTCTTGTGTGAGGGGCCCAAAACTGAACACAGTATTCTCACTGTCCCCCAGTGCTGAGTACAGGGGGACAATCACTGCCCTAGTCCTGCTGGCCACACTATTTGATACAGGCCAGGATGCTGTTGGCCTTCTTGGCCACCTGGGCACACTGTTGGCTCATATTCGGCCGGCTGCCTACCAACACCCCCAGGTCCTTTTCTGCCGGGCAGCTTTCCAGCCACTCTTCCCCAAGCCTGTAGCACTGCATGGGGTTGTGTTTCTGTGCAGCTTTGGTTGTCCTCCACATGGCTGTGATGCTTGTGGGGATCCTCTACTTCTCCCACAGAGAAGATGAGGTTCAGTTGAGGTGAGGTTGCACAAAGCTGACTACTGCTGACCATTGCAGGATTCAGCAGATGAAAGATACGCCCAAATATACAGATCAGAAGGCCAACTCCAGCACACAGTTCTCATGATCTGTTGTTGGAGCCGGTGGGGAAAAGTCAAGACCTAGTTTAGGTACTGATTTTTCAGCCTGAGGTTTTCCATGCAGTCATTTCAATTAACGTTATGCCAGACCAGTCTGATTTCCGAGCAGGACAGACTCAGTCAGTACCCACACAACACAACTGGTGCATGCAAGTGTGTGGCCAGTGGCTCTGCAGGCTGGCTAGTTGGTTCACCTTTCTCCTTCCCAATCCTGTACAGAGAAGATGATGGGGTCTGTTTCTGCAGTCAGAGGTATTGCACCGTACAGGATCCAGACCAGATGGCAAACCACACACCAGCTGAGCTGAGGACGCTTTGTACAATGGCACCAAATACCTGACACAACCTTTGGAAAACCTTAAAATCTGCAGACACCAGAGATGGCCAACAGTAAATAACGAAGTGAGCAAGTTGGCAGCAGAGAGCCCTGGGAGACGGATCCTACTTTCCAAATGCCGCGTGCTTTCCTGATGCAGCTGAGCTGGTACAGCCTCCCACGTTCGACTCCCTCCCCGTGGGGCCAGGACATGGACATCGTGCTGTCTGGTATAGCACAAATACAGCAGGTGTCCTACAGACTTTCTCCAGGACCTCTCTCTCGCAAGTCCCCGGTACCTCCCTAGCTGTGTCTCCTTGGTACTGCAACCCAATGAAGTGGTTTTTAGCAGAGTCCTGCTTATTCAAAAGACCTGTTAGGAAAGTAACTTGGTCACTGGATACTTCCCAATCTGCAAATTTAGCAAGTGCACATTCTCCTCCATCATCCAGGTCATTAATGGAAATGCTGAACAAAACCAAACCCGGCACAGATGTCCCTGAACTTCACTCAACAGACCCCTTCCTTTTCAACAGTGAACCATAGATAACTCTCTGGGTATAATTATCCAATGGGTTTTGTACCTACCCAACATCCCCTCTACATCATGCTTAAGAGCCACTTAAATGGCAGCCAGGGCTCTTCTTCACCATGCCCTTACCCTGTCATAGAGGAAAATCAGATTACTTTGACCAGATTCTGTCCTTGATAAGTCCATATGGCTCCTGCTCATCTCCACTGCTTACAAGTAGTGACATTATTTGTTCGAGCACTTTTTGGTGGGTGAGAGGATTTAATGCTCAGCAGTTCCTGGGTTTTGACCCTGGTCCCCATTTTGGGGGGAGGAGCGAGGAAAGCACAAAGCTTGCATTTTACAGTCTTCCCATGCCTCACTGTCCCCCAGTAATTCCCATAGACAACAGCAAGTATTTCTGGGATTGCTTTGCGAGAAGTTTACTGCGCTCAGATGGTCTGAAAAATTCCAATTCATCTAAATACTCTCTCACTTGCACTTTCCTTATGCAAGACCAGTCTTTTGCCCCCATCACCATCATGGCTTGTGCTATCTGTGTCCCCGTAGCTGCCTTTATCTGAAGGCTAATGCAAAGCCCACCGAACAGTTGGGTCTCCCCAGTGGCGACCATCGGTGTTCTCTCTCTCTGCTGAAAAGCAGCACCACAGCGTCCTTGGTTAGTCTCTCACTGTTCATACAGCGGAGAGTTGTTTTCTGGCTTGTACCACACCGCTCAAATAGAGCCCCAAATCGCAGACTGGATGCGAACATCCGAGCTCCCGCTGGAGACAGGAAAAAGTGGGCTCAGGCAGACAGATAGCTGTGAGAGGTGGGTTTAATTTCTGTCTTCGTTGCCTTTCAGGACCTGGTTGCAGCCCGGCACGGCAGGGCCCGGGGTGGGGGTACGTTCCCCACCGCCCGCAGCACCGCCGAGGCCGGACCCCCGCGGGCCGGTGTCCCCCCGCCCGCCGGGCGGCGGGGAACGGGCAGGACCGCCGGTGACAGCAGGGGAGCTGGTGTCACCTAGCGGCTGCCGGCACCCAGGGCAGCCCGGGGTTGCGCAGGGATGGGGGATGCCGCGCTCCTGCCCGCGCCCGGGGGACGGGAAAAGCCTCCGGGCAAATCCTCCACCTCCCTCGGTGCCCGCCGGCTCTCCAGCCCCGCTTCACCGCCTCCTGCAGCCTGGGGCTCCGTCTCCTCCTGCCCTGGAAGGTCCCCTGCCGGGCCTGTGCCAGAGCTGCAGGGCTGCTGCCCCGCATCCCGCATCCTCCCCGCATCCCTTCGGCCACCCCTAAGCCAAGCTGCTCCAGCTGCCCAGGAGTCCCCAAAGGCACCTTCAGCGGGGACCACGGCTCCCCCCGAGCAACGACCCCTGCGCAAGAGAGGCAACTAATTGCTGTCTGTGCCCTCAGTAATAGAGAGAGTATATAGAGAATATAGAGAATAGAATAGAATAGAATAGAATAGAATAGAATAGAATAGAATAGAATAGAATAGAATAGAATAGAATAGAACAGAACAGAACAGAATAGAGTAGAATAGAATAGAATATATAGAATATATAGAATATATAGAATACATAGAATATATAGAATATAGAGAGTATATAGAGAATAGAGAGTAATAAGTAATAGAGAACCAAAATAGACAAAACCTCAAGGTACATCCCCTCCAAAACAGGTCTGTTGGCTATTTCAGCTCACCAGCAACACATAAGAGAGAGTTTTTTCTCTTCTTCAAAGAGTAGCAGGAGGAGTCGTTTCCACAAAGCTTGAGGGAACTAGCACCGACCTGGGGAAGGAGGATGCCGTTATTAGCTCCCCGAGTCCCAGCAAGCACCACCGCTTTCCTCACACCCGCAGCTCAGCACTCCAGACAACTCACCAAACAGCAGCAATATCAAACACAGGAGAAATCAAAGCGTTCCCCTGCCTAGGCCTGGGCGATTTCTTGTTATTTCTTGTTTAGCCAGAGAGAACAGCAGGACGAAGGGGCTGATGCTGGGCCCACGGCGTGCATTCCCCGGGGAGGGCAGAGGGCAGGCGGGGTAAGGCGAGCCCTCCTGGCAGCGTTGGAAAGGGAGTACCCTCATTCTGGGAGGAGGGATGTGGCCTTTTGAAAAGCTGCCATGCCTCTTGGAGGGGGAGAGAGGGTCCCTAGAAGACACCGTCAGCAAACCCTCCTTCTGCTGCGATTATTCCCGGCCACACGCAAGATACTTCCTACCCCAGAAGGCTGCATGGATGGACCGGCAGCAAAGAGCTCTTCCAGAGGTGAAACCTTCTGGAGATACAGAGCCCTCCTTCCAGTGCCATGCTCTGCAGCGCTGAGCGAGGCAGTGCTGGCAGAGCGAGGGCGGTCGGGGAGCCGACCTCATCCCACGGAGCATCACCCCCGGAGCACCAAGCGCGTGTCAGGCAGGTTAGGCAGAAAAGAGCGACTGTGGAAACACACCACACCTTCAATGCTCTTGTGCTTGCAGTGGAGCCTGGCGCAGCTGAGGGAGCCATAGGCACGCGTGAGGAGAGAGCTGGCAGCTGCCTCACCGGGACCATGGCTGTCACAGAAATGCCCCAAATAGCACCGTGCAGGAGAGAGGTCACCCCTTACTCCCATGTGTTCACCATCCCCTCCTCTCTAAAGAGAGCTCCCAAATGTGGCAGCAGTTAAGCAGGTGACCTGTGTGCAGGTGCAGTGATGTCTCCATGAAGCAAAACCTTTCCCCAAGTCTGTGAGCTTTGTAGGATGTTCCTGTTGGACATGTGTAAAGACATGATACTAAGAACATGAACTTAAGTACAGGATTTCCCAGAGCCCGTCTAGTCTCCAGCAGCAATGGCCAGATGTTTCAGTCTACAGTGAAGAAGATGCAACAGCAAAGCATGGCCGGGGTAAGGGTACTTCTGCCTGCTGTTGGTGACAGAGTTGGAAACACCCTGCCCATCTACTGGAGGGTGAGCTGAGCTGGATGGAGCTGGTACCCAGCAGGTGGCAGGACCCCTCCAAGCCCAACGGGGCAACCGGAGCCTCCCCCTCCATGCCCGCTACCCCCAGGGTGAGGAGATGAGCGGTGGTGCCTCCTGCAGCCGAATCCCAGCTGCTGCTCGTAGGAGCACAAAATGTTCAGCTGGAAAAGCAATGCCAAGAGTGTGAACTGAGCCCAAGCAATGAGCTGATTGATGCCTTACCCCCATACCAGTGATCCAGCTTAAACGATCTTCTGGGCGACGGATATATCCAGTGAGACGTGAGGGGCTCTGCCCGGACTCTCCCTTCTCCTCTCTGGTGAAAGGAACTGAATCCCATGAACTTTAAGGGCTGTTATCCCGGGTGTGCCCCTTGTTCTTCCCACCCCAGCAGATGTCAGCAGCCCATGCCCTGCCCAGCCGTCCCACACGAGCGGGGCTCCTGCTCTGGACTCCCCAGCGTGGTGGGTAGGAGCAGAGCAGCACTGTTGCTGACTCCTTTGCCTACACATTCCCTGTAGATTTGCTGTTCTTTGATGGAGAACAGTGGTTAGCTGCTCAATGGACTACAAGCACAAAAGACCTGCTTGTTTGACCTATGCTTTAGCAATTGTTAAACAAGACCTTCTTTATGTCAGACACCATATTTCAAGAGGAAAAGTCTCTAAATACCCGCTGGGAGATGGAAGGGCAAGTTGGATTAACTGAGTAGAAAAGGCGCTCATCCTGACACGATTTCTTATTTTTGACCTAGTCCTGGCATCAGTAGTGAAATTTTTCATTTTGAAATTGCTTCATGCCACATAAACAAGAACCATGCCTCTCCTAGAGCAGGCCTGTCCATCCGTCTCTTAGGTGGTGGCATGTTCAGTTAAGATGTGCAGTCCTGAATCAGTGGGAGAGAGGGACTTTACCCTTCTGTCCTCCCGATGAGTGGGGAAGAGCCAGAGACCCTATGGAGCAAAAGGTTCCATGCCATCTGAGCCCATGATGGCCCAGCAGGACCTGAAAGAGAAAGAACAGTTTCCTGAGGACCATGAAATAAGGCTGTGGATCCTTCTGGAGAGGAGGTTTCCCATTAGATTGCTTCTACGCTGTTCCAGAAATAAATCTTGTTTGAGGTAGTAAATGCTCAAATTAAAGCTCAAATTGCTGCTTGCAACAAGTTTCAGTTTTCTGTTAAAGATTTACTTTTTCACCAGTACATGTGGAGGGAGGACTAGTTTCTGATATGGTGACCGGGCACGACCTATAGTCTCATTTGCCCTGTGGACAAGATGACAAGAAAATTTATTTTTTCCCAAATATCACATTTTATAGCCCAAGTCTTAAACAATTCCCTATATCAGGACAGTAAGCAACAAACTGACTGCTTTGCTGGTAGATTGCGCGTTTGACTTCTGCCAGGTCTGAAGAGCGTGTAGGTGTTGGTGAAAGACTCCAGATACCATCCAGGATGAGTAACAGCATGCCGAATCCTGGTAGGATCCAAAGTGCAGGAAGTGGTTTTTAGGAAGACAGAGTAGGTAATCTCTTTCGTAAGAATGTCACAGGCAAATTAACAAAAAAATAGGCTTTGGGAAAGGTAAAGAACAACAAGTCTCCATGGCTCCCTAGCCCTTGCCCAGTCCGGGGACATAACTTGTTCCAATGAGAGGGAAGAGCTGCAGTGCAGAGAGCTTCAGTTAGCTGTGTAGGCAGGAGGAGGGAAGAAAAGATCCCCTGCTCTTTGCAAGCAGTCCATCTGTCTTCCTTCTGCTTCCCCAGTCTCAGGTCAGCTGCGCTGCCTTGCAAGAGTCACCCAAGGCTCATACAAACAGTTTGGGGTTTAACATCTGCACAGTACCAGAGGAAACGGTCCTTACTTGTAGCTCTCTGGATGGCATTTGACTGGCAGTCATTAAGAAACACAGCTCAGGAATAACATCTCTTCTTTACCCTGGCAAGACAGAGCCGTAAGCAGCATCCCTCGTGTCTGTGTCAGACCCTCACTGTACAGCGTTTGGGCACGGTCCTTCTGAAGGATGCGCGTGATGATAAAGCAAGTTGGGCATTTGAGAAGAATTTTGCATAGAGCTAGCCGAATACTGCCCCTTGATGTCTACATGCTCTAAAAGACGGCTTCTGGGAGACGCACTGGATGGGACTGCCTTCCCTCTGCCAGGCAAGACAGCAGTTCCCAAACAGGACAAAACCAAAGCAGACCCACTACGTGGGAAGATGAGGCCTCTCGGAACGGACCGCGCGGAGTCCTTACTAGTGCTCCAAGTTATTTCTTGCTCTCTGACCTAGTTGTTCTTACCTCTGTGAAACATCTCCAAAGACAAAAATAACGTAAGGGAGAGCTAATGTCCCAATGGCTAAACAAAAGGATGGTGACATCGGGAGCTATTAGCCCGAAGATGTCGTAATCTGCAATCACCCTTTGGATGAATGTTATCACGGCTCTAAGCTAAGGGTTACAAATCCCATATGACACACCAATGATGAAAGTCACCTCTAAGGAGCTCTCTTGTTGGTTTTGTGGTAGCATGTACCATTTACAAAACCTTTTGTTCTTTAAAGCCCGTAAGTGGGCCCGCTGGTGTTTGGAAACAGTGATTAAGACAAGTACATTGAGTGAGCAGCCAGGCTTTTGCCTAGAGTTGCTATGTCTTCAAACTTTGTTCTGAAAACAACAGCTGAATACACACGCAGGATCCAGAGAGCCTGAAATTCCCAGAGAATGTGTCAATTTAATTCCTCAGTGTCTGTTTTCACAGTTGAAAATTTAGAGGCTGAAGGAGACCGGTCTGACTACCTAACAAGTTCTTGAACAAACCCATGTACAAAAATCCTATTGAAGGACTTCTGCTTAAGATCAAAGGTGTCCTTTAAACAACCTGATCAGCTACATCTTCATCACAGAAGTCTCAAAGCTCAGGCTGAGTTTAAGGACATCTGCAGGCATTCATGCACGTACCTATTTATGTTTTCTGAACTGTTTATTAAAGAGAGATTTTGTACAAAACAGCATTCAGACTTCCTCAGCCAAAACAAGTCTGGTGCTTTAAACAAGAGTAAAATAAGCCACAGCACAACAACATTATTGCGTTAATCAAATTGCCATCATGAGCCTACGCTGGTTATGGCGTGCAAGAGCTCTCTACCCTGCATTCTCAAACATACAAAGCACCTTCTCCTTTGCTAAGCCAAACAGAAAAGCCCCGGGGTCGTTCACACAGCCAGACCTTGCCAATGGCTCTATGTTGGCCCCTCTTCACTTCATCGTTCTCCTGCTCCAAAGCCGAATTAAGTCATCTGCGCTTATAGTTAGTAGAAGTTACACCGACACCAGACACACACAAAACATCACCTCTTTCCTCCAGTGAAGTCTATCAAGGCTGCAGAGTCTGGGTCTGTTTGCCAATCCTGGGCGAAGTTGGGAGAGCAAAATGGAAGTTCAGCACTTTACTTTGTAAAACCCATTGGCTGCAGAAGTGGGACTAAAATGCTACTCCTGTAACCAGAGCAGAAAGGGCTCATTTCTGTCTTTTCACTAAAATAAAATAAAATAATGAGCATTCATCCTATTTGNACTGGGACTATTTCGAGCCAAGCTTTGCTCACCACCACCAGCTACTTGCCTTCTTTTTTCAGCTTTTTGGAGAACCCCTCGTGAAAGGTCTTTGGAAAGTCCTGCTGATGAGAGCCCACGCTCCTTTATTTGGCACTGCACTAATACAGTCAGAGGATTCCTTGGATGGCAAGGCATGACCTCCAAAGTAGGACAGTCTTCAAGCCTTTGGTTGGACATTTGGGGTTTTTTTTCAACCCATTCGGTACAAGACTTACTTTGATACAACTTCCCTGGTCAGACTCAACCTCTTCTTACAATATAGGTGCTTCTGGGCAGTCCCGACAAACTGTGGATGGGCTGTAATCCACACACTGACCTGTGAAAGGTATCTGCGTGCTGCCCAAAAGGTCTCCAGTTGTTTCTTCAGCTCCTCCCCGCTTCCTAACCCAAACTACAGGCCGGGAAAGGATGGCCCATTTGACTCCGAGAAGCTAAGGCTGAATGAGAAAGCAGCTTTGCATCCAGAGCCGAGGCCTGAGGGAACACGTGCAGGTCCAGCGGTGGGGGGTATCATAAAAACCTTTCTTCCGAAACAAGAACAAGGCCCTGAAGGCCACCTCAGCCAGACCTGGGACAAGAAGGGGGATGTTTTTACTGTTAGGTGGTCGTAGGCAGTGGAGGGCGGCATCAGCATAGACTTGTGCCCAGCTTGAAGCGCTCTCCTTCCCACCAGCTCCAGCCCTGTCCTACTTGTAGCGCCCCATCCCAGCCACCTCGCTTACAACTAATTATTTCAGACTTCCTCCGAGATGCCTCCAGGCCTGATCCTAATTCAGCCGATTTTTTCCTGTCTGCAGTTACTCTCGGTTTTGTTCATTCAGCTCCTGCCAAAATATGTCTTTAGCACCATCCCTCGCTCTGCTGGTGTAGGGGGTAAGTGTGAGAGAAAAGCGAGCAAAGCAATTCACTTTTAAGTTCACCTTTTGCCCATCTCTGTCTTTTGTTCTTGCTGAGGCCCTCAGCTTCTTGCCAGTTTAAAGAGAAATTAACCATTCAACCCTTCTTCCCAGTTAGTTTAGATTTTAAAAAGACTGGCCTTAACAACAGTCCGTGCACTTCATTGGTGAGTTCAGGGAACAGCCGTTAATGTTTCCCTGCCTGGAGTCCAAAATCCAGCATCACCCACTGCTTGAACCAACAGATCACCTCTCCCAAAGCTTTGCACGAAGGGCACTGAAATTTTACTCCTGCCAAAACCTCTGTTGAACTCATATCATTGGGATTATAACACTGAGTTTACCACTTCCAGAGCGTGTAAAGTTTCTATTTTTTCCCCCCTCTTTTTGGCGAGATACACGGCTTAATCTGTGTTGCTTTCAAGAATGGTTTACCTATTATTCTATTACTCGACATACTTTTCTAAGAGCAGACATTAGATATAAGGGATTGCCCTTACCCTCGTGATGTTCACCATGCCGTTTTCAATAACTCCTCCAAGCTT
The DNA here is from genome assembly GCA_008711295.1 of Anarhynchus alexandrinus. Classification (NCBI taxonomy): domain Eukaryota; kingdom Metazoa; phylum Chordata; class Aves; order Charadriiformes; family Charadriidae; genus Anarhynchus; species Anarhynchus alexandrinus. Next base: position 1,008,106 of record VUYV01000249.1, read on the forward strand.
CCTTGTCCTCTCAGATGTCATAAAAACTAAAAGTCATCTTGTTTCCTTCGAGCTACTGCTAAGTGGTTCTCCCTGTCACTTTGAGCACACTCACCTCTTCACGATGAAGCAGGACCACTCTGGTCTTCCAGGATTACCAACAACAGAAGAAAACTCAACTCCGCAAAGCTCTTTACTGAGACTGCCGAGTTTGACGTCCGCACGTGGTTTGATCTCAGAAGAGCTCACTTTACAAGAACACATATAGCTGAATTCAAAGGAGATGGGGATTAGGTTAGTCACCAGCATTGCTACCATAGCACTGGTACAGATTTATTATTAAACAATAATTCAAAAGTTTTCTTTAATATTGCCACACAGCCATTGTTTCTACAGACACCACCAAGGGAAGCTACAACAAACTGAGAAGGAACGAACCCCAGCTGTATCCCACCTAGAGTCATCTGTAGCAGCAGGCGGAGCGGTCCTGCTGGGGGTAAACAGGCTCAGCTGGAGGGTGAGAGGCGTCTTACCCAGCAGCTGTCCCTGAGCAAGAAGTTGAGAGAAGGAGGAGGAACTTTCTGAACCCCAACAGACCCATCAGCTGTTCGGAGCAATTGGCTGCCCCCAGCTGTCCTGAAAGGCACGGTGCCCGGTTCCTGGCCAGTTGGGTGGTGCAGGAGCACTCATGACACGTGTGAGGTCTCCCTGGTGTTTGCAAGCCTTTGGGGAGCCCTTCTAAAGCACAGCTTGGGAGGGACCACGGGTCTTTCTGTTGTTTGGGATCGTGCTTTGCCTGAGTCACTGGGAGAACAGCTGCTTTGCATTGCGCTGCCTTTGGGACTCTCTTCCTTCGCTCTCCAGACAAGCAGGGGCTGCTATGAGTGTCAGGGCCCTCGCGAGCTTCCCCTGTCCTGCGGTTTGGCAGGAGATGCCATCACACTGGGCTCCCTGAGCCTGGCAGAGCAGCCGGTCCTTCCTGCACCCCAACAAGGAGTAGCCCACTCACATACACCCTTCACCCCTAGGATGACGCGCGTTGTGACCTGTAATTTATGCTACGTCTCCTCTCTGAAAGGCACCAAATCTGATTTACGAGCCCAAAAGTGTCAGTACATCCACTAAAGCCTGCCAGAAATTCATCGCCTCACTGTCCAAAAGTCTTGCCCTATTCGCAGGTGGAATTTTCCATACCAGGAGAGGGCAGAGACCCCCTGAGGAGCTGCTGCCACAGGGTCCCCACACACTGACCAAGCAGGCTTTTGCTGGAAGCCAGCCCCGGGGGAGCCCCCACCGTGCCACCAGTGGGACAGTGGGATTACTCCTGTTGGGTACCGCTGGTGGTTTGTGTCACATTGTTCCCTCACACACCGGGTGCTTCCCTGCCAGGAACGAGGAATAGGAATCTGCAGACTGACGCTGGGGAGAGCAGTGCTTTATTTTGGAATATCCCTTCCCGTGTGTTGCCCCTCGAGCTGACACCACAGCAGCAAACGGCTACTGCCTGGAGATGACTTGTAACTCTCGAAGCCTGAAACACTCCGGCCCCCGCAACACAGCTTGTGTGCCAGGTAACCTCCACCGTGAAATACAGCTCATCCCTCCAAGGAAACCTCCCTCCTCAAATAAATCAGGATTGGGACATTTGCACCAACCTGATAATTCCCTGCTCCTGGGAACAGGGGTGGTTAGAGGTATGAGGAGCAAGCCCTGCCGTGCAGCTCCACCGGCTGTGACACAGCCCCAGGGAGGTCCCTGTGGGGACAGGGAGATTTGTTTGCTTCAACAGCAGTCTCAATGGCAAAGGGTCGCTGCTGGGGACCGGACATCCACAGAGCTTGGGCTCATTCCCTTCTTCCACTGGAAGTATTTGCAACATGCAAGCATCAGAGGAGGCCATTGCCTATGATCTCAAGAGCTTCAAAGAGGTGCACAGGGACTACGAGGGAGAGGTCCGTGGGCAGAGCCTGCTTGTCGGAGGAGAGTATCTGGGGCAGAGCCATGCACAGGTCCCTGCACCAGCCAAAAAGGTTTTCCTGGCAGGGAGGTACTTTTTGCTCTCTGTCATTTAATGACAGGGTGAGTCAAAATCATGCTCTTTGAGGAGCCCGTCCTCCTTGAGGGCTTCCCTCTCACAGCTGCAGTGATTTCACCTTTGCCTGCAGAGGGAGACGGCTCCTCTTTATTAGCCAAATTTTGTTGACACAGTTTTGTGCCACCACCTTACCAGGCTGGAAAAACCAGCCGTGGAGCTGACGTGGCCCTGCTGCGGCCCACCACTCGGGCTCTCCTGGAGGGATGCTGCCACAGGGGGGTAACGCGAGGACCCTCCTGCATACAGAAGCCCCGGGGACGAAGCGCCAGTAGATTATTAGCAGTTTGGGAAGCCCTGCAGGAGAGCAGCATTTGAGGTGGTGCCAGGCCTACCTCCAGCAGTGGTACAGCCGCTGATGCTGGGCTAAGAGAGGGGTCGCAACAGGGCCGGTGCGAGCGTGTGGCTTCACCCCTTTCCCTGTCCCCAGCGAGGAGCTGCTCCCAGAATTAGTGAGGTTGGAAGGGACCTTTAAGATCATCAAGTCCAACCGTTAACCTACCCTGATTAAAAAAAAAACAAACAACCAAAAAACACGTACTTCTAAACCATGTCCCTAAGCACCTCATCTACCCTTTTCTTAAACACCTAATATATATATAACATGTCCAAAAAGCTGTTTGGGAGCAGCTCCAGTGAATTGGGTGAATTGAGTGAATAATCTCATTTGACTCACCCTATTAAGCGCAGTAGATATGGTCGTTCCTACAGGAGCTCTTGTAGCTCTGATAATTGAATCCTGACATTGCGGAAGGGCTAATGCAAAAGCACATCTGTTGGCCCATTACAGCTGTGTGAACCAGGGCCATAGCAGGATGGAAGGGGGTCAGGGCACCCAGAAGAGGTGCTGCCCCCAGCCCAGGGTTTGGGCAGAGCCTCGTTACCTGGAAAACACGCTCATTTGCAAACCCGAGGTGCCTCACGCACCGCACCGGCATGGCTCCCGCCGGCAGGGCCGCCGTGCCTCACGCATCAAGCAGGTTTGCGAGGAGCTGCCGGGGCCGGGAGAACCTGAAAAGCTGGCTCGTGCGTGCCCCAAACGCCTCCCTGCCCGCAGAGCCACCCGGGGCCCTGGCAGGGAGTTTGGCACGCAGCGGCGAGGCCGCCGGGCTTTCGGCATCCCGCCCGGGCTCCCCCCATCCAGACGGAGGGGCGGAAGGCAGCTCTGCACCGCACGGGGCTCAACCGGGGTTGCGACTCCTGGGTGAGGCTTCTTCAGCATTGACTCATGACCTCCTACTTTTCCTTGAGGGGGAGGCAAAAAAAAAGGGCTTGTTCCCTGCTTGCCACCTCATAAACCACTGTTTTAATTTCCTAAGTGACATCACAGCCCTACCTGCCCGCTTCAGTGCCTGTGCCAGGGGAGGGGACGTGGTAACTGGGAGGCACCTTGCCCGGAGATGGTGTACCAAGCCGAAGGCAGAGCTGCCTGAAGGATAAAGCTCGCCTACATCCCTTCCCCCACCGAGGCTTTTAATGTGTGACAAGCTACTCATTATTCGTAATTGAGCTTAATAACTAGCTTAAGACTTTGTTTTACTTTCCTTCTGTATTCAATACTGAAAGAATAACAAGGCCAAAAGTAAAGAGAGAAAGCGCTCTCGTTAAGAGAGTCCTCATTGTTAATGACTATATCCAAACACTTCCAGAACCCACCCACCATAACTCAAGGAACAGCTCCTGACAGTTTTGAAGCCCGTACACAGCTTTTCCTGGGGAAGACTCTTTTCACTTCAGGGGTGCTTTTTGAACGTCCACTTCTTACTCACAGGATCCTTGGGTAGACTTGTGCTTTACTCCATTAAAAGTAGTTCTCACCAAATTGTTGAATCGTATTTTAATACACAATATATATTTTGTCTCCCTGGCTAGCCGTGCTTCCTAACTCTGCTCTGCTTGGGAGATGAGAGTAGTCATGAAAAGCTTGAGGAACTAAGGACGTATCTGATAGGAGACAACATGCTAATGCTGCACGCGGTGCTGCCTTGAACTTCTTTCTGAAATTGTGAATAGCCAAAAGGCAGCATCCCCGGGAAGCTGGAAAGCAGACTCATGTTTTTGTAAGCCCACACAGGCTCCTTGGGTCTCAAACATTGCTCTCTGCTCTTTTACTTGCAAGCAAAACAACAGGCAGGTCTCCGGCCCCATCAGGCCATGGTGCCCCTGTTTCCTCTGCGGTGCCACCACTGGTGATCCGCATCTGGCCCGGAGGATTTTGCTGGGCAAGGCTGATGCTGGTACCTTCTCCCACAGCTCCTCCGAGGCTGGAGACGACTGCTGCGGGGAACGGCCAAACCGCAGCAGCCCCTTGCCTACGGCGTGTTTTGTCACGCAGCTGGGCTGCAGGGGATGGAGACAAGCCTCTCAGCTGGAGCATCGTTTGCAAACATGGGGCATTTGTCCTCTTGCTCCTTTTTCTTCTCTTTAAATTCAAAGCAAACCAGCTCTGTCACCAAGCCACAGGCTCCCCGACTCACTCGCTATATCCAGCCTAATCTAAATAGCCAAACTCTGACATAGGCAGCAGTAACAATATCCCTCTCCCACCCCAGAGATGACAAAGATCTGACAAAAATGCCCCACCTCCACCCCCTTGTCCGCGCTCCTCTGCTAGGAGACGACAACAAAGCCACCACCGGGCAACTGGCAATGAGCAGACACGCTACAAAACTTGCACCGATATCTTTGGGGTTGGGGAGGGAAGGCAGCACTGCTGGAACTCGGAGGAGTCACCAAATTGGGCACTGTCCCAACCCAGGAGCCCAGCCAAACTGCTGTTCGCTGGGTTGCGCGTGGCAACGCACCTTTCATCTGGAAAGAGAAACACGTGCAATAGTAAGCAAGAGCGGAGCCTGGAAACACCAGTGAGGGCAGCTGTGGCAACGAGGTTACTCTCCAGCTGGTGCCAGCGCTGTGACGGCCCCAGCTGAGAGCACAGAGCGGAGCCCTTGACCCTCAGCGTGGGGCATTGCCAGTTGGACCATCAGCCAACGCTGCGGGTGGGGTGTGCAGCTACACCCAAGCATGGGTTTGCCTTAGAACCCAGGGTGAGTAGAAACACGTGGGTATTGCTCCATACCATGTCCCCGAGTGGGGTAACAGTATGCCTGTTCACGTGGAAATGAGCAGACACGTCTCTCTTCTTCAGAAAGAGCAGAGCTTGTTGGTTCTACAAACGCGCTGTATGGTCCCTTGCCTATGACCAGCTCTCCAAGCTACTGGCTGCTCCTCCTGTGGTCCTGACACTTGCATCTGTTCCAGATTCTTCTTTTATCACAGGTTTGGGGTCCCCACGGGCATGGGGTGCGTGTCACATGCTGGCAGAGGAGGAAAGGCACTGCCTGAAACCCTGTGGGAAGATCAAAACGAGTTGCTGACAGAGGTTTGTAGGGATCCAGAGGCACGTGGAGACCGTAGCAGCAGTGACAAGAAGAATAAAGCCCTTTAATCTTGCTTGAACAACATCCTGAGAGAACTGCCACACAGGGGAAAGAATATTACTTTATTTAAAAAAAATAATAATAATTTAGCTCAAACACAAACAGGACTGCAGAGGGTTGATGGAAGCAGGAAGAACAATATTTACCCACAGAACTTACAACAGACCAATTCCATTCTCTTGTAGATGATACTTTCAGTGCCCTTCCCTGTCCACAGCTCTACTTCAGGTCCTCCACACAAAGGTCCTTCCACCTGCACACAAAGGAATCCTGACCCCCCGGGCTCTCGGCAACAAGGCAGAGGAGAAACGGTGTCTGCCACACGTGAAATGCTATTCCTACACCTCCAGAGCCTCCGCGGAGATCCCAAAAGCCAGAAGAGCGACACCAGCATCTAAACCAACGTGCAATAGAAAGGGAACGACTTGCACTCCTCCGTGGAAGTCTACCTACCCATGCCCCACTCCCAGCGTCCTGGCCAAGTGCTTCCCCCCACGCCTGAATTCGCGCCCCCGCCCACAGGTGCTGTACACAGAGGTGTGCACGCAGGACTTCGCAATGCTCCTCCCTCCCCCCCCCACCGGCTCTTCTCATCCAGACCCGCCGATCTTTCACCTCTCTCCGTGCCTGCGTGCCGTACATTTCTTGGCACGGCAGCAGTTCGTTTCGCAGCGACGGGACGTGCCCTGGAACCCGCTGAGCCACTACTGCAATTTCTTCTCTTCTGTGAAGTGGCCTTTCATGCAATTGCCGTTCTGGTACACCGGGCTGACCCCCTTCCTCCTGCACCACACCACAGATTTGTAGAGGACAAATCCAATACCGGCCAGACACAGCAAGAGAAGAGCCAAGATGTCCAGGCAGAAGTACTCGTATAAGGAGAGGTCGTAGACAGCAGGGCGAAGATAGGGTGCCCCATCGTGACGGAGGACGTACTCCAGCCAGTACACTGTCCTATTGAGAGCATGCATCGGTTTGTCCAGGTGCAGAGCCGAGATGAGCTTGGCTGCTTTTCTGTAGCTGCAAGGGGAGAAGAAAAGAAGTTATTCTTCTGACTGGAGCTTCACAGCTGAGAAGTAATCTGAAATGTCCAGTGGTGCTTTCAAGTTCCAAATGATACGGTGGGGAAAGGGCAAACTTTTGCCACTCTGATGGCAATCGTTAGCCATGGCGGCACGAACCAGAGCGCACCGTACTTTGCGCATCGTTAACAAGACCAGCAGTTCAGCTCCCAAGGCCCTGCTCAGCGGGTTCACGTGGATTGTTGCGTTCTGAGGGGAGTTTGCGCCCGAAGACCTCACCCAGCACCAAGCTGCACACTTGATGACTGGCCAAATCCTTCAAGGTACCGAGCTGCAACACCTCAATAACCTACATGGAGGTCAGTAGTTGAGAGCATCTAACAGCTAACAACAACAAAAGAAATAATCAAGCTCTCAGACGGCATTTCAAACACTAGTGGTTGCACGTGTCCTGTTAGAAAGTGGGAACCCTGCGTCACCATGCTGCAGCCAATCTAGGAAAGGGCAGAGTATCTGCTTGTCAGAAGGAACAGATGGAGCACTACCTGCAGTCCGCTGCCTGCCCTAACTGTTTCTACAGAAAGCTGTTTGGACAAGACCTGGGAGATCCCAAGGTGAGGTGGTGATCTCGCTTTCCCCGATGACAGGCTGGCGTTAAAAGGAGAAGAGGTTTTTGCCTTAGCATCTCAGAAGGCTTTCTAAGAAAATTACAACCAATTGTTGTAGCCAATTGTTGTGGAGCCAAACAGGACTAGATTGCGTTCTCCGACAGCAAATGCTGGAGTATCTCCTCCTGGACCGCATCTCAGGATTTCAAGGCACTAACGTGTCTGGCCCGCTGAGCAATGCTTCCAACTCTGCTTGATCCAGAAGCCACCACAGGCTGTATAGGCAGAGGTCAACATAAAGACACGCTGGTCCCTACATACAGACTGCACCAGGAGGAGCTCGATGCTTCCAGATGCCTCACCTGGGGTCAGAGATAACCGTGACGACGGCCTGGTAAAGATCCTCTTCTTTTACTCTGCTCCAGTCCATGAGGATACCCATGCCCTTCGCCTGCACTCTGGTCATGATGTCAAACTGGTCTCCGTAGAAAGGAAATCCCACCACTGGCACACCGTGATAAATTGCCTCAAATACACCGTTCATCCCACAGTGGCTGACGAAGGCTTTCACATTGGGATGTCCTGCAGGCAAAAAAAAATGGCAGTGGGTCAGTGCCTCCCATGCTGAAACGGGGCTACCGGTGGCTTCCTCAACGCACAGCATGTTTAGGGAAACCCAGGCATGCTGAGCAGAGAGGATGGTACCCTTTGGCAACACACCTGGCTTTTGGAAGCCCAAAACTTGCCAAGCAGCACTTGGAGGAGGAGGGAGATAGGGACCAAGACGCGGCTTCAAGCAGGCGTTAGGTGAGGACCATGTTTTGCACAGATCAAACTCACAACGAGCAACAGACTTGGACCCACGCAGGTGCTGTTGCCCTTGTATGCCTTTGCTGTGGTTTGGGCTAAACTCCAGGGATGTTGGTAGCAGTGCACACACACACAACCCAGCCTTACCTAGCAGGTCGTTCTGGGGCAGCCACCCCATCATCAGAGTGTTCTCACCCAGGTTTCTTGGCTTCTGCCCAAAGTATCTGTGGGAGGAGATAAAGGACAGGGGAAAAAAAGGGGGAAAGAAACACACAGAGAACAATTATAAAGTCAGTCGGATCAAGAGATGGAAAGCAAATTCTGTGTTTTGAGATGAATCACCCCTCCACGTTGATTTTCACCTAACTCAAGTTAAGAGGAATCCCGTTCCCCCATTCCCTCCTCACCTCCACACCACCCTCTGCGGGAGGCGAGCGAACGCGCCAGCCATCTTCTCCACCAAGTCGCTTGGAAGAGCTCGGATCCCAATGCCAAAGGAGACGACAACAACACCCGCATCTGCTGCTTCCACCCAGAGACGCAGACCCTGCAGGCAAAACACACACAGCTACCTTGAAGTCTCGTTGGAGGAAGGCCCTTCCCACTGTTGCCTCTGCCAGTATCTACGGAAAGGATGAAGCCAAACCCACCTGGAGCACAAAGCTATGTGGTTTTGACCACATACTCTTAAAACCTCTGTGATTTCTGTAGCCAGCCAGGCAGAAATTATTTAAGCACCTGCTGGGCTTGGAGCTTCCAGGGAGGTGTCCAAAACTTGCGTTTCATAGCATTACCTCCCGCTTTGGAGGTAACGCAATTGCTCTTCGGCAAGGAAGGCTCTGAAAACATAGGGCCCGTGTAGGAGCAGCCAGAGCAGTGAAGGAAATTGGAGTAAGAGGAGGAAGGGTATTTTCCATCACCGCTAAGGCAGGAGGCCTGTCAAGGTCTCTCGCTGTAGGCTGATACAACAGATGAAACATCGTAAGCGCGGAGTGGGGAACATCATCTTGCTGGAGATGCCCCACAAACTCTCCAACTTCTGGAGGCAGCAGAAGGTTTTGCCATCTTGCCAGGAGACTTCTACCCATCCCTGACAGCTACTTGCAGGTAGCAGATTTAGCGTTGGGTCATTAGGCAGGGAGGTAGCTACAGCTCCACCAAAAAGCCCAGCTGTTTGTCCTCCATTTAGAGGGAGGCTACCTGTAATGCTGCATAAACAGATACGTATCTAGAACAGAGTCCATACTTTTTTCGACTGGGGCCAGAAGGCTGCATGAAGAAGAAATCGGCCACCACAGCTGCTGTGGAGCAAACACAGACTACTCCCTGAGCCTATTTCTCATTATGGATTCTGTCCTGCTTCAAGTTTTTCACGTGTCACAGTCAGGAGCATTTTAGGGAAATCTCCTAAAAATCTTTCTGTTAATATGAAAACTTCCTTGAAATAAACACTGTAGAAGAACATGACG
>VUYV01000249.1:1017533-1041986 GCA_008711295.1 Anarhynchus alexandrinus
GGGGAGGGGAGGGAAGTTCTTCCTGGAAAAAAAGCATGATTAATTCAGAATATCTCATTAGTAGTAGCCTACAGTTTGGGGGATCATGGTACAGAAGAGTTACAAGGCACATTTTAGTGTTAGTTTAGTGCTATGGTAGTTAGTCCTGTGCTGCATGCTTCAGGAACTCAAACCTAACCTTGCAGAAGAGCTTAAAAAGACCTACAAGAATCCATCAATCAAGAATAAAAAAAGTTTTCAACTAAGAGATTTTGGTTTTTCCATTCTCTCGAGTTTCACGTGTTTTGAGCAATACCACCACTAAAACTGCTAAAGAAGTGAAAGTACTAGTTTTGCTTTTCTAGATGAAAAGTACAATGACTCATAAAACAGATGATTGCGTTATCCATTATAATTGGGCCTTAGTCTTTAACTTTCAGAAACAGCATTCAAGTTGCTAGGGAAGCATGGTTGACCACCCAAAGTCCTCACCATCTCTCAGGTACATATCTATATTTTACCGCGTCCTAATTAAAGGAACTTGCAATCACAGTGTTTCAAAGAGGAGGAAACAAACACCTTAATTACATAACTCTGCTCCAGTTCGGATGGGAGATTCCTTAAGCTACACCTAGACCTACAGAGGCCCTCTCTTCTGTTGGCATCCCGTAACCTGGCTACGCACATGCCTACCTGCCTGCTAGCATGGCAGCCACCGCCTAATGCAGGGCTCCAGACTTATCTCCATCGTTCTTCCCTTAGGCGCCCCGGGATCAGTTCTGGAAGCTGCGAAGCACATGAGTAATGCCCCAGCAAACAACTCCCTTCTTTATAAGGCAGGCGTGTACGCGGCCAGGTTGGACCAAGCCAGCATTTTGCAAGACCTGTGAGGTAGCCACTCTCTGACACAGCTTCTGGAGCACCCTACATGCATTGCGTTACCCGCATGCAGTGCCACCTGGGAAAGGGTGACGTGCATCCATACACATCTGGAGAACTTCTGTCCTAAAGCACCCGACCTCACTTTTTCCTTTTAACTGGAAAAAAAATGGCACCCAAAAAATCGTCTCTATGAAAGTTGCCATCAGAGGTCTCGACAGGTCCCTGATCATTTGAAACTTGAATCTTATCTCCATTTCTGTCCCTTAGTTGGGACAGCAGGACAACCTGACTGCCTGAGTGTCGTTACCCAGGTCTGCTTCACCTCAGTGTTTGTAAAAGTGGTAAGGCAGTGGGAGGAATGGCAGACAGGTCCTGCACTGTTCCAATATTGTCTTCAGTTGGAGGCTTTAAGAGCTTGTTCCTCTGAACTTATCACTGGGGATAGTGAGGTACAGGCTAGAGAAAGCCTCTGGGCCGCCTGGGGAGTTTTCCCTCAGGGTTGGGCTTTGAGAAAAAGGGGATGGTACACTTCAGTTTTGTACACATTGGGATTCCACGTTGAATTTGATGAGGGCAAAAGCACAGCTCTCCTCTACGGGTTCTTAAGGCTACAAGCTCGAGGGCAGAAACGCCCTGCAAGAAATAGGATTAAGGAGGAAATTCTGGATTGACATAAATCAGTGATGAAGCAATGAAGACTACTTGTTCTTCCCATTTCCGCTTCAAGTATAGGAACAAACTACTCATGATCAAGTCCCGGGGCAACACTGCCGATTTAGGACTTCCACACACCATTTTACACAGACAGTGAAGCCGAATCCCGCTTTAGGGTGGACAACTTAATTCTACATCATCCCTGCAACCTCACAGCCCTCGGTTCTCCCTGCTGCAACCGGGCACCAAACCACAGCAGCCCTCCAGACTCCTGGGGTGTCAGAGCATTCACAAGGCTCTTCAAAAGAAGATTTGCAGTGAGTAACTCCCCGAGTTAATGCGCAATCCCAGCTCAAAGCTTTCCTGCACTTACCACTGGGAGGGGCTTTGCAGGCTCAGCGAGGATCCCCCCTGTGAAAATGACATGGGGGAGCGTTGGCCGGGGAAAGTCCAGCACCACGTCGTTACAGAGGAAGAAGAGGCTGGTTCCGTGGACAAGGTCCAACATAGATGTCTTTGGCTCCACTCTGTGCTTCTCCATGAGACGTTCAAATTTGGGCAGGATGACCAGCTTTGTGGCTACACGAGTGATCATGTAGACTAGGAGATTCCAAGTTCTACCAAAGAAGCCCATCCTGTCTGTCATCAGGGAGTTGAACTCAGGGACATAGGCAATGGGGGAAGTTGCACCAATCTCTGCTGGGAACCAGAAACCAGTGGAGATCACAGCATATTTCACACGGAGAATGTGGGCCAGGATAAAGCCGCACATCTCATTGGGGTCCACCAAGAGCAGGTCAAAGTGTTCATGCTGGAGCTTCTGCAGAAGGGTGGAGTTTCCCAGCACTAGGTCACAGTTTTCCAGGTACTTCTCCAAAAAGGAAAACATCTCCAGAGAGGTCATCTTCCCCTGGAAGACACGCTTTATCTTCTCCTGCACCCAGGCATCTGCGCTCTCCGTGCTGAAGATACCCCAGTACCTCTGCATGCGGAAGCCGGGCAGGTAGGTTTCCACATCCCGACCCTCATGAAGAAGTAGCACGGGGTCATGGCCCCGGTCAGTCAGTGCCTCTGCCACTCGCATGAAGACACGCAAGTGGCTGTCGAAGACTATGGTGGGCATGATCAGCACCTTGGCACAGTGAGATGGCTCCAGACTGAATGCAGCCACTAGGAAGAGAAGAGCAGCAGGGCACGGTAGCACCTTCATCATCTTCATCGCTGCAAGGAGAGAAACATGCCGTTAATACAGTATGAAATGCTCTGTCATGTACCTGAGCAACTGGGATTGTAGCTGCAAGCCAGAAGCTCATGAGCTGGGAGAGGAGAGCAGCTTGGAGTTCATCACTGGGGGGGGAAAAAACAAACAAAAAACCCCCCCCAAGAACAATAAAGAAAAAAATCCACAAAGATAAAAAAACCCCAAAGTCAGATATCAGGGTGTATCAGGGGAGTTTTCCAGAAATTCCGAACCTTTTCTCTGCGCTCTTAAGACTCAAAAACTAGCAGAGAGTAGAGAGGGAGAGCAGCTGGAGGAGCTCCGCTGGGTCAGCGCACCAGCGGAGACACTCGCTGCTCCGTCCCCGGTTACCGCTACAGAACCAGCACAGCTGGATTTCGTTTCTATTTCTGCCCAGCCAGAACGGCCGGTTCCCCCGGAGCCCTTGATGTCTGCGCGAGCTCGCTGGGAATGCCGAGAGGCACGCTCCGTCTTTGGCCCTCCCCAGGCTGGCAGACATCAACGGGGCGGGAGCGAGCCCAGCTCACGGCAGGACCCTCCAAGAGGAACCCCAATCCCAGAGAGCACAGCATGGGGGCTGGATGGAGAAGCTGCTCCGCTACAGATCAGCCACGGGAGGATGGAGAGGCTCAAGGGGGAAGGGCCGGGAAGGGAAAGCGGGCAGCAGGATAACGATGCGCTGGAAGAAGGCAAACCCCGAAAGCAGCCCCAGAGATAACGCGCAACACCCGTGGCACACTGACGCCCCTTAGTCACACTCCTCCGGCCGTCATCCCGCTCCCAGTTTGGTGAAACACCCAGCATTTCTGTTGTGTAAGGGGTGTTGCTACATCACTGGAAGCGAACGCGCCTCACCCACACCTTACGTTATTTTGGGAGAAGAATTACACGATAATTATTTGGGAACAGTCAGAAGCAGTGCTGTGTCNATTACAAGTGGATTTTGGATGGCCCCACACGCTAAGCCCCAGAGGGGCTGAAGGGATGCGGTAGAGCAGAATTTGGTCCAAGATCTTCTGCCAGCCTCTCCACTACTGCTTGATTAATTAAGAGGCAGGAAAGAAAGTCCCGGATAAGACCCCGCTAAACACAATCTTCAGACTCCCCTCAGCAGCCGGATATCTCTGGCCAGAGACAGCGCGTGTGGGTGCAGACGTGGGAGAGTAAAAGTGCCATACACACCCCACCCCACCCCCTATTGCTTTCCTGTCCCACATGGACATGGGAAAGAAACAGAGCAGCCGCTGGCTGAGACCCTCCCCTGTGTCAAAGGCAACTCCTGCTAAGGCTTGGAGTGCCACCCTTCCCACCCAGGGACAACTGGGGGGCTGTGCCTGCAGGAGGGATGAGAAACATGAGAAACGCTACCAGACACCAAGGGGGTGGTCGGACCTGCAGAGCAAGAATCGTAGAATCACAGAATGGTTTAGGTTGGAAAGGACCTTGAAGATCATCGAGTTCCAACCCCCCTGCCATAGGCAGGGACACCTCCCACCAGACCAGGCTGCCCAAGGCCACGTCCAGCCTGGCCTTGAACACCTCCAGGGATGGGGCCTCAACAACCTCTCGGGGCAACCTGTGCCAGTGCCTCACCACCCTCAAAGTGAAAAACTTCTTCCTCATGTTCAATCTAAACCTGCCCTCTTCCAGTTTGAAGCCATTCCCCCTCGTCCTATCACTCCATGCCCCAGTAAAAAGTCCTTCCCCAGCTCTCCTGTAGCCCCTTTAGGGACTGGAAGGCCGAAGGTACTGGAAGAGCTCCAGGAGGATGGAGACAAAGGCGTTGGGCTGGACAGAAGAGAGCAGAAGCCCTGCAAGGAAAGCAAGGATCTGCCCAGGATCCTGTCTCCGTGCCAGCGGGAACAGGCGGGCTCGTGGCAGGAATGCTGGCCACCACAGAGCTCCAGCCCACAGAGCTGGTCTAGTTCTGAGCTTATTTGAGAGGGCCGAAAGGGATTTATCCTGCTCAACACCATTTGGCTATGACATTGCGCAGCAGTTCCAGCGCGCACGCAGCTTCCAGGGGAGAGAGGGAGGGACAACAGCCCTGTACTGCTGGTCTTCTCCAGGACAGCGGGATCTCAGGACGGGCTCCGTGACAGGAACAGGTACAGGCTTGTCCTGGGGCACCTGGTGGGTCAGACACGTACCTAAGTGTGTTGAGAAGAGCAGAAGAGGTGGTTTTATATGCGGGGTGGGGTGTTTTATCATTGGGCAACAAGGAAAAGGTGAAGAAACAGTGCAGGTGAAAGGAATGGTTATTTAAAGAAAAAAAAAAATAATGTCACCCATCAGCAGCAAGGTGCTGCCCCAGACCTACGTGCCAGACATTGCCGACACCCTCAGCTCTGCCGGAACCCTCTGGGGGCTACCAAAATCCAAATGACAAGCAAGGGGTCGTTCTCAGCCCTCGGGCTAGGGATAGATGCTGACACAGGAGACCCGCGTACCGCTCTTGCCTGCTTCATCCCTTCCAACATCAGGAGCAATCCCCAGAGGTGCCTGCCCAGGCAAACAAGGGAGGCTGTAACTATTCCCAAGCGGTGCGAAGATGCCAGGCTGCAGGAAGGGACCGTTTTTCCTCCCCCATCTCAATACCACCAGAGCGAATCTCTGCTGTGTCCGTGCCCAGATACCCTGGCCGCAGCTTCAGCCCCACGTCTGCGCTGGATACATCAGGCAGGTTTTCACCCAGGCACATCCCTGCTTTTTAGTGCTCCTGGGACACAACGAAGGCATAACTACCAGCTCTCTGGTGAAGCAGGAGTCTGTGATAACCCAAAACCAGAGCACAGAAGCCCACCAAGCACTGGTTTGGGTGTGATTGATGGTTAGGCGTCCCTGCTTCAACGTACGCTTTATTAAGTTTACTTTATACAGCGTTGTATTCTCCAGGTTTTACTAGAGATTCCCCTGGGCAGCTCCCGCTTGTAGCGCGACATCTTCCTGCGGTGGCAGAACTGCTCTCAGAGCTGCATACCTGCCTGCTCGCACGGAGTTTTGGCTTCCATAAATTAGCTGCGACAGGCTAAGGGCAGCACTCTGCTGGCTCCATCCCTCGTTCAGCAACTAGTCGCCGTCAGGACCTCAGGCTGACAGCAAAGGGGAAAGGAGGGAAGCCCTAAACCTTATGCACGCAAGGGCTAAGTGAGGGAAAGCTCAAAATCCACCCGCTCGCCTCCTCACTTTACCTCTTGCCGACACTGAAGACGCGGCTACAGCCGCCCCAGGAGCTTTGCAGCATCCTCCTGCAGCACGGGCAGGCGCTGTAGCCAGCGCAGCTCTGTCCCCAGCCCAGCTCCGGCTACGGGAGCTCAGCGGCCCTCACCCGCGGTCGGGCTGCAGGCAGGTGGTCTTCAAGAAACCTCCAAACCACCGGGCACGGGAACGGGGTTCTGCTGGGAGGCAAATTCACAGCCTGTGCTTCGGCAGAGGTGTGAAACGTAAAGAAATGACGGATTCCCACGCTAGATCCAAGAGCGGAGCAGACAGAACCACCGCCTCGTTCGTGGTCTGAAGTCCTGGGCTAAATCAGACAAATACTGCAAGAAATAGCGTTGCCGCTGAAAGAAGGTATGTAAAGGGGGAACATACCCTTCCCTGCTGTCGTGCCAAGCGCTCCGTAAAGCCGAGCGAACCGGCCGATGTACGCGGAGCAATCCCCCTAACGCCACAATTAACAGTCAGAAGTCAGGGTTCTAAACTATTAAAAAAAGCCCGTGCCGCGGAGGCTGTGGGGAATTTGTTGGAAACAGATTTGGGGAATCTGTTTCCCCACCGCAGCGCGCAGGGCAGAGCAGGCACCTGGGGAAGAGCCAGGACCAGAGCTCGCTGCAGGAGGGGTGGGCAGGGGTGACTGTCACCCGTGACCATCACCGCGGGCGGCAGCAGCATCCCCGCCTGTCCCCGCACCCCCGGCACGCGTCAGCTGCCGGGAGTTTGCTTTCAAAGCCGCAGCAAAGCGTTGGAATTGAAATGGGAGGCAGCAGAAAGGGAGCGGAGAGAAAACATCCCTCAAACTCCCCTGAGAAACTTCTTCCTGGGCTGAAACTTGGCCCTTGATTTTGCCCTATTTAACGCGGTTGACAGGGTACGATTTTGATATCGGTGGAAGATGACATCAGTTTAACGTTAAGTGAAGTAACTGAACAGCTACAGCTCTAAAGATAGCTGTTTCTTTAATTCAGGTGCCTTCTATTAGGTTGAATACTAAACCCTCTGACAGCCACAAGTCTAAGCAGAGAAGGCCACAAAGGACGGGCAGCGAACAGACCCCATCGCAAGGACCATGCCCTTTACGTCTCTCCCTCTCCTCCGGTACTTTGTATTGCCCAGTTCCTGCCAAGGACCGGGAAACCCATACCCGTGGGGCTGAATAATTTCCCCTCCTGCATCCTAGTCTCTACGCAGCTCTTTCCCCCCAGTAAGAAGAAGTGTTTTCACTGTCAATGTCACTGTCAACTTCACTGTCAAAAGAGTTAACAAAGCAGCGCAATTCATTTGAAGCCAAAAGGAAAAGGCATCTTCACTTGGATGCTTCCTGGAATACGAAACCAAAGTTTGCCTCATCTGTTGGGTACGATCCAGAAAAAACAGGACCATCTGCTACCTTCCAGTTGATGACAGCCGGCCCAGTTGTGGCTAAATTTATGGAAGCCAAAACTCCGTGCGAGCAGGCAGGTATGCAGCTCTGAGAGCAGTTCTGCCACCGCAGGAAGATGTCGCGCTACAAGCGGGAGCTGCCCAGGGGAATCTCTAGTAAAACCTGGAGAATACAACGCTGTATAAAGTAAACTTAATAAAGCGTACGTTGAAGCAGGGACGCCTAACCATCAATCACACCCAAACCAGTGCTTGGTGGGCTTCTGTGCTCTGGTTTTGGATTATCACAGACTCCTGCTTCACCAGAGTCACCTGGATAAATAACACTAACACTAAAATACTAATATTAGTAATAGTATACTAATATTAGTGTTACAGTATACTAATATTAGTGTTAATATTTTAGTATAGAAAACAATGAGCAAGAAAAAAACTTCCCTTCAAATATAAGGCTCCTCAGGCAGCCCACAGCCCGGAGTTTTTTTAAATATTGTTGGTGCACAGAGTGAATAGTGCACAGTCTGCTCAAAACAGCGTACCTTTCTAGCGTTTTTCTTTTGACATCTTCATGGTGGCCCACAAGAAACACAGAGCAAGAAGAAAGCCCAGATGCCCGAAAGACCAAAGGGAACAACCGCAGAAGTGATCGAATCAACTCATACTTTGCACCACAGTCGGTGCTATTGCTTCCACACAACAGCATCAGAAGGGCTCAGCTCATCCTCATCCATTTTGGACAAAGATAGATTGACGTAGCCCCCAATCAGTTCCAAACTTTTGGGACCTTGGGCCGCCTTCAACATCCCTCCCGGATCATTGGAGTTTTGTGGAGGAAGTTCTACGGGCAAGGTGGGAATCTGTGGGCCAGCAGGAGGTCAGCAGTCCACAGGCCACAGCCAGGGAACCACCGTACTAAAGAACATGCTAGTCCGTAACAACTAAGAAAAGAAATAAAGATCTGTATCTCAGCTTATCAAGACATTTGAAACTACACGCATCTTCAAGAACTTGAGCTGGGGGATGGTGTCAAACACCACACACCTGCTTCCCTACCTGGCCTCTCATCATACGTTAAATCCACCTGGGTGGTAAGCAACATTCCCCCCCACTCCACACCCACAGGTATCCTGGTTGTCTTCTGGAGGGGACAGAGATGGTTTGTGACACCACGGTGCTCTGCAACAGCAAATTCTTCCAGATGGCCTTTTCCCTTTGCTTGCAACACAACTGCAAGACAGAGAAGCAGCCGATGCGAAGCTGTGCTCCTCGTGAGCAGTCTCAGGTCTGCAGCGTGGAAGCACTTAAGAACATTATTTGTAATCCCTGGATGCAAGAGACAGAAAGGCTCGGGGCCATTTCCAAATATTCGTGTGAGCCACAGACCCCGAAGCCAGAGCACACGACAGCTGAGCGCATGTTTTGGTCTTAAGAAGGGGTTATGTCTGTGCGACAGTCAAGTTGAACGAGTTCTCGAGACTGCAGAGAAAACTGGAGAGGTACAAGCGCACCAAACTTTAGAGAAGAGGTCAAGAGGGGTGGGGAAGAAAAGTCTTCCATTTACCGCCCCATCGTTTCAGCTTCTTTCTGCAGAGAAGCACCACATTAAAAGAAAGAAGTCATTAAACACCCCAGAAGGTTGTGAAACCTTGTGTAGGAAGCACTACGGATTGATAAAGTCCTGACAGACAAGTCTGATCACATTTGACAGAGTTACAGCAGAAGAGAAGCTAGAGATGAGTCTTATCTTCAATAAAACAACTGACGCCCTCGTGTTAAAAAAAAAAACCCAACCAAACCAACAACCAAGAACCAAACAGCTCCTTGGCTCCGAGCACACCGGAGGAACGAGACCTGGCTGAGCTGCCGTAAACAAGGATTGCGGGGGGATGCATAGGAAGAGGAGGCAGAACAGGAGAGGGAAGACGCTCCCGAGATCTAATCTCCTCGAGGAAGACGAAACAAGTTACACAAAAGCGCTTTGAACATCAGTCCGGGTGCCAAAGCTCTGATCCCGCACAGCTGAGCGGATGCTTAACTCGTGCCCTTCAGTACCCCCGTGGAAGCTGCCCCGGGGCCGCTCGCCCACGCCGGGGCCGAGCCGGGAACTCCAACCGCCGCTCCCCTCCGGCAGCAGAGGGGCAGCTCAGGCGCCTCTGCCGCCAGCACAGAACCCCCGGTCCGGCCCTCCTCCGGCGTCCACCCGGACCGCCACCGGCAGCGGCAGTGCACCACCCGGGGCTGCCACCGCCACCGCCGTTTCACCCCGAGCCCACCCGTGACCCCGCTGCCGCCGCGAGTACCCGGGGGCAGAAGAACCCTCCTCCTCCTCCTCCTTCTCTCCCTCCTTCTCCTTCCCCCCGCACGGCAGCCGGGCGGGACGGACGCCACAACCCTTGGCCGTGCTCGCATCGGCGGCGGCGCCCGGTCCCGGTCCCGGTCCCGGTCCCGGTGCCGGCACCCACCTGCAGCGAGTCCCGCGGGGAGCTCGGCCCGAGTCGCGACGATGGGAGGGGAACGGATCGCGCCCGGTGCCGGTCCCGGTGCCGGCACCCACCTGCAGCGAGTCCCGCGGGGAGCTCGGCCCGAGTCACGGCGCGGCGGTGGGAGGGAACCGGATCCCGTCCGCCCGCCTTCCCCTTTCAGCCCGGCCGGCGGCGGGCGGGGCCGCGCAGCACCGGCGCAGGCAGCGCCNGGGCCAGACCGGGCTTTTGGGCCGCGGAGAAGGCAGGGAGGAGAGGGTGGGGGGCGCGGAGAGCCGCCCCGGTAGGGAGGCAGGTCCTGGCTGCCGGGGGCGGGTGGGCAAACGCAGGTCCCGCTTGTGGCTTCCACCAGGTCAGCGGGTCCGAAGGGTGTGGGAGCATCTCCCCCGGAGACCGGTGTGGGACCCCACCTGGGGTGTCCCAGGGCATACGAGAGGAGGGGAGCAGGGGGCTGCACACGCGTTGGTCAGGATAGAAGGGAAAGGGCGGTGCGGAGCGTCCCGGGGCACCCACACGGGTACGGCACATGCCAGAGGGGGGTGTCCGGTTAGTCCAGTTCCAGCAGTAAGCGCGGCTGGAATTGCACCAGCGATGCACTGGGAAACCAGGCCGAAGCGCTTCCACGAGGCGTTTCCCTTACGCCAGGACAGCAGCAGAGATGTAGGTTAAGGCTGCCGAGCGGCTGCAAAAGCTTGTGAAGGGTACAGTTTTTCCCCTAAGCGTCAATCCCATGGAAGATCACAGAATCGTAGAATCATAGAATGGTTGAGGTTGGAAAGGACCTTGAAGATCATCGAGTTCCAACCCCCCTGCCAGAGGCAGGGACACCTCCCACCAGACCAGGCTGCCCAAGGCCACGGCCAGCCTGGCCTTGAACACCTCCAGGGATGGGGCCTCAACAACCTCTCGGGGCAACCTGTGCCAGTGCCTCACCACCCTCACAGTGAAAAACTTCTTCCTCATGTTCAATCTGAACCTGCCCTCTTCCAGTTTGAAGCCATTCCCCCTTGTCCTGTCACTACATGCCCCAGTAAAAAGTCCTTCCCCAGCTCTCCTGTAGCCCCTTTAGGGACTGGAAGGCTGCAATAAGATCTCCCCGGAGCCTTCTCTTCTCCAGGCTGAACAGCCCCAACTCTTTCAGCCTCTCCTCATAGGAGAGGTGCTCCAGCCCTCGCATCGTCCTCGTGGCTCTCCTCTGGACACACTCCAGCAGGTCCATGTCCTTCTTGTGTTGGGGAAGATCATGTAGCTTTGAGTCTCACAAAGCATTTCCCTCCCCCAGCACGTGTTGCACTTGCTCAGTCGGTGTTACACCGTCTCTGACAACCCCAGGTTCGAGGTGGAAGGCTGTAGCAGACAGCGTTGGTTACGGAGCGGCTCACAGCCCAATCCACCTGGCGATTCCGGTCAACCTTTCCAAAGAGGTGTAGCACAAGGGGTAAAAATAAGCATTACAGCTCACAAGACCTTCCCCAGGCCCTACCTATTATTTTCTTCTCCCTGTACACACGGTCACAGAGCAGGAAGAGATCACTGGGGACACAGAAATTACTTCTTTTGACCAGGTACATACAGAATTTTTCAGTTACGCCTATTGTTTCTTATTCCCATAGGCCAGTGCTACTGAAGTCACGTTGACAGCTGCCATACAGCTTAATGCGGTAGCAATACCGGAGGAGACCTAACGAGATATTCTGGCACGAAGGGACTCAAGCAGCCTGTTTGGACTGGTGTAAGTAAATATTCTTCTGCTCATTGTCTCCAAACTTCCTGCAGTCACTCGACAGCCACCTGCACAGACCACCGTTCAGTTCTGAAGGCCTGTTACGTGCACACGAGCGTGTAACTAAGCAGACAGGAATTGGCTGTAAATAGATGTGAGCCAGACCTACCCATTCAAGAGACAGTGCTACATCACCCCCAGCACTGATACCCCCCCCCCTTTTCCCACCTGCTATTCCATACCTTTAACTATCAGATCCACTCAAGATTACAAAGGCAGCAGTCTTTATTTCCCGAGACATTTGTATGCTCACACTTAAAATAAACGTTTTAAAAACTTTCGGGGGTAAGAGTTACAAATGTAAGTTCCTGATAAACAGATAAAAAAAAAAAAAAAGAGGGCAAATGACAAGTCACAAGCAAGACAATGTTCAAATCCCCAAGCAGAAAATACTCTCTTCCCACCATCCTTTGGCCTTTAACCTTTAATGCAATAGCCCCTAACCTTGCAATAACCGTGGTCTCCTGGGCCCTTTAACACCGCAGGCTCGAATCCAGGCACCAGACTGACTGGGCAAGCCAGAGGGAAAGTCCTGAAAAAATGCTCATTGGAACAAGTCGCAGCTCAGATATACGGAGGTGGCTCATCAAGTCTCATCCAACCCTCAATTAGGCGACACTGCTTTGCACACAAATGTAGCTTCCTGTAATAACAGGGTTCTTCTCATTGTCACCCTTCAGGGAGGGAATGGAAACATGGAAATCAGGCCCTGCATAACCTCTCTCGGTGGCTGGCAGTTTCACGAGATGGGGTGAGTTCTCACAGCCCACTACCCCGTTTCCCAAACATGCACTACCGCTGTTCAATTCATACCGGCTATATGGGCTCGGCAGACTGCTCCACAAGAGAACATCGGTTCTGTTTTACCTCAAACCAGGACATCTGCTCATGAAATCGCAGTTTAGGCAGCAAGTTGCTGAACTTGTGTGAGGCTCCCCATACCGAACATGTTCTTTGCAGCTAACACTTCAAGTCTTACTGCACCAGGCTTTATCTGCCTCAGTGCTATGGGGAAACTGGCATTTTACTTCTTGAGAGGGATTTAACAGATGGAAAACAGCTCAAAGAGCAAGTGATCTGACCCAGAAAAGGAATTTAAGGCATTAATGATACATTCACGTCAACTCCTAACAAGCCACACGGCACACTGCTGGGAGTAAGCATAAGCTGGCACGTTTTATGTTCAGAGAGAACAAAGAGTAACGCCACACTGCAGTCAGAGCCTCTGAAACAAAAACACAACAAAAAGCAGAGCTGGGTAAAAAAGGGAGGGCTTTATCTCCTCTGCCTCCTTACCCATTCCTGCTGAGCCAAACATCACAACCTGCATGTAGTCAGGAATTTCTGCACATCGCCGCTCTCCAGCTACGTTCCCAATGAAAGCGTTATCAAGAGTGCCACAGTAGGACTACAGACCTTGGTCTTTCCGACAATAGCCCCCAACTTGCAACTGCAATACAGTTACTCAACTACTAAGGTGTATTTAAACTCTGGTTCTCAAAGTACTCTGGTTATTGGCCTCAACAGGAGTGGAAGGAAGACGAAGGTAGGAATTTTTTGCAAGGTGAAACCCTAAAAGAAGGAAACAGAAAAGAGGAACCCTGTCACACTGCAACTGTGAACTTGAAATGTCAGGTGGGGGTGGGGATTACAGCCAGAGGGTTCAAATCAGTCATTGCTCTTACAGTAACTAGCCAAAGGCAAGTTACAATACTTGCCATTTCACAGGTATCTGAGTTAAAGTGGCTGAAAAAGAAGTGGGAGGATAAGATACAGGAGAATTCTCTTTCTTCTACTACATAGCCAGGAAACTGAAATGAAAAAAAAACCACTGCCAGCCTTTTAAAATAAGACTGTAAAAAATTTAAGTCTTGGAGGTCACTCTAGTGGTGTCAATAACACCAGCTTAAGGACGGTTCCAAATTAGGGGCCTAAAAACCAGAAATAGAAATAAAAGGGGGAAACCTCCAGCCATTTTCCCACATCCCCACGCTGGAGCTGCCTGCCCCACAATGGGCTAGGGGAAGCAGCACTCCAGGCAGGCTTGACATCCATAATGTCCACATGCCCATCCAAGCCATTCTGGTGAGCAGATGGTTTATGAATTCCCAAGGAAATATTCTCAGTCACTTTCGAACTTGACGGAATTGACTTGGGTCGATATAGTGCCCCCACGGTAGCTGCCTCGTTTTTTCTTTGTCTTCTCATGGCGGAAAGATTTGCCTTTAGTGAATTTCAGGATATTGTTAGCCTTCTCACCCCAATCACCAGCTGCTCCTTTCTGTGAGGGATGAATGGGGAGGGGAAAAAGAAATTCAGGTCAGTACCCAGGAGAGTTAAGGCAATGCTTTGCACTTCATCCTACCCAGCAAACACCAGTACATTAACACTGGAGCAGACACCACTCTCCCACGCGCCTCCTGTCAGTGCTCACAAACTTCCTAACAGCACCTCCTGGTGGAAAAAGTTCCCACCAAAAAGACTGCCCACAAGCACACTAAGGCTGCTCCGCCAAGGTGTATTTGCAGAGGCCAAGTGTTACCACTCCGGGCACTCCCGAGCCCCTACCTTTGCCTCAAATGAGTTATCAGCAACGCGGGCATCCAGCTCAATCTCTTCTTCCCTTACGCGGCGGAATGGAGAGGCTGGCTGTTAAAGAGAAAGAAAATGAGATACAGTAAGTGCACACGTGCACATGATGTTGCCTCAGTGAGAACTTCCTTCCCTCCTTGCCCTGCAAATATGGAGCCCTGTTCATGTCACCTCAATGTTTAAGTGTTTCTCAGATTCTTAATTCTTTCCCTTCTTCAGATTAGGCAGCTCAAGGAAGGATGCTCCTGTGCAAGCATATCCAACCAACCCTTGCCAGAATATTATGCACGTATGTGCACTCCCTAAGGTTCTCCTGACAAGGTTCAAGTGCTTGAAGAGGGAGCAAAAATACAAATAATCCTGTGGGCCCAACCTCCCTGAAAAACCCAAAACAAGCCTACTTGTTCAGGAGGCAAAGACGCCTCCCCTGCCAGTCACCACAGTTCACCCTCACTCACCTGTTTCACCTTGGGAACTGTGTGTGGTGTTTTAGCTTTGATCTTTGCCTTTTTACTGTGTGGTGTCTCTGGCTCCTGAACATCTTCCCTCTTCTGTTTCTTCCCGACTGTGCCTGTTAGAGGTACAGCAGTAAAACTTCAAAGGGAGTAGCTGCAGTGTTGGGAAAGGTAATGGCATCTCTCCCCCAAAAATGCAAACCCAGTGTTGACACAGGTGTGAGAATCAGTCCCTGCGTTACCTCACCCAGAAAACAGACTGCTTTAACAGACGCTAATAGCCATTCTGGGTCAGCAAAGATTTTGCCATCCTATTCTAATGGATAAAGACAATTTTGTGGAATAGGGTACCTCTATATTAATGATTTAGTGCACTTGAGAAAGTTCTGTTGCTTAAAATTTGCCAGTTCTTGCAGTCACGCAGTATGCGCTTGCACAGATCACTACTGTGTTCAAAGTCATTTTCCTCCTGGAGGGATAAAGATTGAGATTGTGCATTGGGGCATCATCTATGGTGTCCCACTCAACACAGACAAGCTCCTCCAGCAGTCTGCCTTGCTGTCACTAACAATCTCGTGCATGCACAGATGGCAACTGGCAACAACCGTACAGAAGTGTACTTCATCTTACCACAAATTCCATTGCCAGCAGATAATGCAATGCAGACAAAAAGGATCACACCAAATTAAAAACTAGCCCTTCCCTCTCAGTACTGCATCAGATAGCATAATCTGATAGCATATAGAGATTAGTAAGAATATTGTTTAGGAAAGACTCCCATTCACGCTTAGCTCAGTAACATTGCCTGACAGACCCGCTTCCCACACTAGTTAATACCTCCATTGACTTTTCCAGTCTTTTCTTCAGAGCTGCTTTCACTGCTGCTACTGCTGCCACCAGCTGGCTTAGACTTCAGGTTGTTTGCTGCTGGTGTGGATGCTTTTGCTTTCTCTGTGGAGGCAGTGGTCTTAGAACTGTTCTGTGCCCCTTTCCCTGCCTTTTTGGGCTTCTCATCCTCTTCGCTGGAACTGTCAGATGAGCTGCTACTACTACTAGAAGCAGCTGCCTTCTTCCCCACAGTTGCTTTTGCCACCCCTGGAGATTTGGTGGCTGGTTTTGCTGCTGGCTTCTTTTCTTCTTCTTCACTGCTTGAGCTATCGGAGTCAGAAGTGTCTGCTTTGGGAGCTGGGGTAGAAGGTTTGGACGCTGGTTTACCCACTTTGACAGCTACTTTAGCTGGAGTGCCTTTCTTCTTCTTCTCATCCTCAGAGCTGCTGGAGCTGCTATCTGAATCAGAGCTACTTTGTGCTTTCTTTGTGGCAGCTTGTGACTTCTTTGTTGCAGGGGTTGTGGCTTTAGCTGTGGGCTTCACAGGGGCCTTCTTGTCAGAGCTGTCAGAATCTAGAACGGAAAGGAAAAGGATAATCAAGGCTAAGCCCCATTCCTTCAACATGAAGCTAACATAGATTCAATTTTGATACACAGTGCATGTCATTAGCTGCTTGAAACAGCATTGCAATGAGTATTCCTGTCCAACTGCACCCTCAAGCCTAGGAACAGAGGTCTAAGCAAGGACAATGCACACGTGGAAATTCTCCTTTTCTCCTACCCCAATACCTGAGCTGTCTGAGGAGGAACTGGAATCTTTCTTTGCTTGTCCAGGCTTGACAGCTACTTTTACCGGTTTGGAAGTGTTCTTTATCACAGGTTGTTTAGCTGGGACCTTACTCCCTACCTTCTTCTTGTCATCTTCAGAGCTGGAATCTAAACCAAAAACAAAAAAGAAAAGATGTTCTTTAGGTTAATAAGCCTCTGGAACAAATTAGTAATAACATGTACATAACTCATGGGGAAGTAAAGAGCAAAATGGGCTGTGGCCCAACGCTGAGCCACTGGATAACTGGCAATAAGCAGCATCTGACAAACACTTGAGTACCCAGGGGACAGCATTCATCTTTCCACGTATTTTCTTTGTTGGGAGGAAGTGGAAACAAGCAGTTTAAGTTCTTCATTCACTAATGCATGCACAAGGAAGCAGATAATTGGAGAATAATGTAGAAGTAGTACAGAATAAGGGACTGGAGAAAGTACAGGTATCACCAAGAACAAATGCAAGGAGAAGAAACATCAAGAAAAGAAGCTATGTGGTAAAGATCAAAGAATTGGTAAGAAATTAGGTGATAAAATTGACAAAGCAGGGAAAGTGAGGCAGCAACAGCACAGTATGTCATTTTAGCTTTCTATTTCCTGTATCAGATGCGTTTAGCAGCATTCTGAGGATGAACTGGAGACTCCTGTGTACAAATACACCTTTGTATTGTGTGTCACAGCAATCTGGAATGCCAGGTGTGATCTATCCAAACGTTTCTGAATACTTTAATAACATTAATCAAAACCTTGTCCATTTCTGAGAAACTAAGCAACAAAAGCAGGAAACCCAGAACTCCTGCCACTTGTGGAAGGGTCACACAGTCTAGCACTAGCTGTCTGCAGACAGAGAGGGAGTTGCCACCCACAGTCCCTGCCACGGCACCATGTTGAGATATACAACAGGAGCACCTTGAATTTGGAGGGGAAATGTAGCACTTGGGGAACTTACATGGTAAATATATCATTGCAAACCTTAAACCTGAGCAACAGAAGATACAAAGCACACTGCCCCCATTTCTAGGCTCACATCAGAAGGCATCTTTTGAGTCTATTTGGTACTTGGTACGGAGATAACATTTTTTATTTTGGAAACTTCTCCCAAACACAATGGGATAATAGAAACCAAGAATCTGAAGACACAGATTCTCAAAAAGTGTAACCATTAACCTTCCTGGAGAAACGTGATACACATGACACCCCACCCTTTCCATCCAGCAACCTGCAGACCTTTCTGCGCTTGCCAATGGTCTCATTGGTGTCTCATGGTCAGACTGCACTCCGCACAGCAGGCTGCTGGTTTTCGATTTCAGATCTTGTCAGCTATGGAGACTGTGAAGCTTTCAAGCTCATACAGCAAGGATCCTAGCAGACACACCACTATACAACAACCTGGCCAATAAAAACATTAACATAAATAACCCCCCCAAAACTATTTCTTGAATTACCTGAGTCACTGTCAGAACTGGATTCAGCCTTCTTGGTGGTCACAGCTTTGTTTTTGGGGCTAGGGATTGTTTTAGCTACTGCTGCTTTGCCTGCAAAAGCAAGTTTAAAATTAACAGGCCATATCCACACCAGACCTTTGTCCCAAGATCCAACCCTTTTCAGATGTGTGTTGTGGTTTCAGATGAGATGGAGTTGACTTTCTTACTAGCAGCTGGTATAGTGCTGGTTTGGGTTTGGGATGGGAACGCCGTTGACTGTGCACTAATGGTTTTGGTTGGTGCAAAGCAGTCAAGGCCTTTTTTACTCCTCATGCTGCCCTGCCAGCGAGTAGGCTGGGAGTGCACAAAACATTGGGAGGAGACACAGCCAGGACAGCCGACCCCACCTGACCAAAGGGATATTCCATGCCATGTGATGTCATGCTCAGTATATAAAGCTGGGGGAAGAAGAAAGAAAGGGGGGACATTCGGAGTTCCAGCGTTTGTCTTTCCAAGTAACTGTTACATGTGGAAAGCCTTGCTTTCCTGGAGATGGCTGAATACCTGCCTGCCGATGAGAGCAGTGAATTAATTCCTTGTTTTGCTTTGCTTGCATGCGTGGCTTTTGCTTTCCTTATTAAACTGTCTTTCTCTCAACCCACAAGTTTTCTCACTTTTACCCTTCTGATTCTCCTCCCCATCCTGCCACGGGGAGAGTGAGCGAGCTGCTGCATGGTGCTAGTTGCTGGCTGGGGTTAAACCACAACAATGTGAAAAAGCTCCCTTCTCAGTGCACCAGCCATTCAGCCAGCACATTGGAAGCCAAGCAAGGACCTGACCAGCTGCAGTAATGGGTCTGGCTTATTCCCACTCAACTGGATGCTGACAACTTTTCAAACAAACACATGCAAAATAATCCAACCTGCACACAGTTTGGATCCACAGGTTGTACACAGTATTGTTTGGGATGCCTTCAAACTACTCAGAAGGTTCCAGAGAAGCAAACAGCAACACAGACCAAAGTCAAATGGTTTTTTCAAGGAAACCAAGACATTGCCAAAACATTGTCCGCACCATGTAGTACGTCCTCTGCAGCCTCGTCTCCTCACAACGTACCTGCTCCTCCCTTTGAGGGCGCCTGCTCTGCCTCATCGCTACTGTCTGAAGAGTCACTGCTCTCAGCCTTTTTTGCAGGAGCCTTGGCAATGCCTTTCTTTGCCTGCGTAGCTTGAGGAGGTGGTACAGCACTGTACTGACCTACGAAGAAAGACACAGCATTCTGATGCCTATATGATAATGCAAGCAGCACATGAGACGATTGTAGCTACAATCAAAGATACTAGCTTATAATTTGAAATGTTACACCCACCCCACTGCTACCTCCTGTTTCTACTGTGAGTTTTACTCTCCGCTTGGGGTTCAGCTGAGCGAAGTATCTCTGCATTTTAGAAGAATGGGAGCTTGTGTTGCCAAAATTTTTCAGAATAAAACAAATTGAGATGTCAATTGTTGATTGTTTTTATCTACTGCCTTCTCAAATCCTCTGTTTAGAGAATCAAACTGAGTTTCGATGCTTGATCCTTCACCCAGATCAGCTGGAATCCTAAAAGCACTGTACTATATTGAACAGAGGCCCATTTAGCCCATCAGCTGGATTGCATGCTTCACAAAAAAAAAACCAACCCAAACTGAAAAAAGCTTAAATTGCTGCAGTTACAGAAAAAACAAACCACTGGCAAATTACTTCCCAAATCCTGGCAGAGAGGAAACCTGCAAGAAGAATGTACTCAAATGCTACCCGAATAGAAAATATGCAGCAAACCAAGCAGAGTCTGTCACAATTTCTCTCATGTCCCATCCCTTGATTGACGGAGGAGCTGAATTGTAAGCTTAGCCCCAACAGCACACATGAAAAGAGCTGCTGTATTTCTGGTTCACAACACCACCACCAGTGCCACCTGGAAGCTTGTGTGCAGCAAGACGTGCCTGTGCCCCGCACACGCTTCTCCCGGGACAGTGGGACTAACAGAAAGGATCCTCCCACATAGCAGCAATGGTATTTAGGACTTACCAGACTTCGGCTTTTGTTTTGCAGGTGGCTTTTCATCTTCTGAGCTGTCAGATGAGTCCTCACTACTGGAACTTTCCTTGGCACGTTTGTTTTTTCCCGGACATGCCTTAGTGGCTGCAGGTTTTGGCAGAGGTGATTTCTTGGGAACAGCCTATCACAAGAAGGAAAGAAATACACATTAAAAAGAAGTTACAAAAATCTTGCGGGGACAGCTGGATGTGGATCTTGTTTAACTCTATGCCTCACTTATGACAGTAAATTTTGAAGACAAAGGGAGAAAGATTAACAAAGATTCTCAAATGCAACTTTCTGGCCACTCTGCTGGTGTTTTCTGCTGCATATACACCTAATTAGGAGCTCCTCTGACCAAGGGGCACAGAACTGACTGAAATGATAGCAACTGCCACTTGATTAAACACAGCTAGGATCATTTTTGTGTTGCAGAAAACATTTTTAAACACACCCTAGTGGAAAACACAAAGTTACAGATAGCTAAGCGCAAAAGAGTTACAGAGAAGTGAACATATAATGGAGACTACAATACGGTTATGATGCAATGAGATGTTTTCCTGTAAAAGGAAGGAGCAGAGGAAGCAGCAAGGAGATATTAGGGAAGAAAGCCAGTGCATGGAGAGGTGCCAGAACACAAAATCTCACTGTATAAAGGAGAAAGAGGTATAAGAGCTACAAATGCTGTGCTCAGCATCTGTGTAGTCTGTGCCTTTGTCTGCACATTTCACAGTCCCTGAAAGACAGAGATACACCCAGTTACTAGACTTCTACAGTGTTCAGGAAGTTTTTTATGGTCTAATTTACCTTCTTCGGTGCAGCCTTTTCCTCATCTGAATCTTCACTACTGCTGCTACTGCTTTCTGCTTTTCCATTGACCACCTTGGTGGCTGCCGGGGCAGCTTTATTTCCTTTTGAGGTAAGTAAAAAGGGACATTAGAAAACATGCTACAATAGATGAGAAGTAATTACATTCAGCAGAAAGTACCATAGAGAGAAAAGAACCACAGGGAACCAATCGGGCAGATTAAGGTAGTACTACAAAACTGTTGTTTTATCCTACTGCAAGATTAGAGAAAGTTTTCAGAAAACTTACTGTTCTAGCTCATCGGAAGTTCCAGGACTAAAGGCTAAGTAAAGATCTTCCCTGCTCTTTGAGGGGAAGACACTGGCAAAAGCACAACTTAAGCAGTTAAGGTTGCTGATTACAGCTACATATGCAAATAATGCAGCGTTCAGGACCCTGTGTTTTATCTGCCATCAGTTCTACACCTCTTCCATGTCAGAAGCAGACTGGACTGGAGTGCAAATGGCACTGACAGCAGATTTTCAAACTGCTACGTTAATACATATGCCTTTGCATGCAGGTACAACACCCATCACTCCTCCCCTGGCTTTTTTGTTTCTGTATTTTGACTCATGATACGCAATAAGAGGTACCTGATTTAGGTGTTGTTGGTTTTGGTGGCTGTTTCTTTGGTGCTTCTTCATCTGAGCTGCTCGAGTCAGAGCTGGAACTCTCTGCTTTCTTCTGAGGCTGGATTTTGGTTCCAGCTGGCTTCACCATGGGTTTTGTGCCTTTCTACACAATGGAAGGGAAAACTGATTAGCTCTTGTACTCATGAAAAAGAGGCTGATGAGTGGGACACACGTACAGAGAGTATAAACAGCTGTCTTTCACAGAGGTTACCATTTTGACTTGGAAACACCACTCTGCCTAACGGTTAAGGCCTGAAAATCCCTGGATAACAATTTGGCTCTGGGAAACCTCCCAGCAGCCCATGGGAGACTTCCTTTGCACCTCAGTCTCCAGCTCTGCCTCCTCAAAAGGGGGCAGCTCTGGAACTGGCACTGCTCTCGTCCTTCTCCAGATCACACTAGTTTGAAAACCGAAAATACTGACTGGGCAACCCTGGTTGCTCTCCTCTAGTGTACACTGACATCATTCTTCACCCCCCCCTTCTCAAGACCATGACCACAGCAAGAAAAAGAAGAGAAGATTCTCTTTTTATATATATACATATATATATGTAAGTGGGTGTAATATATACAAAAAGTTCACATTTATTTTAGTGATTGGAAATAAATATTTCTCTGCAAAGAAGTAAGCCCTAGCAGTCTTAGGATAAATGCAAGGAGCAGCCTTGGATATGAAACAAAGCAAGTGCTGGACACAAAATTAATTTTTCACAGGAACAGTCCAAATGGCACCCTGTCCACTACAGGAATGTCTTCTTACGTTGCACCTGCAGCAGTCTAGGCACTTCACAGTTCAGGAAGAGTGAGCCCAATTTCAGAGAAAATTCTGCTCATCAAATTTGCTATAACCCATCACTGTCAAACGTGCATTAAAGAGGCTGGACAGAAAAGCTGACCTTTGCTGGCTTCTTCTCCTCCTCCGAGTCTGAATCATCACTGGAGTCCTCGCTGCTGCTCTCTGCCTTCTTGGCTGGAGGAACTGCTTTTGCCTTGGGCACAGCTGCTGCTTTAGCTGCAAATAAGGGACAGCACACATTGATGATAAGTTAATTCAAACTTTCATGTACCTATATCCTGCACTAGTAGGTATCAGAAGAAGAGGATACACTAAGGTCATTAAACCATGACTGACTTATGCTTCTTGAGCAGGGCGCAGCAGAAGACTCCAAAATGGGTAGGCATGAGGATACAACAAATTCTAGATTTTATCTTTGTCATGTACACATTTAAGCGCAGACTTCTATCATCAGAAAGGACGCCCCGCAAGGAAAGTGTCCCCGCAAACTGAGATAACATTAACTGGGTCTGCACACCTTCTAGCTTACAAAAACCCACTGAACAAGCACAGACTTCCAAAAAGAACCACTGCAATGCTGTGTTAAGCTTCCAGACGCTTTGCTTAATGTGTTTTAGCGAAATATACTCTTCCTGGTTACTGATTGCTTTTTAATAACATGGAGCAAAATAAATAATTTTGCCTCAAGTTATATTTGCAACTGTCCTTATCAAACAAAAAACAGATGTAAGTTCAAATTCAGCTTTAGGATGGCTCAAGTTGAAGACCAGATTTCTTGGTGTGTCTCCCCCTCTCCCCATCTACTCCATCTCTCCCGCAAATCTGCTGCTAGATACACACTTGTGTACACCACGATTAAGGCAAAGAGTAAGAACAGTGCCAGGAACTGCTCACCACATAGAAAGTTCAGTGGAGGGACGTATTTTTTTGGTAGCACTAGGACACAGGTTTGAGAGAAAGGAGGGCAGCAACCACACAAGAAGCAGGTGAGTAAGGATCCTAGCCGTGCAGAAGTTTTCTCAAGTTATGCGTATTTTAACAAATGTGAAATCACTTATAAAACCTGAATCAGTTTTTCTGCAACAGCAGGATAAGAAACCATTCTTTAAAGCTCTCAGTGTAGTTCCTTCTAGCTGGAAAATAGTGTAGAAAACATCAGGAGGTACCTACCTCCCATGAAGAGAGTATCAGCCCAATCTACATGCACTCAAAAGCCAATTTCACTCAATATTTAAATCAACGCATAATTTGAATGTGCTGAAGCAAGCAAGGGTAACCCTGCTGACATATCATAGAATCATAGACTCATAGAATGGTTGAGGTTGGAAAGAACCTTGAAGATCATCGAGTTCCAACCCCCCTGCCATAGGCAGGGACACCTCCCACCAGACCAGGCTGCCCAAGGCCACCTCCAGCCTGGCCTTGAACACCTCCAGGGTGTAGCCTATCAGTGAGTGTTCAGAAAGCAGAATCTCAATACAGACAAGGTAACGAAGGTGCTGCTGCAACAGCACCTTCAAAACTCAATACAGCCCAACGCCTTCGCCAGCCTCAGCCAAAAGAGAGCAACAGAACAGCTAAAACTTTCTAGTGGATGAAAACCCTGATGTGCTCAAATTACCACTGGATAAAGAGATCACCCTTATCTGGGATGAACATATCTTACCCACCACGGGGAAAAGACCTGCCAGAAACAAGATCAGTCAATACAAACCCAGTCCTTGATAGCTGCTGACTGACCCCAAAAGGAGCGGCTGAAGCCGAGCTCCCCATGCAGGCGGGGAGCCGATGCCAGGCGCAACCCCGGCCTGCCCCAGGGCCGCTCACAAACCCCACCTGGTTTCTTGGCCGGGGGGGTCTCGTCCTCCTCGCTGGAGCTGTCATCGCTGCTGGAGGGGGGTTTCCTCTTCGCCTGGGAGCCGTTGGGCACGAGCTTTCTCTTCTTGGCCGCCGGAGACCTACAAGGGAGAAAGGCCGAGCTGGCGGCTTAAGGAGGCGAGGGCCAGGCGGCGGCCGGCGCCGGAGGGAGCCCGGCAGCGCAGCGGAGACACACACACACCACTCCCCCCCCCCTCTCTCTCCGCTTCCCCAGGCCCGGTAACCGCGGTCCCCGCCGCCGGGGNGCGGGGGCCGGCGCCGGAGGGAGCCCGGCAGCGCAGCGGAGACACACACACACCGCTCCCCACCCCCCCCTCCGCTTCCCCAGGCCCGGTAAGCGCGGTTCCCGCCGCCGGAGGGGCACTTACTTCAGCCAGTAACTGAAGATGTCCAGCAGGGAGGCGGCGTTGGGGTCCTGCTCCTTCTGCAGCAAGGGAGAGGCCGCGTCAGTCAGACACTCACTCAGTCAGTCAGTCAGC
>VUYV01000249.1:1042227-1097207 GCA_008711295.1 Anarhynchus alexandrinus
CCCCGCCGCCGCCGCCGCCACGTGCCGCCGCCGGCGCGCATGCGCGCGTGCGCCGCGTCGCGTCGCATCGCATCACGCACCGACGTGCGCCCGGGCTCCGCCCACTCCGCCATGTTGGGACGGGGCGGGGCGGGACGGGACGGGGTGAGGCGAGGACCTCCCCCGTCCCCGAGCGCGGTAGAGGGGAGGTGGGCCCCGGCGTGAAGGTGTCGGTGGCCGCGGGCGGGTGGGAATAGGGGGCGCAAAGGAGAGGATAGGGGCCGCCCCTCCCGGCGTGAGGGGATTCAGGAAAGGCCCCGCCCGCGCCTGGGTGAAGGCAGCAGTCAGGGCGGGGAGGCGGCTTGTGGTGCAGCCGCAGGCTTGGGGCCCGCAGCGGAGAGGAGGAGAGAACCCGGGGGAGTGCGTGCGGCACGGAAGACTTCAGTCCACTTAAACCCCCTTCTTCCCCCCTCATATCAGTCTGCTCCTAGTTGTAACCCTTTTTAAATAGGGTCGCTGGAAGGAGAGCGGTAGGGAGCAGGGCTGCTCCGTGGAGGAAAAGAAAGCGGTAGCTGTGAGGTACCTGAGTGCTGGCAAGTGTCTTCACCAACAGGGTGCAGTCCCACACAGCTTGAACGTGGTAGGCAGAGGCAGATACTGACAAGATTCATCAGTAGTCCCAGGAAAGGTGAGCGATGAACCAGGTCTAGGATCTGCATGAGGAATCTGTTCAGGAGTAAAGGGAGACAGTGCCAGAGGAAGGGACACGTAAAAGTAATGCTGTCGATCTAAAGGGACTGTCTGTAAGATTGAGCCAGAGGTGGAATTGGGGATAAGGTTACTTACAACATAAGTTTGAAGGGCATCAAGGGAGTAAGGTTGGAGATAAGACTTGAAATAGGTATACCTACAGAAGAGGCAAGAACTGAAGGCCCAGGCTTGAGCTTAAATGGAGTTTCTGGGCCTATGGGCAAAGAATGGGTGTGGAAGCCCCAGGTGAGACTGATCAGGACAAGAAGGGCCTGTTAGTGTACTCAAGACCCTGATAGTGAGGAGATTTCATTCAGCTGTTGTATATTGCTGTGGCTTTAAATTAGTCATGTCTCCACCAAAGTTTTTTTTTACTTTTGTGAAACTGAAGGTTTGCTCTGATGATTGCAGTCCTCTGTTCTCCTTGCATTTGTGATGGGGCTTTTTTTGATTCTCCTTAATGGAGTGTACCATAAAGCCTGTTGAGGGCAAAGGAAGAAGAGATGCCTACGCTGAAAGGCCTGAGTTAGGGCTGCCAGGGTCAAGCAAGCAGTAGTGGGTACGTAGTGTTATGCTGTTTACGTTTCCCCTACCTGGTTCTCTGCTCTTAACTATCTCCAGATACTGCTGTGCCCTGCTGCGTGGGGGTTCTGTCCCTCTTGTGTGCTGTTACGTAGTACCTGCTGAACACACACTTGGGCAGGCTCTATGCCCAGCAGAGCCCTGCTGGTGCTGGTGTCTCTGGAAGGTGCCACATCTGCAGTGCCGGGGAAATAAAAGCAGCTCATGTAGTGGTAGATTGTACTGTAAGATTCTGTCATTGTGCAATACGTGCCTGTATTGTAAAAAAAGGACGTTCATCTGAGGGCTTGTTAAATGTGTACTTCGTTTTTAGATGTCCCTGATCTGGCCTGCCCCTGTTATGTATGGAGTATCTTAGGGCTGTGTTGCAGAAAGGAAACTGTTTCCAGGAACCAGTATTTCTCTCAGTTTTTGTAGCTTCCATCCACAGTAGGCTACAGCTGCAAGCTTCACCTGCAAAGCTCAGCACAAGTTCCGTGCTTTTGTCAGCATCAGAAAGGAAGAGATGTAGCCATTGCTGGTAAACTGTCCTTGTTTTAAGTCCTGCTGTCTGAAGTAACTGCTGCGAGGAACCAGGGAAATTACTGGCTGTGTTTGCTTCACTGGCTCGTTTTGTTTCTTGCCTGGTTAGTAAGCATCTCCCTCTCCTGCCAAGCCTTTGCCAGTTAGGTCTGTTCCCAGATGCTCTGTGACTACTTCTCTTCAGAGGTGTGTTGCTCTCTAGGTATGTTCCCCTGTGTTGTGCCTGCAGATCTTCAGATGACCTGGCAGGGCAGTAACTGTGCAAGGAAAGCTGTTTTATTCTTGTATTCCCCAAGGCAGTAGTGGGAGATCCTGGGATCTAAAAAGGAAGCAAACTCAACTCATTTATGCTACTACTTGTGAATTCCTTTGCTCCCCTCACCTAGTCCTCATAGGTCTTTTCAGTCCTTCCCCTTGGCTGGCATCTCTTGTTAAGGATGCAGGCAGAGCTATTCACCTCAGAAGAGAGCATCCCTGTGAGAGGTCTCCGCTCTTCCCACTCTTTTCGTGGCCAAGAAAAAGTGAAGAGGGATGGCATGGATGTTGAATCACTGAATGCTTTCCTTGTTACCCCTCGAAAGTACCTCGCAAAAAAGCAGTGGCTCTGGAAAAAGCAATGTTGTCCTTTTCTTTGGGCAGGAGTAAAACAGACCCTTGAGAATAATGCTGCAAATACAACTGTGTTCACATGATGTGGTGGATTGAAGGGAGGAAGGTTAAGATTTGTACAGTTATTTTGGGCAAGGGAGGATGAAAAGCTCCCTGTATTTCCTCATTTTGTTCTTAATTCATTACAAGCTGTGTAACTCTTTCTCTTAGGCCAGCCTGATGTTCTAGAGTGTAAAGGGGCTTTCGCTTCAATTTGTCAACTGATTTTTCAGGTGGAGGTTGCTGTAAAGGTTGCTGAAACAATGTGCTAGCGGTTATTTTACTTAAGCTCCTTTGGGGAAGCATATTAATTTCACTTTAGTGGCTTAGGAAGTTTAAACCCTAAAGAGGTTTCCTGTGGGCTTTGCATTGATTAAATACAATACATAGCATCCTAAGTGACACCAAGACATATAGAGAAGCCCCATCAGCTCTGACTAAGCAGGGAGCTGACTCTGCTAGTCCTTTGTACAGTACTGCAAGGCTTTAAGAGCTTGTTCCAAGGAGCATGTTGAAATCCTCATCTGACATCAGAGAGATGATTTTGGTTTTAACTTTTTGTTCTGGAAGATAGAAGAGTGGCATTTCTCAGGGGTCAGTACTGGGACTGATGCTGTTTAACATCTCTGTCAGCAACATGGACAGTGGGATTGAGTGCACCCTCAGCAAGTTTGCCAATGACACCAAGCTGTGTGGAGCACTCAAGATGCTGGACAGAAGGGATGTCATCCAGAGGGACCTGGACAGGCTTGAGATGCCTGTGCAAACCTCATGAAGTTCAACAAGGCCAAGTGCAAGGTCCTGCATGTGGGTTGGGGCAATCCCAAGCACAAATACAGGCTGGGAGGAGAACGGATCAAGAGCAGCCTTGAGGAGAAGGACTTGGGGGTGTTGGTGGGTGAGAAGCTCAACATGACCTGGCAATGTGCACTTGCAGCCCAGAAAGCCAACCATATCCTGGGCCACATCAAAAGAAGCGTGGCCAGCAGGTTGAAGGAGGTGATTCTCCCCCTCTGCTCAACTCTGGTGAGAACCCACCTGGAGTACTGTGTCCAGCTCTGGGGCCCCCAACAGAAGAAGGACATGGACCTGTTAGAAGGGGTCCAGAGGAGTGCCGCAAGAATGATCAGAGGGCTGGAGCACCGCTCCTATGAAGACAGGCTGAGGGAGTTGGGGTTGTTCAGCCTGGAGAAGAGAAGGCTCCAGGGAGACCTTAGAGTGTCCTTCCAGTACCTAAAGGGGGCCTACAGGAAATATGGGGAGGGACTCTTTATCAGGGAGTGTAGTGACAGGATGAGGGGTAATGGTTTTAAACTGAAAGGGGGTACTAGATATTAGGAAGGAATTCTTT
The DNA here is from genome assembly GCA_008711295.1 of Anarhynchus alexandrinus. Lineage (NCBI taxonomy): Eukaryota > Metazoa > Chordata > Aves > Charadriiformes > Charadriidae > Anarhynchus > Anarhynchus alexandrinus. The sequence continues at coordinate 1,046,060 of VUYV01000249.1, forward strand.
ACTGTGAGGGTGGTGAGAGACTGGTACAGGCTGCCCAGAGAAGCTGTGGATGCCCCATCCCTGGAGGTGTTCAAGGCCAGGTTGGATGGAGCTTGGAGCAACCTGGGCTGGTGGGAGGTGTCCCTGCCCGTGGCAGGGGGTTGGAACTTGATGATCTTTAGGGTCCCTTCCAACCCAAACTATTATACGATTCTATGAAGATAAACAGCTTTACACGGGAAATAATGTGCAACAGTCATTATAAAGTCATATACATGGTTATCCATCTGTTTTACTAGTTTTTAATATATAAGTGTTATTCCCCAATAGTCAAGGAATCGGGTAGAGACTAGTTTCCAACTAGTAAATTTTTGTCCCTCACTTAAATCCCAAGTGGATCCTGCATTTGCACACTTCTCCAGTGTCCAGGAATTCTTTATTCTATTGTATGTTTTCTGGAGGATTCAAATTGGAAAGTGCTGGTTTCTTCTCTGCATACCTGGAGTTTCTCATAAGGCTTTATCATCAGGTTGTTTTTTATCCTAGTAGTTTATTATTGTGGGAGCAAACACTCTGATTTTGGAAGACAGGCAGTGGCACACAGTTTGTAAGCTTACAGTAGGTTTGGCGTAAAGAAAGATTTGGAGGTAACAGATGAGTTTGACTAACTTCTAAGATAGAGTTGATTAGTAGGAGACAGTTGGTTCCTTGCTGTTTGTAACCATCTCTGTTCTAACATTAGTGTTTGTGACATTAAGCTGCTCACAGAAGGTCCTCTGACTGCTTGGGGAGTGACTGTCTTGACTGGGAGACCAGATTGCAAGGAATCTGCTTTTACTTTGCTGAAGTGCATCAATGACAGACTTCACTGGTTCTCGGCAAAGAAATTTTTCTGAATGCAAATCAGTTCAACTGTTTTTTCCAAGTTTGTGAAGGAGTAGTCTGAAATAATTATTTAGGCAGAATCTGTTGCTTTGTCTTCAGCCACAAAATTAAATTGAGTCCTTCCCTCTGAACTCCCAACAGTGTCCTCCTGCTGCTTATTTTCTCTGTACTCAAACATGAGCAAAGTCATAGGGAAATCTTGAGTTAAAAGACTGCATCTTCTAGTTGAAAGCACAGAATATTGAGTGCTTCATTCTTTACATGGAACAACTTGGTTTTCCCTCGGGGAAAAATAAAACTCCTTACTTGTAGGAGACAGAAGTCAAAGCCTACGTTAGGGGTGTGCATGAAGCAGGGCTCGCTTGTTCCCTTCCACAACCGTGGCTCCAAGTTTCTCGCGACTGGAGATACGGCGTTTCTCTATCGCCGTAACGACCTTTCCTCGTTGTATCGCCGTTTCCTCGCCCGCCTATGGAGTATATGAGCGGAGCCAGTTGGGAAAGGGCATTTCCCTCCCGCCGCGTACCTGGGAGGCGATGGGGAGCCGAAAGCGGCCGCCGGCGTGGCCGCCCGGGAGCCNTGAGGGACGGCGAGCGGCCGCTTCCCCGCCAGCCCCGGACCATGGCGGACCCCGGTAGGTGCCGGGGGAAGGGGGGGGGAGCGGCGGGGTTTCTCCGCCCGGCTGTGCACCGAGGCTCTCCGCGGTAGCCCAGCCCGTGAGCGACCCGTTCGGCGCCGGTAAACGGGGGAGGTAGCGGAGCGCGGCGGGCTGCCCGCCGGCCCCTGCCCGCTCCCGCCTGCCGGGCGGTGCTGCTGCGCGGCTCTGTTCGCCCCCGGCGCTCCTCCGCCGCTTGGGGAAAGGGGAAGGAGGGTCCCCTCCCCGAGTTTAGGGGAGCCCCGGGGCTCTTCGGCTCAGGGCAGGTGCTGGCACAGCCCTCCTGTGTCTTGAGGGCACTTGGTGCTTGCTGGTGGCTCAGCTACCTCTGAGGGAGGGTATTCTATAGAGGAATCTGTCCCTGCTCAGCCTTTACCACCTACAAGTTTTTCTGTGACGTTTTGTAGAGAATTCAGTTCTTCCTAAATACTGCTTTATCCCCCGACATTTGCATACTTCCTTTTTTGGGGGGGTATGGCTTGATGCACCTTGCCACAGTGGGAGAGGATCACAAACAAACTGAGAGCTAGGTTGCCATCTATGAAAATGTTTTAGCTAACGTACGTGCAGGTAAAACTGGTTAGAATAGAGCTGCGAACTCCAGGGAGAGAGGGGTTTAACCTATATTGTGTAAGTCTGTAGTGCCCAATTTGCAAGTTCCCCTCCCTGCAGGGAAGTGTACGTGTTTTATCTAAAAAAGGAAAAACGTGCCATTCTCAGGGTGTGAAGTAACGTTAGTGTTTCACTGACGCGTATCTCCTTGTGATGTAAAAATAAGCTAAATGGAGGCCTCAGGAGACTTGTGGGAAAAACTACTTTTCTCCTAATAAACAGAAGGTGATTTCACAGAGACCCTTAAAAGTAGAACAACTTTAGGTTCACATATCATAATGCAAATCTCGTGTTCCTATCACTGAAGTTTGGTTCGCAAAACTTTTATCTGCTTTGATTCTGCTATTTCCTCTTGCTTGTTTGCAGCACTTTATTTAAAGTGAAGGTTTTCTGTTCCAGTCAAAGTGAGAGGTTTCCCTAGGATGTTAATAATTACTGCATGTGATCGTGATTACTTTGTTATGCATTCCAGCTAGGCAAAGAATGCATTCATTTCCTCATACATCACTTAAATACACACACTTCAGACACTGAAATGTGAAAGGTGCTGAGGACTTCTGTTAATGGCCCACCAGCAGCTTCTAACACCCCTTGGAAGCACTCTTTATCTTAAAAATTTGATTATTAAGACACCTTGGGTTTGGGTTTCATTTACATCATAGGCAACTGTCTATCATAGGAAGTGAATCTCCCTCTATCAAGGATTGATATTTTGGACTGCCATATTCGTGTATCCTCCGTACACATGAATCCCAACGCAGACTGATAACGGGCTATGCGGCACTTTTTCATTTAGTCAGAATTTGAGGTGGATTTGATCTAGTGAATGAGAATAGATTTGCTTGCCGCTGCATATGATCGTCTGAGTTGGAGTAAAGATTCGGTCTGCCAGTTTTTTCCCTGGTCTGTGGACAAGGAGAAGTCATGGTGTACTTAGGAGAGGGATATGAAAGGTGACACAGAAAAACTGTATTTTATTAGATGCCCTGAATTTGCTTTATGGGACCCACAAGTACAATGGGAAACTTTATGATCTGTAAATTAAAAAAGGTCAAATCTTTTGGCTTGTAGAATGAAATTACAGGTAATGATGACATCTGATTCAAATTTGGGAAGAATTAAGTGGGCAAGATGTAGTGTTACCCAGAGCTGATATGCCAGCTTCCTGCAGTGTTCTTTAGCTATTTCGGTGGTAATTGTAACCTGATGATATGGCCATAAACCACGATCCCATGTTTGCTCTGAACTCAAAGATTGTCACCTCACTACTCCCAAACGTGGTCTGAAGATGAGCCTGATTTCTTTGCTTCTCAGAGAGGGACTATGAAGGCACGATATAGTCTATCACAGTAGGATACTTTTATTCTCTTGCTACGAGTCTTCAGTGATTTTAATTGAGTTGTTTCATCCCCTTTCATTCTGCATGCAGTTTATAAGCTAGGGAAAGTTCTGTATCATGTTTTGTCTCTGTGCTATTTAGTCTGTGGGCCTTCCACCTCAATTAGAGGTTTTAGGCATTTCTACAGTACTGGTTTGTAATCTCATCAGTCTTTTGTCATTGCTGTATAATGGAGTGGGCAACTAAGCACTGAACAGGCAGTTACAGCTGGAAAGGAGTCCAAAGGTTATGTTTTATCATTGCAAACTGCAAGAGAACACCAGCTGGATGTTTTTCTATTAAATAAATAGTTAAACATGCTCTGCAATATTATTAATAGTGCTGACATTTTGTAAACAGAAGCAAAGTCACTTTTATACCCTAAGTTTAGGAATGCAGAAACAAGGTATTGTTAGAATTTAAACTAGATTACACTTGAGACCGTGAAAGATTTTTGAAATGGTTGGCTGGCACAAATCTTTTTTCATCTTGCTATTGCGTATACTGTTCATATCTTTCGTATCTTTCTTACTTGAATTGAAAGCTTCCTTGTGTTTGTTTTTCCAAAACCACCCTGTCAAACGCATTGTCAGAACATCCATCTAGGGTCAGGGTTTAAAGAAATAAAATGCTTGGTGTTCACCTAGGGATTTCTTTGTATGTGTACAATAGGCAAAGTTTACATTGTGCTTTGAAGTGTGCTCTGTGAGTTTTTCGTCTAACTGATGTGTGAAGAGTTCTGGGAAAAACTCCCCGAAACATTCTCTGTTCTCCCTTTATTATACTTTTCCCTGAAGACTGGACAGGGAAGGTAATTGTTAGACAAATAATTGCATGATCCAGGAAAGCGAGTCATGTGTCATGCGTCTTTTAAAAGGGGATGTTGCAATTGAAACTATTTCTAGATTTTTGTTTTCTTTGAAACAGTCCTGCTGCTAACTTAAGCTTATTTAGCTCTTCAAGACCCATTTCCAGTATTTTTGCTTATGATCATGGAGAATTTCCTTGGCTCTAAAAGCGGAGTCAGTAATTTTATTTCTCAGTTCTACTTTTAAAAGCATTGTTCCTCAGTTTTTCCTAGAAGCGTAAAAGGCAACCGGAGTTGTGGTAAGAGGGCCGGGGGGGAGCTGGCACAGCTGTGTTAAGGGGAATGGTGTGCCACCAGTAGAGCAAGTGCTATCTAGGGAATCGATACCATTCCTAAACACTAGGTGAAGTTCCTTCCTACTGATTGCAGTGGCTACACTGCTCTGGGTGGTGTTGTCTCTGGGGATATAAATGCTGGCAGGGAACCTGCAGAGAGTCTGTCCAATTTACATCTTTTGCCTACATATCAGAGAAGGGAGGCTTCTTGGACACTTAGTGCTCCTACAGCTCAGTGCATGTTTCAAATCAATGACTCCCCCACCCTGTGCCCTCTCCAAGCACAGCTGCTTCCTTTCATTGAAAGACTGGAGGAAGGGCCTGTTTAGTAACAGGTTTAGTTGCAGAAGCTTTTTCAAAATGCATGGTAGGATTAGGTGTTCCATTTTACAGAACATGAAAATGCCCTGGAGGCCACTGCTGTTCGCCCTGGAGGCCACTGCTGCTTTCCCCAGAGTCCAGAGGTGGGAATTCTCCCAGAAAATGCCAGGGTAGGACTTTAGGTGTCCTGGGCACACCTTGTTGTCTTAACAACGTTGCTGCATCATCTCGCCATCGGACGAGGTTGGACTCAGCTGTCTGCTGCAGTGCATGGGCTCCGTTTTTGGTAGATAGTTGTGTTGCCCTTTCCCGCTGTGCTGCATGTAAATCAACACGTGGCACTGGGAGAAGAAGTCTTTGGTACTCCTCCCTTTCTAGAATAAAATAACTGATCCAAATTCTGCTTGGTTTTCCTGTTTCTGCCCATGTGATTCTGTCATCTTTGTCAGGTGGTGTTCAGCCAGAAGCGATACTTTGGCGATAGTGGTGTTCTCATGGGTGTGAAAGCCATCTTTTTTCACAGCAGTTCTGCGCTCTTAACTTAAAGGTCCCAAGGCTTTGGATCTGTTTGTCTGCTTTATGAGTTTGCTGGATGCCCTCTGTTGAGAATGCTGTCTCCTACAAGCCTTCATCTGGGGTTCAAGAGCTGTATTCACGCAGAAACATGCAGCTGTCTTAGTGAATACTGCTGAACTGCAGTGTCCATGTTCTCCATAGTTAGGGCATCATCCTTCCACTGCTAGAGACTTTCCGTTTACGCAGGTAACCATAATGCTATTGGTTCAGCACTGAGCACATTTCCATGCTTTACTTCTCAACTGTACCACTTCTGCTCAACTGCAGTTTAAAGTTGGTAATTGTATGGTTTAGAGCTGGGGTACTGTAGCCTAGACATCGTTTCAGCCTTCGTTGCTTAATGAAGGTTCTGGGGAAGGTGACGGAATGGAGTCTTTGGAGGCTGTTCAATTTTGGTTGAATTTTAATAAAGTGACTGCAAAACCATCATCTTCAATTCTGGTAAATTCACTCTCTGCAGATGCTCTTTTTGGCATGCCAAATTTTAGGCATTGCCTTCTCCTTTAATTAGAAAAATCTGCCTTTGCTTGCTTCTGGATGGAGATGGTTTGGAAATGTTAATACTTTTAAAGAGTCAAACTGGAGTTAGAAGATGACAACTTGCTAATAAGAGTTGGAATGCTCAGCACTGAAATTTACCATGGGACCAGAGCCATAATCCTCAAATTTGGGTAAATGTCTTCACAGGTGAATTGGAAAATTAAATTTAGACTTAAAAGTTTTCTTGAGATTGGTGAGAGAGCACTCCATCATGTCATACTTGTTCAATGTGCGTGTGATCTTCTTAGCAAGCTGGAAACAGTTTTAAAAGTGCTTTCATTCCAGAGCACAGTAATGCAGGAGTGTGTAGGTAGGAGCTGTCTCTAGAGAATTATGGAATAAGTCAATTTTGGCGAGCGTATTTTGGGCTGTTATTCCCACCACTATTGTATTAGGTTTTTTTCCCCTCTGAAGAGAGGGTTTGTCATGCCCAAACGGTTGGGAAACCTTGGTATGACAGTTCTGGGGAAGGACTCTAACACAGGCTTGCAAAGCGTCCGAAGCCTGAATGATAGAATTGCTGTGCTGCGAGCACCGGGGCTGGCGTACCCTTCAGTTGCACGCATATTTTGCAGGCAGTTTGCTTTCTGCTGCAATGAGAGTGAATGTCTAACACCATGGAAGCTATAGTGACTTCCTGTAAGCATTGTGGGACCTCATTTAAAAGAAGGCCTTTCTTATTTTAGGGGTGCTACGTTTCGCGTATATTCCACTTGAGCGTGTAATGGTCTGCAGTTGTGTTGCAGAGACCCTATAGTTGCCTGAAATTATTTCACTTCACACGCAAAGATGAACTCCCCTTTTCAGGCTAGTTTGTTTCGGAGATAGGGTTTTTGTGGGGTGTTTTTCCTATCGACATGCTTTAAATCTGTAAATCGCCACATGTGGTTTGTTTCACTTGAAACTACACCGGAAATCCCCTTCTTCATAGGAAGATTTTTGAGAATGAAAAAACTACTTAAATTTTAGTGGGGTAAATACAAGTAGGAGTTCAACCACCCTTAGAATTGCTTTTTTGCTGTGAACACCTCGCTTTGGATGTATCTACTGTTCTTTTGAAGGGCTTTGCAGCTTCTAACATGAATTATAGGGACAGCCCTGTGGGTTTTTTGCTGCAAAGCTGTGGGTCAGTTCTTGTTTTGATTTTAATCCTCCTCCCCGTGATCATCTTTCACCCTTACAGGAGCCCCCGGAGGATACGATGTGCTGATTGTATATGCAAGTGACGCCACTGAATGGTGTCAGTACCTCCAGAACCTCTTCCTCTTTACTCGGCACATTCGAAAGCATCGGATTCTGAGCTACCAGCTGGAAGGCGAGTCTGCCATCTCCCACCAGGAGTTGGACCTGTTCAACAGAAGTCGAAGCATCATCCTTTTGCTATCTGCTGAGCTGGTGCAAAGTTTTTATCTCCCTCCCGTCCTGCAGAGCCTTCAGGAAGCTTTATGGCCCCCGCACAAAGTAGTCAAGCTGTTCTGCGGTGTTACGGACTGTGATGACTATTTGACCTTTTTCAAGGACTGGTCTCAGTGGCAAGAACTCACAAATGACGATGAGCCTGATGCTTACCTTGCAGCTGTCAAGAAGGCTATCTCAGAAGGTAAGGTAGCAGCCAAGGCGTTCCGCTTCCTGGTCAGGGGTTGGAGGAGGGAGATACGTGATATTGTTTAACCTTATTTTAACACTGGTAGCGTATTTTACTGAAATACAAAACTACAGCAAATTGCACAACCCTTGTAAACTAGGAAGTTTTGCAACCCAATTTCTTTATGCCTGGTCTAATTTAGGAGACATTATCAGTCTGAATGTTCCTAAACTCCAGAGGAGTGTGTGGTACTCCTTTCTCATAGTTTCTGTTGGAATGAATGCGGAGAGCTTGGGGGAGTCGTGATGCTCAGGATGCTTTTATGGCACTGCCAAAGAACTTAGTGTTCTTTGTCAGCCTTAGCAGGATTGGAGTCCTGTGGTTGCACCTTGGATTAAGATTTATCTGTGTTTAGTGGCATAAATGAGGCAGTGCAGTCTTGTAGTGTGTCTGATGTCACGCGCATAAAGGTGCTTTATGCCAGGATAACAACGGCAATAATCGTGATGACAAATTTATCACAGTAAAAATAACTTTTGAAAGTCATGATCTTGGCCAAAACAGTCCTCCTGAAAAAGGATGACTCAGGGATTGTGCTGAAAATGGCATTCTCAGATTACTAGGAAACATCTGTTGTGACCTGGTTCTTTTTAAAAACCTGCATAAACTAAAGTTTGCATCTCCCTTTCAAACACCCCTAAAATGCCTTGGTTTCCCAATAGGTAAGTTAGGGCTAAAGTGTTCTGGCTCCTTTGCTTTCAGCCTGGAAGAAGACAGAAAACAGTAGCTGAGCTTTTGTACTCTGAAAAATTAAACTGACCAGAGATTAAATTGGCTTTTCTGGCACTTTCTGGCAAAAGTAAACGTTTAGTTTTCCTGCAAACTTGGGTCTAGAGCATGGCACCAATATTTTTTTGATTTTAAGTATGCTTTTCAAAGTTTGGCAGGTTTAAAAAACATCTCCGTGGCTTACTAGTGTTAATGGTTTTACTTAACACGTCTGAAGACTGTCTGAGTTATTTTAGGCCAGAGTAGGAGTAAGCCCTAGTGTAGCTGAAGAGTGTGTGAGACTACAGAGGGATGTTGATCCTGAAGTCTCTTCCTGGAGCCAGCTCTTGACAGTCTTTTCTGGCTTGTGGCATTCTGAGTGCAGAAAGCGCAACACGGGGCAGAGGAAATGCTCCTGCTTCCTGGGCTGCGGGTGGAGCGGGAAGCATGTGTGTCTCTGTCCTTCATTAGATGGACTGGCTGTAGTGGGAGGTTTCACGTAGCCAAGTGGGTCCCTGCTAGTGAGAGGCTTTCACCCATCTTGCTTGTTTCGGGCACATTAAAAATCAAAGAGAATTTGGGGTGAAGGGAAGGGGGGGGTGGGTGTGAGAATGGATCAGCTAGAAACCACTCTGGATCAACTGCTTCTCTCTATTGAGAGAAGCTGTGTTTATCAAAGGTAAGCACCAAAAATCTGATTTTTATGCTGCGAAAGCATATCTATTAGCAGTGGTGCACTGAATGCAGCGCCTTGTCAACCAAAGAGCTGCCTCCATTCTCTTTGATGTCGGATGCGGTCAATGAATTGCATTAAGCTGACCTGCCTCTCTTCCTCCACTTCAACAAGTGGTCCTCCACAGGCGAGCTAGCTCCCTTTGTGTACAGCCGGCTGCCCCTTGGCACGCTGGGGACGTTCCCCGGGGGGACCTGGGTGCTGGATCTTCCCAGTGCTTCTCAGAGCCCACCCTGAGAGGGGGCAGAGGTGAGTCTTACTGGTAGCGCTGTGCTGTCTGTCTGAGCAGCCAGGGAAGTACATCTTGTGGGCTGGCTGCCATACAGCTAAGGCAAAACTTCTTTGGGGTAAGGGACTACAGTCTGATTTTTCACAGTTGGATGCAGAGTCCTTCTCCAGAGGTGTCATCTCTGCTGAAAGTCAGCATGCGCTGAAAAAAACCTGTGCTTTGGCTTTATGTAAATGGTGTTTTGAAAGGGAGATTGTGCTTTGGATTTTTGTTGTTGTTTCTACATAACAAAAAAAAAATCAGCTTATTTTGTTTTCTCACTTGAACAAGCATACGTTGATCTCAAACTGACTTCAGTATATTTAGAAAATATTTGACTGAGAGAAGAAAAGACATTAAAAAAAACCCTCATTTGCTGTGGAATCTACTGTAGCATTTTCAAAATAGTTTGTACACAAAGATTCAGAATTTCTATTACTGTATGGGAGCCCTACCTGATGCGATCTGTCAGCTGCATGCAAGAGTTGGGTGATGTCGGGCTCTTTCTTCATGCACATCAGAGCAGTTGCCAAGGCAAGCCATCTGCTGTCACTGAATCTTCTGAAGGAAGAACCTACTTAAGATAGGCTGGTTTCATGGCAAAAGTATTTGGATGAATGTATCAGATCCTACCTCTGTGTGGGGAAAAAAATGACAAGGTGACCTCTTCCATCGCGTGACTCTACAGACCAAGTTTTGTGAATGGCCTCAAATGCAAATGTTCTGATGCTTCCTCTGAAGCGAAGACAACCCCAGGTGCACATAGTTCCCTTTTTGGGTGAAACTGTGAAAACTTTCTTCTTGGTTGGTAATAAAAAATTAGCATCTGCCTTATACTTTGGTTGCAGCCAACCCCAGCATGAGTGGCTTAAAGTAACAGTGTTTGTGACAGCAGACCTCTCCCGTAGAGAAACACAGCCTGTGCTCTGCTCCCAGGACTTCGCTGTTGGGATTTTAGATGAAGGCTTTGAAGTCAGGAGCTCTTAGAAGGTCTCACTTAAGTCCGTTCTCTACAGCAGACTCTGAACTTTTTCCAAGTAAGGCAGCCTTCAATTCCTACACCACTTAGCAGAGAAAGTTTATGACCCTATTTGAAATGATTTGCCTGGGTGTCTTCCTCTGGGAAGTACTTCTGTCCACGTGTCCACCAGTATTTCTAACTGTCAGCACTAAGCCTGATGCAAAAATGACCACACTTCAGCTTCCTAATAGCTGAATCCTGAGCTAGTGGAGCGTATGACGCAGGACACGTTTGAGGGCAAATGCCTCTCCAGAGCTTGCACCCTGGCCCTGTTCAGGCTATTGCTGTTGCTTCTAGTGCAGCTGTTAGGCTGTGGTTTGTTTAGTGCATCATGAGAATGTGACACCCCCAGACATCACACGCTGAAAGTTATTTTAATTTTTGTTAGTTCAGTACGAATTCAGAAATGAGGAACCACTCATCTGGCCTTGTTGAGAACTAGCTATGTGCTGACACTGACTCTTGCTCTCTTGTAGATAGGACGTTTTTACTTCTACAGTTTCTCAATCCTGTGAAACTACAAAAGGCATTCTGTTTGCAGATTTCTGTTTGCAGGAACACCTCCTGCCTGTGGGGAAGTTTCTCAGGCTCTGCAATAACTGTGCTAAGGATGTGGAAGTGCTCAGGATGGCACTGTACAAGCCAGCTCAGGTCCGGCAGGGTATAGTCACCGGCCAGGGTGCGGAGAACAGCCTGTTGCTTAAGCCCTCTTGTCTGGCCTGTGGTACCACAGCGTGCTGTGCTGTGGGCATTGGGCAGCTGGGAGCCTGTGCTGCACAGTTGGGAGTCAGTGACCTTTTTCTTCCTCCTGTGTTCTCAAAGCTCAGTTGACATCTGTTTTGTATTACGCACATTTCAACTTCTCCAGTTTATTTCAGCTCCTACCTATGTTGTCTTGAAAATTTTCAAATTTCCTGCTTTAAAAGTTGATTTTTCAAAGCATTTACTAGTTAAATCAGTGGCTTTGAACTTTCTGTACCCAAGCAAACTCTTGCAGGGAAAAAAAAACAGGGAAGTCAACATCTGCCTGAGATCGCTAAGGTGATAACTGAGCGTAAGGGCAGCTATGAACCCTGCTGTTGAAGGACGAGTGCAGCCTTGGCTGAGCAGAGCTCTCACGCAATGAAGTGGACAAGAACGAGAGATCAGTACCAGCAAACTTCTTGCAAAACAGGAGGGTCAGAAGTGGGTGTAAGGGAGCATGTGGTGAATATGGAGGACAGTGGGCAGTTAGAAGGAAGATGAGAATTTTGCTGGAGCCCTGTAGATGAGGAAGAGCTGGAATGTTACTCCATCTAGTGAGGGGCTCATCGAGGGATGCTGGAGACCAAGGCAGTGAGCTTTTGTTGGGAGGGAAATAGCATAAGCTGTTATCATTATCCCTCCTGTACATGTCAAGGAATTGAATTAAGTTCCTGGCTTTCTTCTGATGCGCTGATGAAACCATGAATGAAACTTGAGAGCGTATCACAGAATCATTCAGGTTGGAAGGGACCTCTTGAGATCATCTAGTCCAACCTCGCTGCTCAAGCATGGTCAGATAAAGCAGGTTGCGCAAGACCATGTCCAGTCAGGTTTCGAATGTCCCTGCAGGTGGAGACTTCACAACCTTTCTGAGCAACCCTTTCCAGTCTTTGTCCACCCTCAGAGTAACAGAGTGTTTTCTTGTGTTCAGATGGAATTTCCTGTGTTGCAGTTTGTGCCCGTTGCCTCTTGCCCTGTCAGTAGGCACTATGGAGAAGAGTCTGGCTCCCCCTTTTTCATTCCTTCCCATCAGGTAAATGTTGATAAGATCTCCCCGAGTCTTCTTTTCTCCAGGCTGAAGAGTTCCAGCTCTTGCATCCTCTCCTCGTATGAAAGATGTTGTGTTCCCTTAATCATCTTTGTGGTCCTGTGCAGGGTTCAAGCTGTAAAGGTAAAGTAACCTTGGAATAGGCTACTAGGAGTTTGAGGTCAGGTTGGACAGATGCGTAAGATGTTCTCAAGTGTGTCTCAACCCAGGGGGATGATGTGGTAGTAAGTGGGAGATTCCCTTCAGCCTGACACTTCTGTAACTGTTTGATTGCTAACTTTTGCTCATCGCTGCCATTTAGGGTTAGAGCCCTAAATTCACAATGAATTTTTAAGTTTGGCAGGAGCGTCTCTCCTGTTACTTTGGGGGTTAATGATAAATGATCTGTTCAGTGATGGTACATAACTTCCTATTTGTTATGTACCTTGAGATTTCTGCCAAAAGGCAGGATTTTCCTGGAGTAGCTCATTGGCCAATAGTTTTTCTGTGGGAGGGTGTCAGAGTTTGTTCATTTGATTGCTCAGACAAGCTCCATGTCAGGCCTTGATGCACTTATGAGCTACTTTACCGTGTAACTATTTCAGGACAGAAGAACAGTGAAATCCAGCGTTATTTGGTGTGTTGCCCTTATACCTGAGATGTCCTGAGGAATGACAAAGCAAATACCATAACCTAGAAGAACAGGCTGTGGCTTTTGTGGATAAATTTGAACATTCTTATGTTAACTCACATTGAATACTTTTAAGGGCAACTTTTCACTAGAAACCACAAAAGCCACCAGACGGTAACAGAGGTGCACGCTTTAGCATAGGACAGTAGTGATTTTATCTCAGGTGCCTACTACAACAATTCATTGAGATGTGGGTGCTTTTTACTGTACGGTGGCATTGGTAACTGTTCCTCTGACAGTAGCAGGTACTGTATCTGTGGTGCTGTGTCTGTTTCTGGCAGGTAGCACTTTAGCCAGGACTAATCTGTCAGCCTAACACTGAGACGTGCAGGTGAGGCAGTAGTGAAGGGGATGCTATACACTGGGAACTGCAACCTCCCTCCCCATGGGTCCATTCTGTCCTGCATGGGAACATGTTCCTACAGGAGGGAGTGTTGTAGCGTAGTTTCCAGTGCCTGTAGAGTGAGTTTGCTGTTGCATGTGGAGGCAGACCGAGACCTGAATGCTGTAGCAGCTCTTCCCTGTGCTGCTTGTTAAATTTCATAAAGCATGGCTGTTGAGGAACGTTGGATGCAGAAAGTAATCCTGCTAGGAAGAGGCATGACATGGCCAAGTACTTTATAGGAAAGTTGTGCCACCCCCTTAAAGGATAAATCCTGGAAAGAAAGCAGCCAGAAAGAGTTCTGTGAGTTCATTTGCCATCCCTGCTCGTCTTAGAGAAGGATCGTGAAGATATGTCACATCAATGCCTCTGTGAAACCACCTGCTTAATCTTTGGCCTTACAGAAAATGGTACTTTGGGACCTGTTATACTGCTAGAGAGCTAATACTGTATCTCTGAGTCTCCAGCTTGTGAGCAGGCCCCAGTTCATGCAGCTCTAATTTACTGTGGTGTTCCTCTAGCCCTGCTGGAGTCTCTTTACTTGTCTGTAGGAGATCCTAGCATTGTATTTTCCTCACTGGCTGATCTCTTCAAGCCCTCATACTATGGTCCCATGTCCTAACAATGTTCTCGAAGAGTTCCCATGCACGCAATTGCCATTCTCTGCAAGATCCATTTTGGCCCTTAGGAGGTTCTAGAAACTGCAGATTGGATGTGGACGCCTGTGCCAAGTCTGTGATCTCTGCTTGCGTCTTTAGTCTGTTTGGATATCAGCAGTACGGTAAAGGAAGGAAGCTGGAGGTAGGAATGGACAGGAATCGATGTACAGACCTAAAGGGACAGAGAAACATGAAGCTGGGGACCATTTGGTGTTTACTTCTGGCTCTCGGTGCTCTGTGAAGGAATATGTTCTGAGTAGTCTATCTCAGAGAATTACATCCTGCTTTTATTTTTGCCAGCTTATTGGAGTGGTCTTGAAGACATGAGGTAGCATGATTATCTGCTGTACCGCAGTCCTCCCTCCCTCGCTCCTTTTTTTTTTTCCCCCCTCTTTGAAGGGGCAAAATAAAGTAAATTCTTAAAACTGTATTTTTCTCTGTTATATTGTGTTGAAATAGCAGATACGCTTCTTTGACCCTGCTCTTTGAAGAGGAACGGGTGAGGTATTAGTCAGCCCTCTGGGTGCAATGAGTCTGCTTCGTTATATGGGAGCTCTGCAGCCTGGCTGGTTCTCACTGCCTGTCAAGGAGAGGAAACTATGACGCTCTTGCACAGGAGTTAAGGTTGAGAGAACATGCTGGTAGCGTGCCCTCCCTTGCAGATGCTAGTATGGTTATAAATGACTGATGCTGGAAATGCAGAGACTTCAGAGAGCTGGTTAAAGCCATCAGAGAAACCTTAATGAAGCCCCCAAGTGATATTGAGAGAAATGCACCAATGTCTGTATCCATCTGCAGCAAATGGGATCGAGCAGTTGAAATAGTCTTCCCAGCTGCAGGATGGATGCATTGTTTGTCATCAAGATGCTTCATAAAGTCCCAGTTTATGGACGTTAAAAGCAATACTTCACAGCTTGTCTTTCCTGACAGTATGAGATTCAAGCAGTGCTAGCATAGGTGCATACTAGCTTTCTAGAGAGAGGCAATGAAATGACAGCCCAGAACTAGCAAAGTATAGAAACTGGTGTGGTTAGGAACCGTCAGACTATAATGGACTTCATGCACATCGCAAATACTAATCATATTTCCCTGTAGCTTGTAGTTCTGATAATCTCCCCACAGGTTGCTTTAAGGTAGAGACTAAACCTAATTCTAAGTACCTGCCAATGTGAGCTGCAAGGCTTTAAAACACCTGCTTAAAATAAGAGCCCGATGACCATCACTGATGGCTTCTTCCAAGTTTGGAACAGCTGAAGTAACTTCTGTAAAATCTTTGCAGAAGTGTGTGGCCAAACCGAAGATGCTTTACAGAGCAGGTCTGAAGAGATGTGTGGGGCAGACTTCACGATGTTTCCAAGACCTTTGTTGTGCACTTGGACAGTTGTTTTGTTTCTAGGGTTGAATTTTGTATGATTTTCATGAGTGGCTGTTACTACCACAGAAAGCTTTTGACGCCTTTTTCAAAAGCGACTTGAGATCTTGAGTTTCCCAAGGGGAAGTTTCATCAGTGGCGTAGGCTGACCTTAGCATGGACTGCTGCAAAAGAGAGTGGTCTGCCTCATTCTCCACCTTTCATCTGTCTGGATGATCTGGTGTGGCATTACACTGCAAGGGTGGTATTCTGAGAGAGACTATTTGAAGGAGAGGGAGGGCAGGGCTGCCCTTTCAGTAGTAATGAAGCCACTTGTAGAACCACACCTTCCGTCAAACAGCGATCTCCTGGTGGGATGTTTCCAAAGCAGCTACTCAGCTCTCTTAGGTGGAATTCCAGCTTTGTGGGCTTTTATGTGGACAGTCTTTTCTGTCACGCGAGAGTTATGCATCGTGCTTAAATTGAAGCAAGGAGATACTGCAAGAGGAGACATAATTCATCAGCGAGTTGGATGTTCATGTTTCTTGTACGTGGTTGCTCAGGAAGACTTGAATCAGTGACGGATGTAATGTGATTCTTGGCACCCTCAAAAATCATCAGCCATGCATACGCTTTTTCAGTATGCATTGTCTCCTTCTGGCACAGGTGGTTGAACCCTCTTTCTTGAGATTTTGGTCATGTACACAGTGTCTGTTGTCTGGGTGGCCAGAAGCCTGCGTCTTCCTCAGAAGCTCTTTTCTGTCTCTGTCCTGTTCCTGCGCACCCCGGCTTTAGGTTCTTTAGGTTTATACACTTAATCCTGTCACAAATTGTCCAGTAGGTCAGTGAGACCCTCGGGCTAACTGAGAGCTCAAATAATTATAGTGAGTTGGCTTGCAATTTCTGAACCATAATAGCCAGGCATGGTTTTAGCTTGAGGTCAGCGTAGTGTGGTACATGTTTGCTTGAACCTTAGTGGAAGAACTGCAAGCTAAATACACTTTGGATTTGTAGCACGCTCTAGACGTGATCAGATAAACTATGTTATCTCTGTGTTATAAGGGGGACTCTGCATTTCACCCGTGAGCTGGCAGCTACTGTCTTTGCGGTAGGTATCAGTGAGATGTAGAAACGTTCCTCCTCATCCTGAAGTTCAGGAACTGGCAGCTTAGCTTACACCCCCGTTGTCAGCTGCTGAAGCAGAGATCCTGGTCCTGCGTCTCGCTGACGCAGCCACACACGTGCTCTTTTCCACTGGTTCTGCTGTGTGGGCCACAGCCTCTGGTGAAAATAAAGACAAGAAGGGGAAACAGGAAG
The DNA here is from genome assembly GCA_008711295.1 of Anarhynchus alexandrinus. NCBI lineage: Eukaryota > Metazoa > Chordata > Aves > Charadriiformes > Charadriidae > Anarhynchus > Anarhynchus alexandrinus. Next base: position 1,062,695 of record VUYV01000249.1, read on the forward strand.
GGGAAATAGGGCTGTGATGGGTGCAGTTGTATTTTAAACTGGTATAGCTCTTTCTGTTGTCAACATCTGCCCCCTGATGAATTCACAGATTATTTTTTTTATTATTTTTTTTTCCAGCTCAGCAGACTCAGTAAGCCAGGATAACTCTCTGGAGTGAGGTGTGCATTTGAGCCGAAACAAAGTCTTTTCTGGATGAGTAACAGCACTGTAGGGGCAGTGTTGATACTCATGTGCTTTATTAGGTAATGGAAGAAGACATTTCTTCTCCAGGACTGTGCGAGGTCATCTGATGAGGCCGCTAAGAGCAGAATTTGGCACAATCTCAGAACAGTATTTTGAGGGGTCTGTATTTGGGGAACACCTGTCTGTTGCTGGGGTTGGAAGAAAACCCATGCTGGATTCAGACTGCGTGCTTTCACTGAGGTCTTGAATGCCGCAGCAGTAAAGTCACTGTCACTCAGTGCATCCAGTTCTTTACGTTAAAGGTCCTGCTCTCAGCTCAGGGCTGCGAGTGAAGGAACGAGAGCTGTAAGTTTGAAAGAGTTTTGCAGGAGGTCACAAATTGCAGTTTCCTCTTTAATCTGTGATAGGATTACTGAGTGTTGCCAGTGTCATCCTGGGGAAACTGCGGAGCTTCTGTGAAACTTCCCTGCGCTTAGATCTTTGTGGATGGTGCCTTCATGCAACCTGCAGCATTACAGACCAAGAGCGTACCTTCCTGAGCTACTGAGGACGAGGGGGCTGCAGACCACTGATCCCAAACTGAACTATAAGAGCCCATCCAGTAGTCATCTGCAGTCAAGGCAAAGGGGGCTGAGGAGCATTGCTGGGACAGATGATGTGTGGTATGTAGTTTCCCAGCTGTTACCTGTGTGGCACTGTATCCGTGAAAAGAATTCCATTGGTGTGTTAGTCCGGTTCCAGTTTCCATCCGTTGCTAATGCAGGAAGGGCTTCCCATCTGGGATTCCTACCCGTGCTTCTGCACATCAGGAAATGTCACGTGAGGTGCGATGGTTATATGCATCAGATCACAGTTGCTTCGCAGCTGACTTTGTTTCCTCAGTCCCATTTTTCATCTGGCATAAATAATGAGTGCCAGGAATAATCAAAAACTGAGCCAAGCCCAAGCAGCCAATTGGAAGTTGCTGGTGACATTTGTCCCCAAACTGGAATATTCCCACAGAAGGTACCTTTGATCCTGTGGGAATAATTAAAAACTGAGCCAAGCCTAAGCAGCCAACTGGAAGTTGCTGGTGACATTTGTCCCTAAACTGGAATATTCCCACAGAAGGTACCTTTGATCCTGTGGGTTACCTTCCTGTTCTCTGCCAATTTCCCATCTGCTCGAAGTTTTTATTTTACTCTCTTCTAGTTTCTAGAGTTTCTAGACACTCTTCTAGTGTCTGGTATTTATATGTATTTTTTTCTTCTTGCTTTCTCTTCTGTGTCCTCTCCACTCTTGTGGCGTTTCAGACTTTCCTTGCTTAACCTCACTGTTCTCAGAACTACGTGCTGAGTTTCCTGTTCCTGCAACTGAAGTATGGTATTTATTGGCCACTTTCTTATCCCTACCTTCCAGTATTTACAAGAGTGACATGGAGTTGCCCTTGGCATTGTCAACAGCTTTTGGTGACTCAGCTTTCTCCAAAACCTTTTTGTTTCAAAGGTGAAATTAAAAAATAACTTGGAAGCAGCATTTGGGAACACCAAACCAAGAAAATTGAAGAGATTTGCTCACTTGGGCTAAATTTTCATGAAGCTCATGAAAACCTCTTGCACTCTGCTGCAAAGACATTTTTCTCCTTTCAGTTATGTGTCTGTAGTTCTAAAATATAACAACAGAAACACGTTCCTTGAAGTTTGGATGAGATGTGGTTTATAAAGAAACTGTGAAGTAATGTATGGTTTTGAGTATTAAGGATATATATTGTCTTAGTAGGTTACAAAGGTAAAAACTGTACCTTCTGGCTTCTCAGAATTTGCTGAAACACTGATCCTGTCAAGAGGTCTCTTAACCCAGTCATGTTCTTCGTAAGGATACAGGTTGCCTAAGAGATGCCAAAGTGTGTGTGCGCACACTGGCTCAAGCAGAACTTGGCATAGTAAAATACAGCTTGTTCCTTGAGGGAGGATGAGAAGTAGTTTATTGTAACTTCAGCTTTAAAGTACAAATGAAATGTGACCACTTTCTGTGTAGAACTGAAAATGGACCTGTTGGAGGGAGTCCAGAGGAGGGCCATGAAGATGATCAGAGGGCTGGAGCACCTCTACTATGAAGACAGGCTGAGAGAGTTGGGGTTGTTCAGCCTGGAGAAGAGAAGGCTCCAGGGAGACCTTAGAGTGTCCTTCCAGTACTTAAATGGGGCCTACAGGAAATATGGGGAGGGACTCTTTATCAGGGAGTGTAGTGACAGGATGAGGGGTAACAGTTTTAAACTGAAAGGGGGTATTAGATATTAGGAAGGAATTCTTTACTGTGAGGGTGGTGAGAGACTGGTACAGGTTGCCCAGAGAAGCTGTGGATGCCCCATCCCTGGAGGTGTTCAAGGCCAGGCTGGATGGGGCTTTGAGCAACCTGGGCTGGTGGGAGGTGTCCCTGCCCATGGCAGGGAGGTTGGAACTCGATGATCTTTAAGGTCCCTTCCAACCCAAACCATTCTATGATCTGTTTTTAGGTGCTATGCTTGTAGATGAGCTGCTTGGGGCTTGGGATTTGGAGGGAAGTGGGAGATGTCCCATACTTTATTTGTTCTATATGGACAGTTTTACAAAGTCTTACATTTTCCTGTGTTTTCTCTTCTCACCTGCTGCTTTTTTGTGTGCTTCTCTCCACACTGTTGAAACGGGAAATGTTGCTATAGCACAACCCAGTTTTGAGGGGATTGTTGCAAGATGTTTCTCTGCTGAGGATGCATCTCCTTAGTAAAGCGGGAGCTCTGAGGTTAGGATGATGAAAGATAACCCCCTGACTTCATCGGAAGTACTCTGCCTGCTTCTCACAAATGCAGCTGGAGTTGCTCTGGGAGACTTAATGTCCTTGTTTGCACTTGGAGAAGGAGGCCTGCCAGTTGCAAGCTTCAGGTGATAGGAGGAGCTCTCTTTGAGGGCCTTCCCTCTCGCTCTGCGCGTACTGAGGCGAAAGTCTGAGGCCCCGTGAAAGCTAGTTGTCTTGGCTGGTCGATGGACGGAGTGGGAAGCGTTCCCAGATGCCGGTGGTAGTTTGCACACGCAGAACCTATAGGGACGAGCTGTTGCCCAGTCGTGCCATTTGCCTTAATATCTGGATGACAGTGGTCTGGACGGGCTGCTGACTCCTTCAGCGCGTTCGCGTGTCCTGTGGTGTAAAGGGCTGACTTCTGAGAAACCACAGCTGTCAGCTCCATGCCGATAGCCCGCCAGCTTAGCCAGGAGGAAATGGATGACGGAGCGAGCTGCCTGTGCTCTGCAGCAACGGGTCCAAACAACTGGCTGCCTCTTATTAGTTTCTAAAGCTGCTAAACAGCTTGTGAAGGCCATGCCTACGTTTTTCCCTGGGCTTTTCCCAGGGGTGAGTTTCTGCAGGGCAGCTGGGGCAGGACAGGCAAGAAGGGGCTGGCAGGAGGCTGCTCTCTGTAGCTCAGCTACTGACGCTTCCTGGAGGGGGGCATGTTCTTCAAGGGGAAATGTGGTTGGGTTTCTTGGACCGCATCTCCTCCCCTTGCTGCTCTTCTCACAAGTATTTCACAGACTGTCAAGCGTGTTCTGAGGTAGCCTTCATTAAAAGGGGAACAGAAAAGCCTTCCAGTCAAGGGCAGAGCCGTTTATAACCTCGAGCTGTTGACCTACGGCAGTTGCTCATGGAGAAGCTCAATTCAGGTATTCACTTAACTTTCTAATGAGTCTGTTGATCTCCTCAGTGATGGCCTCTCTAGCCTGGGTATCGTTGCAATGACATAATTGCTGAATCTGTATATGCAAATGGGTTGTCTTTACTCAATTATCTTAGTGAGTGGGAAGCCTAATCTAACAATGTGTCCCTTTAGAGCATGGATATATATTATCAAAGGTAGCGGGATGGTTCCTCTTCCAGTGCTTGCGTGTTCACGAGGCAGTAGTACGTGACCGGAACTTCCAAGGTGACCATAGCATCACTTCACTGCTTATGTGGGAAGTTGGTAATTTGCAATTTCAGAATTTTCTGAATGAAAAAACAGATGAATATTTCATACCCGAAACTCCAAGTGCCCGTTCCGTCAGCTGTTAATCTGATTACTGATTAACATTGCTCGCTTCTTCCCGTGTTACCTAACAGCTCTGTTCTTACATACGACCGCTGGGCAGTAAACTCTGTTACAAGAATGCGGAAGTGCAAGGCGGGATCAGGCAATGCCAGAACTTCTTAAAAACTCAAGTTATTCTTTATCTGCTGATTTGTTTCTAGTATCGAATAATATCAGTAAAGCAGAGAGAGCAGGGGGCTTGTTCTCTCCTTGCTCTCTCCTTGCTCCCTTCTTATCCTTGCTTACTGTAGATGTTGTAGCTGAGATCCACAGCTTTAGGTTTCATTTTCCTCTGAAATGGACCATATATTGGGCAAGTGAGGTACAAATTACCCCACTAATGGTTCCATATTGGGGTGGGGATGATGCCCTTAGTATCAGGATGCTGGCAACTGTCAGCTTGTGCGTATGTTGCAGCAACATTAATGCTTTGCTGTAATTTGGTCATCATTGACTCTCTCTTATCTGCGGTGAGCTTAGTCTTTCTGGTTTAGTCATATTGGAAATAACCAACAGAGATTACAGAGGCACTATTCTAGTAACGGTTGCCTCCTCTTCTCCTCCCCAAAAGACATGGTGTCTTGCTCTGCATATGCCAAACCCCTGACGTGACAGCGGTCATGGAAGGGAAGGGTGAGGGACCGGTGCTTTATTTTCTTCTGTGCAGCTGGGCAACCTGGCATTCCAAGGAGGGAGCAGTCCACCTTTCCCTAAGAGAAGGATTCCCAAAACTGGGGTCTGGCTCTTGCAGCTGATGACACGGACAGTATCAATTAAAATATTGAGTTAAGGAATTTAGAACCTCAGTCCATTTTCTGTAATACTTGGTACCACTGTCTGAAAATCCAGACGACCACCTTCAGCGCATAGCCTTGTGTCAAAGTAGCTTTTTAGTCAAAGCTGCAGATTTGTGTTGGTGCAGTATTAAAAGCTATTTGCTAAATTACATGTACTGTTCTAGGTTTATTTAAGAAATGTCAGTGTTGGTGGTGATGCCTTACTTGAACTTTACAGAGCTGCAGATTTTTTGCTCTACTCTTTCTAGAGCAAACATTAAAGCAGCAATCTACTTGTACTCGTGTGAGTAGGCTTACTTGCCGTGTGGAGCGATTCACGTACTTAAAGTTAAACGTATGTGCACCACTATTTGTGACAAAAATTTCAGCTGATTGATTCGCTAAAATTTTGTGGCTTAAAATCTGTCTTCTGAAAGCAAAGTTGCATTCATATAATTAATAACATCTCATTGGAATGTATAGAAAATATTTAAAAAAATAAAATGTGCGTGACAAAGAATTTCAAATATCTTAAGTTTAAGCCTTTGGTAATAGTAATGAAGAAGTCTAGATTTAAATTCCTGACTGACTTCTAGCTTCAGTGTTTGAAACTAGCGGGACATGAACTCCTAATAGAAGCCTCCTTTAATAACTTTGTCTCTCTTGAGTTGTGGAAACTTGATGGACCCAGAGACCGGGGGATTCTGAGTAAAAATGGGACTGTTGGCAGCTTCACTGTATGGATGCCACAGCTTAGTGCGCTTGGTCGCTTAGCTCCTTATCATCAGGACTGAGCATTTTAAATAGAACATTTCTTATTAATATAAAAGTTCTGCCAGCCCAAATCTGAGATTTTATCTAGTAAATAGTTTATACTGCTCTTTACAGATTTGTTTTACGGTAAGTAGTAAATAACAAACAGCTTCCAAAATGTTGTCATAAATCCTTGACTGCTCCACGGTTTTCCAAGGTTTGGAAAATTTTGGCCGTGGGAGATAGTTTTAAGATTCATGCTAGTCTCCTGACAAGGGGAAGTCCGTGACTTTCACCCCGTGTTTTGGGAGACTGGAAAAAAGGTGTGAGTCATGTGAATCAAGATGTAGAAACTAGATAAGTGCTTTCTACTGAGTAGGTACAAAATTGTCTGTTGTTTCCTTTCTCTAATTGGGAAAAGTATTTCCTGGCAGGGGTAGGAGAACTGTAATCTGTTTTAATTCTTGCTGGGTTTTTTTGCAGCCAGTGATACCAATTCAGTTTGTTTGCTCTTCCATCAATATCCATGCTGTTACTGGGAAACAGGAATGAGAATGTTGTTTTGTACACACAGATTGTAGGGTTACATGTGTTTACTTCTACTCTTGGGTCTGTTTGGGTAGAGTACTGTTACTTTTCAATGCAAAAGCTCTGGTATGTTTCAGTTTTACTCTTGTATAGATACAGAAGCTTATAGTTCTTGTTAAAGGAACAGGATCCCTTCAGACTACTGCCTTATGTTGTATTTTGTCGACACGATAATGAACTTGGGAGTTGGGGTGAGAAACATAAGCAGGATCCAGAAAACTAAAGATACTGCTGAAATGAAAGAAAAGTTGTTTTTTTTCTTCATTTACTTTAGGAGAGGAAGACTAAAGGCTGCTGCCCATCCTACAATCTACTCAGAGTGCAGCTGAAGTCAGATGAGTCCAGTTGCCAATCATTCTTATATTAGACATTGACGTACTAATTTTCCCATCTAACATGAGAAGGGACTGTCCATCTCAGCAAAGAGTGGAATTGTTGTTTGTTTTGTAAGCACGTTCAGTGCTACTCCAGCACTTTTGTGACTTCGTGAATTTTCCCCAGCAATGCCCTTAAGGGAAATAAAGAGGAAGCTCTGTAGTTTCCCTTTCTTCAACTAGATCCTCTTTTCTGAGCTCTTCTAGAAGAATAGCAAGTTCCACCCCACCGCCTCCCTGGCTGTTTCTCAGGATGGATGTGTATGATATGCATTTTCACCAAAGGGGAGTGATGTAGCAGGACTCTGTATGCTTTATTTTAGACTCAGGCTGCGACTCTGTGACTGATACAGAAACAGAAGACGAGAAGAACCCAGTTTACTGCGACAGACTTGCCATGAGTGAAGAACATGGATTGTTCAAGAGCACTAGGGACCATCCGGTGGTGCAGCCTGACCGCATACGGTGTGGGGTACTGTATGTCCACTCTGTGGGCTATGTTCTTACTGTGGGCTGGTGCAACCCGTTATGCTGCTCTGTAATGAAGAGCTTTACAGACCTGGGAATTAGTCCCTCATTCCTTTCCTGTCACCTTCCCTCACAACTCACTGTCCTCAGTGTCTCTGTTCCATAAGCTCGGTTCCCTAAGCCCAGAAACAGCTTTGGTAACATGCAGTGCCCAGTGTTGTCTAGGCTGCAATGTCACTTATTGCCAGATACTCTCATTAACGTAGCTGCTTGTCTTGTGTGCTGCGGGGCACTCTTGACTTCCCATCTTCCATTCTGGTGAGATTTAGGGGTGGCAAGTGGCTGTAATTACATGATTGTAATGAACCAGTTAACTCCACAGCCTGGATGCAGTCTAATATGACAATTCTGGTGCATGTCCTGCTAGTGGCTCTGAAGAGCTTGGGTCATGGCTTCCTGTCTGAAAAACAGCATTTCTTAGTATAGCATCCCCTCAGATAGAAAGAGTCTAAGTTTCTTCCTTTGTTTCCGTTTAGAACGGGGCTGTGCTGCTTGAGGGAAAAGACTGATAGAATTAAAACTAAATAGTTTTATAAATCTAGCTTTTATCAGTTTATAAATCTAGCTGATAAATCCAGAGTTTTATCATCTTGCATGCCTGTATCTATGTCGGTGCAAGCTGTAACAGAAGCCACCTGCCCAGTTACAGCATGACTGGAAGATGCTCCTGAAAACCCTTCAGGACTGTGAAAATGACAGATGATAATTTACGTGTTAGTTGCAATGACAATAAAATCCTCAAAAGAGGACTTAACAAAGTAAGTGTTCTTATGTTGTGAACTTGCATGTTGTAATGTCTTTTCTCCTAGGTGCAGACAACAGTTTATATTATCATGAAATGTAAACTAGATGGCGAAGTGAAAACTGAAGTTGAATTCTGTCCTGAGAATGCATCACCTGTGCGTGTGCTGGCTGAGATGGAGAATGAGTACACAATCTCTGTGGAGGCTCCAAGTAAGCTGGGCTGAGATTCTCCCCCTGCTCCTCCCCGCATTGCTTCCTCTTCATCTCAACCCGCCTGTCCTGAAAAGTGCCAGAGGGATAAGGGTAACGGTTGATACGCAGGAAAAATTGAGGCCAGGAAATCTTGAACTTACATTCTCATCCGTGATACTTTTGTGATGAGGAACTGAGATAGACTTCTGCTTGGGAGCTGTTTTCCCCTTATCAGTGGCAGGGTTGCAGCGTGGAAACACCTTACTGGGAGTTCTGAGAGCAGATTGCAGCTTGTAAAGCGCTTTGAACTTAACTGTGTGTTATAACCACCACCACATTAGCATTGGCAGGGCACCAAGAGAAGGTAAGTGCCAGTAAATAATTGCATGACTATAACAGCATATGTGTAATGTGTGATGATCTCTCTGCGATCAGAGCTGACACTATTTGTCCTGCTTGCCTTTTAATTTAGATATGTTCTGTTACTCTAGATATTCACATTTACAAAACTTCAGGTTGTCTAAAATTTAGGTTCACTAAACTTTAGGGGCAAGATTTCGGAGCCTTACAGATTGATAGTACTTTTCCAGCATGATTTTATTTAATCTACTTTGGTCTGTCCTCTTGAAGAGTCATTGTGCCAGCTTGGAGAATAGACACTAATTGTCATTTATAGCACCTCCTGTAAAGTCAGTGAGGTGGATTGATTTAAAGAATGTGACCTCACTCACATAAAAATGTTCACCTTACTCTGTCTTAAATCAAGACTTGTAATTTAAACATGGACCTGGAAACTAACTTGCACTTTGAATTATAAACATGACCTTCACATTGATGGAGTGTACAACTATCTAAGCTCTGCAGTTCCAGTTTCTAATAATAAGAGAAATATATTTTTAATTCCTTTCGCGTGTGACTATTTCATCATTTCCTGAGTTGTTAACAGCCAAGCATATATACAGGGAAAGATTAATTTCAGTGGGATTCAAAATATTTGTGTTTCAAAGAGAAAGTTCAGACCTGTGAATGCACACTGGACAACACATCAAGAAGTTCCCATGGTGCACGTAGGAGACAAATCCTGTCAACGGGTACAAGTTGCAAAGCTAGAATTCTTTTAAGTTGATTTTGTTTAGAGACTAGTGAGGTTGACAGAGGTTGCAGAATCCCTAGTGACTTTTCTGATTTCTCTCCCCTTATTCCCCAGCTCTTATATTTTATGGCACAGTTTAGAGTCCGCTCCAGAGAAAGCCAGGGGTGGAGAGATAGGAGGTTTTCTAGTTTGAGGTGGTGTATTGTTAACATCAGTGGTACTGACTAGTGTTAGCAGAGGACCTAGCAGGTCACAGGTGATGTACATTGACATGGCTATGAAGAAGGTAGTTCCAAAGTACTTTCCTACCTAGTGTTCAGACCAACACCATCTCCTTCTTTCATGACTCTTCATGAATTCAATACCAGAGAAACTGTTTCGGTATCCAGCTGGTAGTATCTCCAAACTCCTCCTGTCCTCAGGGTATTTGATGCAGACTCATTCCCATTGTTCACTCCTAATGGTGATTTCTTCTCTTTCTTTTCAAAGATTTAACCTCTGGGACAGTGCCTCTGCAGATATATTCAGGGGACTTGATGGTGGGAGAAACAAGCGTCACCTATCATACCGACATGGAGGAAATCAGCAGTCTGTTGGCTAATGCAGCCAACCCAGTACAGTTTATGTGCCAGGTAATGACACTAGCAAACAGCTGCTTTGGAAACCAGTTCTATCAGAGGCCAGACAAGTGGACATAAGCAAAAGCGCTTCCTATGAAGTAGCTCTTCTGAAATGAAGACATGCAAGGTTTTTATTTAGGGATTTTAACCTTAACATCACCTTTTAGCAAAAGCATGGGTGCTTTTTCTGTCTCTGGAGCAAATAAGATGCCTCAGGCTATCCAACTCACAAAAAAAAATGCAGTCAATGAATACGTTTAGAGCTTGATGACTTGAAAAGATTAGAATGACAGAACTTGATATAACAGAAAGTACCATAAAGAAATAAATTGTTTGGAAATTTGTACCTAAGGGTTCTTGGAAAAGATGTGAGAAGGTAGCAAAGATTCATACTAGCTGAATGAAGTAGAGAGACATAAAATGATTTGTTTATTCATAGAATCATAGAATGATTTGGGTTGGAAAGGACGTTAAAGATCATCGAGTTCCAACCCCCCTGCAGGGACACCTCCCACCAGCCCAGGTTGCTCAAAGCCCCATCCAGCCTGGCCTTGAACACCTCCAGGGATGGGGGATCCACAGCTTCTCTGGGCAGCCTGTACCAGTGTCTCACCACCCTCACAGTAAAGAATTCCTTCCTAATATCTAGTACCCCCTTTCAGTTTAAAACCATTACCCCTCATCCTGTCACTACACTCCCTGATAAAGAGTCCCTCCCCACATTTCCTGTAGGCCCCCTTTAGGTACTGGAAGGACACTCTAAGGTCTCCCTGGAGCCTTCTCTTCTCCAGGCTGAACAACCCCAACTCTCTCAGCCTGTCTTCATAGGAGAGGTGCTCCAGCCCTCTGATCATCTTCATGGCCCTCCTCTGGACCCCCTCTAACAGGTCCATGTCCTCCTTCTGTGGGGGGCCCCAGAGCTGGACGCAATACTCCAGGTGGGGTCTCACCAGAGCTGAGCAGAGGGGGAGAATTGCCTCCTTCAGCCTGTTGGCCACACTTCTTTTGATGCAGCCCAGGATATGGTTGGCTTTCTGGGCTGCGAGTGCACATTGCCAGGTCATGTTGAGCTTGTCACCCACCCACACCCCCAAGCCCTTCTCCTCAAGGCTGCTCTTGATCCGTTCTCCTCCCAGCCTGTATTTGTGCTTGAGATTGCCCCGACCCCCGTGTAGGACCTTGCACTTGGCCTTGTTGAACTTCAGGAGGTTTGCGCAGGCCCATCCCTCTGGATGGCATCCCTTCCCTCCAGCGTGTTGAGCGGTCCACACAGCTTGGTGTCATTGGCAAACTTGCTGAGAGTGCACTCAATCCCACTGTCCGTGTTGCCAACAACGATGTTAGAGCATCGGTCCCAATACTGACCCCTAAGGAACGCCACTGGTCTCCACTTGGACATTGAGCCATTGACTGCAACTCTTTGAGTGTGACCATCCAGCCAATTCCTTATCCACCGAGTGGTCCATCTGTCAAATCCATGTCTCTTCAATTTAGAGACAAGGATGTCATGCATGACAGTGTGAAATGCTTTGCACAAGTCCAGGTAGATGATGTCAGTTGCTCTTCCCTTATCCACCAGTGCTGTAGCCCTGTTGCAGGCAGCCACTGCATTTGTGAGGCATGATGTGCCCTTAATAAAGTCATGTTGGCTGTCACTGATCACCTCCTTGTTTTCCATGTGCCTTAGCAGAGTTTTCAGGAGGATCTGCTCCATGATCTTGCCGGGCTTAGAAGTGATTCTTAGTACGTATTTCTTTAAAGCCACTCCTCAGTTTTCAATATTTTGCACAGTTGGGGTACCTGAACCCTCTTAGAGGGGTAAAGCTTGCACAAACAAGTTCTCCAGATGTCTTTCCTACCTGCATGTCCCTGATCAGCCATGTAGCAGAAACCTACAGAGAAGTGTTAGTCATCAGCATACCTGGGGCAGGGGGTGGGCTGTCTTTCCCGTTCTTTTTAGTTCAGGTTGTGGAGCAGTTGGTACTGGGCTGTGCCTCTGCTTGGGGAATAGGCGTGCTTTACAGTCTTTGGCTAAAAACCAGTCCAAAAGCCAAACCCGGAGTGTATAGCAGAGCAGTTGAAAATGGAGTAGTTCATACCTAGAGTAGGAGTGACACTTCATTGGAACAGTTTCAGAAGTAAGATTATACCTGTCAAGGAAGTAGGAAGTAACAGTTTTCTGTGCTTCCAGTTGTATGAGTGACTTTCTCATTGTACTCTGTCCTGTTGTGGAGTGTATGGTTCTCATCTGCTCAGATTAATGATACTCTGTTTCTGGCCCAGAAAGGTATTTGTATTCTTTGCTTGACCTGAGCATCGCTACCTTCAATGTTTATGCCAGTTTTCTGATATATGCTAAATAAAGAAACACCTTATAAATCTCACCTTAACTGAATTTTCAGCCTCTCCCAAACAAAATCACTTTCCATTTATATCTAGGCCTTTAAAATCGTGCCATACAGCATAGAAGCACTGGACAAACTGTTGACTGAGTCACTGAAGAAGAACATTCCTGCCAGTGGCTTGCACCTGTTTGGTATCAACCAGCTAGAAGAAGAAGATATGACAACAAGTAGGTTAAAAGATTTTTGTTTTCGTTTTAAACTTCGTCTGTGTCGGCTGTTTTACCTTGGAGCACCTTAACACTGCAGTGCGTGGTACCTGCACAGGCTGTCTCAAAAATCTTGGATCTCAGCCAGGAAGCTAAATTTCTGAGGAAGCCTATAGAAGGGGGATTGCCATCTGGGTTGGGTGACCCATTTTTTATTACATGCATCAGTCTTGCGTCCTTGCACTGTGAGGGATGCAACTACGTAGACAGTGTCAAACAAAACCAAGGTGAAAAGATGATGCTCCCCAAAATGTCTCCCATATTTTCTCCCATGTTCTTCTCCCAGTTCCATGTGGTATTTCTCCCCAGCCCAGTCCTTTTACCCCAACCCCATGACTCTGCTCCGAGGTGCACAGTGGGCACGCAGCAGTTGAATTGGTATTGCACCATGACATGATTGCCTTACAGCTGCTGGATCCTACTGGAATGTTGATCTAAGAGGTCCTTGCAAACCTGTGATCCTACGAACGTTAAGGTGTTACAGTGCCAGATTCCCCACTAAAGGTCATAGGACTCAAGCCTGGAGGTGCACTAGATACCTCAGTTAATTTGTGCAGTTAGCTGCATTTTGAAACTGTATGTATACTTTTCAGGGCTTTCACACCTGCTTTGGTCTGTGTATTTGCTGGGAATTTTGTTTTCACCTACTGGCTCTGTTGCTGCTAGAAAGCGACTTAGATTCTAATAGGCTCCTGTTCTCACAGATCAGAGGGATGAGGAGCTGCCAACACTGCTTCACTTTTCTGCAAGATACGGGCTGAAGAACCTCACCGCCTTGCTGCTTACGTGCCCTGGAGCACTGCAGGCCTACAGTGTAGCCAACAAATATGGCCACTATCCAAACACCATAGCAGAAAAGCATGGCTTCAAGGACCTCCGCCAATTCATTGATGAATATGTGGTAAGAGGGAGCAGCAGTCCTTCTACATTGTCCCCCAGCAGGTGTGGGCAGTGGCACCAAGCTTGGCACTTACTGTTGTGGGAGCGGGAGTGATGGGGTAGTAAAGGGCGCGACGTGGAGTGGTAAGGTGTAGAAGACAGACATCCAGCCAGAGTGAAAGCTTCCAGGCTGGAGGGTTGGGTGCATCTCTGGAGCTGGGGAAGTTCTTGGGGCTTTTACACAGAGCAAATAAGATGGAAGCAGAGACTGCCGTGCTGGGTTTCCTTATCATCCATCCATCTGATGAGATTTCTGCAGGGATGTGGTTGATGCCTGGTGTACTCTTCTAACCTCTGATCTTGGCAAAACTGCAGTCCCTTCATCTCACTTCAGGGAGTAATATGGGAACAGAATATGTTTGGGAAGGTGCAGTCTGAGCTGCTCTCTGACTGGATTGCTTATTAGTGCATTCGCAGCTCATCTGTGTAGTCTGCCTGCTCCACTTGAAATCCAGTTCTTCCTGCGTTAGGATAACTGTCCATTCCTTACTTGTCCTCTCTGGGAACCCAATTCACAATTCAGTTCTCTTTGAGCTAACCCCATCCCCAGAAAACAGCACTGTGACTTTTCCAGATTATGACATGGACCTGACTCCAGCTGCACCAGGCAGTTGTTTCTGTGGAGTCCTTGGGTGTACATGGGGTTTATCCTTTCTTTTCCATTTGAGTTGTTTCTAGCCTGCATGCTTCAAGATAACAAGCATCTCCTCGGCTCAGATCACATGAATTCTTGAACAGATTTTGCCTTTGCTTTCAGTCAAAAAGTTGTGCATAATTGTGCCTAACAGTTGTCTAAATGGTGGGTGATAGATCCGCCAACCTTTGCGTGGTTCTGCCAGCCAATTACAGTAGTGTTTAAGCCCTATTTAGGAGGCATGGGTGGCTCTTAGACATGGGCCTTGCTTCTTGACATAAGCATGAATTTAGGGTTATACATTAGAGCTAAGAAAAGGTCATTCTCTGTTCTGAGAGCAGGAGGGCTGCAGAGACTGTAAATTGTGTGATGAAAATCTTTGCATTGGGGCAAGTGAGAGGTGCGTAGAAAGTCCTTCCAACCTCTTATTGCAGTACTGTGCTCTTCCCGCGTCCTCCTCTCCACCAGCGCAACGTCAGAGCTGTGTTGAGCAGGTCCTGCTTACTGACCATCAAGCTATCTGTGCAGCTTAGTACCAGACCACACAAGTGATCTGCACCAGCGTGTCTGCTGCAAGGTAGTGACTAGAAGCACTATGGATTTAGTGGCAGTACTAGTATGGATATTTGAAAATCCCAGTAAACCCCTTATTCACCTAATTTTCTCTCTGATTAAAGTTTGCTCTGCACCACCCTCAAGCATCGTGTGAGCTACCTGCATGATCCATTCTGTGTTTAAAAAAAGGGTAGACATGGTACCTGGGGACATGGTTTAGAAGTGGTTTTGTCAGGGTAGGTTAATGGTTGGACTTGATGATCTTAAAGGTCCCTTCCAACCTCAGCAATTCTATGATTCTATGATTCTGTGATTCTGACTGTGGAGGAAAGCATGTGTAGACAGTTTTGACACACATACCCTGTGGATTGAAGGCCCATGAGGTGTGGCGGTTATGGATGGAAGAATATCTTGTAGTACTGCAGCCGGTTAAGATGGCTGCGCTTGTGACACAGTGGGAACTTGGGGAGGAGGCTGGGATGAAGCTTTACATCTTGCTCCCTTGCCTGGTTTTGTGAGGACCTGCGTGGTTTGGTGAAGTTCTGCATTGCCCTCCCTCCCCACCCACCCGGGGTTACAAATATGTGAGAAAGGGTTCTGCTGTCCTGTGAATCGAAAGCTGCCTGCGTTACATGAGCAGCTGCCTGCTGTGAGGTTTCCTGTTAATCGCACAGAAAAGGGTCTTTGTACTTCCACTCCGGGTGTTACGTGCTGCTGCTAATGCCAAGAAACTGAAACTGAATTTACACCAAAGCTAAAACTTTGCTTTCTTGTAAGTGCTCTGCATGTGGCAAGCTTTCCCCCTTATGGTCAGCTACGCTTACCTCAAAATAGCCTTTGACAAGCGTTTGTATTTTTAGAATGAGCTTTTCTTATGTTCTAGGAGTTTGCAGACATCAGGTAGGACATGAAATTGAGGGGGTGAGAGGCTGTAATGGCTATTCAGAATATCTCAGTGCCGCCTCGTTTCACCTTCGTTATGTATTATTACAACATAGATCTTGAAGGCTGGGCCTACACAGCTGTAGTGGGGATTTAATTCCATTGAGAAGCCTTAGTCTTTGCAAATGGTCTGTGTTTAGAAGGTTTTTTTCCATCAGCGATGGGAGAGAGATATCTTTTGCTTGCTTTGATTCTCCAGATTCTTCATTTAAATGAGACTTGAACTTTTTTTTTTTTTCCTTGCCCTCCTTCCTCTCCAGGAAACTGCAGATATGCTGAAGACCCACATTAAGGAAGAGCTGATGCAAGGCGAGGAGGATGAGTCTGTTTATGAGTCCATGGCTCACCTGTCCACTGATCTGTTAATGAAATGTTCCTTGAATCCTGGCTCCGATGAAGAGCTTTATGAATCCATGGCTGGATTTGTCCCCGGTCCCCCAGAAGATCTCTGTATGTATATTCATAGAATCACAGAATCATAGGATGGTTTGGGTTGGAAGGGACCTCTAAAGGTCATCTAGTCCTGCTCCCTTCCAGTGAGCAGAGACATCTACAACTAGATTGGGTTGCTCAGAGCCCCCATCCAAGAGGGCTAAGCTGGTCTGTCTCTCTTATGCATAGTAACGCCTCAGTTGAGTTTTAGAGTAAGGGCTGATTATAGCTTTTCTGCTCTCTCACCACAAGGAAACCGTGCTCCAGTTCTGATGTTGGCTGGCTGATAAAATTGCTCTAAACCTTTCTTTGATTGCCAGTGTCAAGATCAAGAGCTGTTTCCTCAGTGCTTTGAGGGGACTCCCTGAACCCTGAGCAAGTGAATTAGCATTTGGAAGAGACCAAATGTTCTGCCATGTCCTGCATCTCCCTCCTGATATCCAGGGAGGTAGGGACACTCTGACTTACAGACACTAGTGGAAAAGAACACTGTAAAATGTGATTTTACTGAGAACTGGGTAACGAAAAAACAAGAGCTGAGCTTCTACCTCAACAGCTTGAGAACAAAAGAATATCTAGAAATAGGTGTACTGAAAAGATTATAATTGAAAAATCAGTATTCTAATCCACTTGGTTTATTGCTAAAAATATAGAGCTAATTCTGGTAGACATGCAGATATTTAACTTTTTCACCATGCCATTAATATTCAGTGAGGCCAATTGCAAATATCAAGTTAAGTACCTATGTCAAGCAATTACTTATCTGCGTGTTTGGTCTGGCTTCATCCCAGTGACATATTTTATGATTCCCATGATGAGCAGAGAATCTAGCTTATAGTTTAAGTACCTGTATAAGGACTTCTAGTGTTTCTGCAGTTTTAAGTGTGCTGCCTCAGGGAAAAGCTTTCTTACTGAAACACTTTTGCTTATAGACTACATCTGTCCTGGGCTGGCTTTCTCCTCTTTTAGATTAAATGATGTTACAAAACACATTTTCATGGATTATGGCATCCAGAAGACTTTGTCGGTTCTCTGCCTGAAATCATAAACTCTTCTCTGTGAAGTTTTGTTGGCTGCTGCAAGTGTAGTTTTGCTACCAAACCTAGGATTATTCTGCCTTCAGGTGGAGATAAGCAGTAAGGCCGGTTGGACTCCTCAGGAACAAAGTTGCTGTTGTTTGCAGTAATTTCTAATAATTTGGAAGCTCTCCCTGCAATCAGTGCAGCTCTGAATGGGATTGATTGACTTAAGAGTGTGGAGGGGGAAAAAGCATGCTTAAAACCACTAAGTGCAACTTGTCTTCTTCCACCCTTGAAATATCCAGATCTCCCAGAAACTATGCAGGGGATATTCCTTTCTTTTGTGGATGCAAATCAAGCTCCCTGTAATTTACTACTTTTGAACTGGACTCTGAAAATATTCTCATATTGGCTCAGATTTAGATCAGAATTGCTTCCTGTCCAGAAAACCATTTGCCAGCCCTGCAGACTGTGGGTGGAAGAACGAATTGTTTTAAGGTGCTTGTTTCTTCTTTGCTGCTGCAGATCACCACCTCCTCAGTCTGCTCAGTTGCTTGTACGCGTGTCCCCTTGCCTGCTTCTGTCAAACAAACCGCATGAAGTTAAGTTGCTCGCTCTGATCGACAGACCTCAGGAGGGAGTTTGGCTGGTGTTTTGGAGGAATACGTGAAACGGAGCCTGCTTGGCTGACAGGCACGGAGATGGAGAGCTAGGAAAGGTTGCCATGGGATGGGAAGGGTTGTGGATTTGAAGCCTAAGTCAGGCTGCTTTCCTGAAGCCTCCTCAGCAGCAAAGGCCCAGCATATGTCCTTTAGGGGAAGCTTTTGCAGGCACAGCCACATCAGCAGCACGGCAGAGGTCTCTGGGATCAGCACCGGAAAGTTCTTCTGCAGGGCTAGTAGGACTAGAAAGGTAAAAACCCAAGCTATCCCTAAAGTAGGTACTTATGATTCCTTTACTGAAAAGCAGAGCTGAATGAGTCTGCATCTTAAAATGTTTTCCTTGTTGCTGAGATGATGTATATGGCTTTTCTGTAAAATGTCAGCAAGGAATGTGAGTCTGTTCCCTGCTTCTCCGGGAGTTCTCCTAGTGTATTGCTCCTGCACACAAATCTCTGTTACCTTCCACTCAGGAGTCTTTTAGTGAAAATTTTCTTATGTAGTCTGTTAGTCTTTGCCTGAAGAATATTTACAGCTTGTCTGAACAGTGCCTAAAATCTACCTATATTGTAACAGGTAAGGTTAAATTGGCACAATGCTCGACACTTAGATTGATTCTCTCAAAGTTGGTTCAATACTATTTAGAATAGCAGCACACAGGCAAATCCGCACTGAAATTAGCGGGAGTGCTGGCTGGTTTTGAACTGCCATCACAAATAAAGTCTTCGAGCTTTCGTACTGACTTAAACATTTGTGAGGATGAAGAACTCTCTAGGAAATAATAAGCAACCAACTTCTACTGAGGGTACATTCTCCAGGTCAGAGTAGCCCTTATGTGAGTAGTTATGGTTGTGGCGTAGAGGACAATACCTGGGCTATTTTAAGTGTAGCCATGCTGTGGCACCATGCCCATTTATTGTGGTCAAGATGTGCTTCCACCAGAGTTTTTCAGAGACTGATCAAAGGAAGGTTAGATACCACAGGGTCAATTTGTCTGTCGGGAACAGGTTTGAGAATAAGGTAACACAGGACTGGAGCCATTGTAATACCTTTAAAGTAATAGCAAATACTTGAATATTGGAGTGTTCTGTTAGTTCTTGTATTCTTCATCCCGCTTCTGATTTTTCAGTGCATTTGGTCCTGGGGAGACATTTACAGAGAAAGTGCAGAAGCTGTGCAAGGGTCCAGTTTTGCTTAAACTGATGCCGCATGAGAATTGCACGCATCTGTGTTGAGTTGGTAGTTGTCCCTTTACGCTTTGAGATAAATGATGGAATTAAAAAAAAAATGGAAAGGGTTTTGTTCATCTACAGAATGCTGCCTCCCCTTCTGCTGGAGGGGAGCATTCTCTCACAGGTAGGTCTTAAGGCCCTGAGCAGTGTAGATCATAAAGTGCTCCTAACCAAATCAGTGGGAACTTACTAGCTCCTGCTGTTACCTTGTTTATTGTTCTTTAATAATGAGATTCAATTGCCTTATTTATTTTTCTTATAATTAATCTAATTGTTCCTGCTTCAGAAGAGCACTTCCCTCTTACTGCATTTTTCAAATACCTGTAAAGTCAAACATAGTTTTCCAGAATATGCTCCAGGTTGGTGCAGATTGCAGGTAAATGTCATTTAGCTGAGTCACTCACACACTGTAACAAACAGCAGCTGAACAGCAAAAAGGGAGAGTTCTCTCTATCATATCAGTCTGGTACTATCAACTACAGCATTAGATGAAGTGCTTTGCTTCTCCTGCTTTCCTTTCACCAGCTCCTCCTGCTGATTTTTTTTTTGCAAAACAGTATTTTGAGTAGGCTGGAGTTGTGTGCAGGGGGGGCTCTGAGAGCAAGGACTCTTGAAAGTGCTGAAAACCCGTTTGATTTGTGTGAGGATTAAACTGCCTGGTGTGTGTGGTGTTATGCTGTTTCACTTGGGGAAAGAGTTAGGCTGTATTTCCTCTGCCCAAGGCCAGGCAGTGGCCAAGGGCTGGTGGAAACAAGTCCGGGCTCTTAGCTCTGTTTGCATACCTGTGAACCCTGTGGACACTCACACCCTAGATAGTGTGAGTTTCATGCAGAGATTGAATCCTTTATCCTAGAGAGTTTCAGCTGACTAAAATCTATTGTCCTGTAATTTGCAGATTACCAACCCCTAAAGATTAAATGTTAGTTCACATATAAAGAAGTTCCAATGCCCTTATTCTACTCTTGCATATCCTCTCCCTCCTCCACCATTTTTATTCTCTTGAGACCAAGCTTTCAACACTGTCCTTTTTGTTTTGTGGTTGTTTTTGTTTTTTTTTTCCCTTAGTTAATGTAAGAAACAACAGCCTCCTTGTTATCCTTGAGAAAACTGAGGGAACTGTGCACGAAAATATAACTGCTCATAAAGTTCTGAGTTGTGATTTATGCCAACACATTGAAGCTTTTGTCTTGCATAATAAAGGACTGGCCTCTGTAAAGAGGGAGCTTGCTTTCTGTGCAGGCACACCTGGCATCTAGCGTTTACAAATGTTTAAAGGGGGAAGGGTGTTATTACTTTCTAAAGGGTGCCCACACATGGATATTTTGGCTGTTGTGGAGGGTCTGTAGGTCATAATTCGTCCTCTGTGTGTCTGCAGAGGTTGGTTGAGCTCCCTTCTGAAGCCTTAAACGCTGCAAAGGGAAACTGAAACTTGAAAAAATATCTTTTAGCTACTAAATGTTGACGCCTAGGAAGTACTTAGCCCTCTTGCTGCTAACCCTTCAACCCAACTTTCCCCAATAGCCTCTGGAAAATCTGGGGACCTTTGCTGTGATACCCAAAGTTTGTGTGTGCCACCTTCTCGTCACTTCTGTCTCACTAGCCTGGTTTTGCAGCAAGTGGAACAGGTGGCGTTTGATGAAATAGATGAAGTAGAGATGATATAGAGAACTTCTTTTCAGTTTTGGTACATGGGTGAGATGTTAGGTCTCGTCTGTATGCAAGACAGGCCTGTGTGCAGGAGGGTAGCAAGGTGGCAATTACATCTTCTGAGGAGAACTAATTAGTTGATGAATTTAACTACGTTGACTATGTGACGCAAAACAAACCCTGCAGTATCTCGTTGCACTGCTGGTTTAGTAATCCTGCAGAGCACAGCCAAAACTGGNTAGAGAACTTTTCAGTTTTGGTACATGGGTGAGATGTTAGGTCTCATCTGTATGCAAGACAGGCCTGTGTGCAAGAGGGTAGCAAGGTGGCAATTACGCCTTTTGAGGAGAACTAATTAGTTGATGAATTTAACTACGTTGACTATGTGACGCAAAACAAACCCTGCAGTATCTCGTTGCACTGCTGGTTTAGTAATCCTGCAGAGCACAGCCAAAACTGGGAAGACACTGTGCCCTCCACGGAGAATGAAAGGAACTTTGCACACCTATCACATTCTGTTCTGCCCCCAAATCCATAAAGTAGGGGCTTTCCTCTGGGCCTGTATTTGCTACAGGTTCATTTCTAAAAGTTGTGTTTAAAATAATCGAGGTGGCTGCAAGGTGGAAAAAATCTCTCTACAGAAAAACACAGGTCTGTACTGCTGATTCTTTAGGATGCTCAAATGTCAAATCTGTGCTTCCATGTCGTGCAGCGAAACTTAAGTGAACTTTATATTAGGTTGGCGGTGAGCAGATTAGCTTCAGCAGCGTGCAACTTGGCATGGACTGCAGAGCTGTTGAGAAGCTGCTGGTGTGGTTAGTCCACGCAGCATGCAGTATTGCTGTGGCTATGCCAGAGGTATTCCTGGGAGGCTAAAGCTAGGCTGGGTGCATTCACATGACTGTTAGTGGGTCCTTTGACAATTTTTGTTTTTAAAAAAAAAAACCAAACACCAAAACCACAACATTCTACCAAAGCAAAAATCTTGCTAGGATATTGTTATTCGTTTCTCATAATCTCCTCAGCTTTGCAGAAAAAAAATTAAGAAAGGTCAGAAAATATTAAAAAGAAATTTATAGAGAAATATTTCTTATTCTGTCATGTAACCCAAACCATCTAGTTTAAATAGTAATAAATATTTCACACTATGCCTCAACAATTCACTTGTATCAGTAAGCCTCAACAATTCATCTATATCATTCTTGTTTTTAATATGGTTATGAGCATGGTTACCTAACATTTTATTTTAGTTTTAGGATTAGTTTTAGGGTTATGATTAAGTTTTTTAATCAGAATTCTTCATGTCAAAACAATGACTTCACAAAGTATCTTATCGTTTGCTGTCACTCCTTTCTCAATACTAAATTATCTTTTGACCCTCTAAACATCTTCCAGTCCAACTAATTAACTCACCCAGCTGTTTTGACTTTTATCCAATAAACAAAACAAATGCTATCTTCTGTGTCATGGGCAAATTGCCCTTCATGTCTTGTTTTGCCAAGTCACAGAGTTTCCACTCAATTTGGGCCCTCAGGAGCACTGTGCAGAGGCCAAAACCTTCACCTGGCCAACACGCTCTCAATAACAGCTAATCCTCAGCGCCTGCTTGGAGCCTTGTCAGAACTTCTCAATAGGCAATGTTAGTCATAAGCATCAGGCAGCTAGCAAAGATTTGTGCAGAGTGGACAAAACATAGTAACTTAGGAGCCTTTTTTGAGGCAAATGTCTGGTCAGTTGCCTGGCTTCCTCTTTGATTTTCACCGTAGACCAAAGATCCAGTCAGAAATATCGCATCGTTTTATTACATTACATTACATTGTTCCACACGTTTAAGGCCATAATCAACAGGTTCATCTTTCTGATTTTTTTTCAGATGTAGAGATGCTTCAGTCCAAACCAGACACTCCAGTTGCCGTAGATGAAGTTTCTCTAACTACAAAAGACTCAATGCTCCGCAAGTTTTTAGAAGGTGAGACCTGTTTGGAGAGAGGGATGGCAGAGTAGCACAGTTAAAGCAGTTAAATGGAACTTGAGGTTTCTCCTTGGTCTGTTAAGGATAGCAGCTAGTCCACCCTGTTTGACATGGACAGCTTTGCCTTAGTGGGTACAAACAAGGCACAACAGAACAGAGGTGATTTCACAAATTTCTTACCAAAGAGGAGGAGTGATTTCTAGTTCCAGTCCCTGCCTCAACCAGTGAGTGCAAGCACACAGCTGGTATCTGTTCAGGAATGGCTGAGAATACACAGTGCATCTTGAGGGATCCGGTGTTCGGTGAAGTGGCCAGCTCATTTTGCTGACAAACTCTACTCTGTTGTAGGCAGTAGCTTGGATGTGCCAGATGCAGAGGAAGGAGTTTACCAGCAGCATGGTGAAGATGTATACTACTCAGTGGAACAAGATACTTTTCAGCAGGAAATGGCTAGCAGACCTCCAGTTCCTGTTCCGAGACCAGAATCCAGCTCTCCACAGCCGGACAATGAGCTCTACATCTCCAAAAGTGAGTTGGGTACCAGGACTAAACTGTAGACTAGTCAACTGTAGAATGGCCTTGACATGGGCTCCAGTTGCTGAATAAACACCAAGAAAATCTACACGTTTCTGAGCCCCCTGGATTATTTGGCTCTGGAGT
The DNA here is from genome assembly GCA_008711295.1 of Anarhynchus alexandrinus. Classification (NCBI taxonomy): domain Eukaryota; kingdom Metazoa; phylum Chordata; class Aves; order Charadriiformes; family Charadriidae; genus Anarhynchus; species Anarhynchus alexandrinus. The sequence continues at coordinate 1,085,926 of VUYV01000249.1, forward strand.
CTTTCTCACTGTATAAGAGCTGGATTATCTTTGGGATCCAATCTCAGATCTGTTTTTCATCTTCTGCCTACTCTGAAAATGTGGGGATGTTGTATCCCGACGTCTTGACCTGACTTTGCTCTTAATGAAAGCAGTAGGATGACAGATTACCCCCAAATGGTATAAACAAATCCAACTAAATATGAAATATCCTGATATTACAAGGACACCATCAAGCTCTGTAATGGTATCATTGATTCAATAGCATCTGTGTAGGTCATGATTCTATACCTCAATACCTCTATCTGAGGTGGGGTTTAATTGAAATTGAAGAAGATTGTGCCTCTTGGTTTGCTAGGCAGTTTTGGAAATCTTGGTCATATTTTACAAACATTCTATCAAGAACTACAGTAACATGTGGGAGAGTAATTTCAGTGACTTCTTCTTCCTCTCATGACAGGACTGTGGGGAAAGCACATCCAGATTTCTCGTAGAGGTGGCTGAGCTAAATTCTTTGAGGTCAATAGAAGGGGAGTTCTGCTGTACAACTCCTTATCTTGTTTTCTTCGATGAACTTAGTAACAGAAGCTGTAATGCAGTGCAGAATTGTGTATGCTTCCCATAGTCATCCTTGGTATTTCTGTCTTCATGAGATGCATTTCAGTACCTAAAGAGTGTTTGTTTTACAGTTTTTGCACAGAAAGCTCAAAGACCTGAGAATCTCTATGTCCCTAGAGGAAGGGTTAAGAAAGGTAAGTGAGAAGTTCACCCTGAAAATCTTTCCAGTAATCCAAAAGCAAATCTGCTGAGGTAGCTTCATTTGTGTGAAATGTGACAGAATGGTCTGTTTTACAAGTCTGTGGGGATAATAGTCCTACATGAATGACCTAACCTCTCTGACCTTATGTGACATTGGAAACCTTTTATAACTGCAGAGTATGAGAGGGATACCCTTTTACCACATACTGTACCTATACACTGTCTTGGAATTTATCCTCAGTCAGGATCATAATGATCACTGAAGTCCTTTTTTATGTTGTAACCCGTGTTACTTTATGGAGTCAATGTCCCACCTTTGATCTTCTGGATATAGCCGCTGCCTGTTGATAATTTTTTTCCTGGGGTTTAACCTTTAGTGAACTGCCTGCCATTGATCTCTGCACTTCCAAACTGTGCCCTTATTCTTTCACCCCTTATCCTGTGCGCTATCAGAGCGCTGGGAAGCAAATCTGAGCTTTTATTTCATGTGTTGGGAACTCCTCTTTATGTTGCAAATGAGTTACAAAGAGCCAGCATCAGTAGGGTGAGTTTTCACCTTTCTGTTGCTGGAGTTACGCTGCGCAGATTACCTAGGAAGAGTCGAGCTTTGTGACTGCCAACGTGAAAGCTCTGTTTTGTGGATTGCTGAAGAGAGAGAGATTTTTGTAGCGAGGAAGCAGAGCGCTTTAAGGGACTACATTTTGTGCTGTTCACTTAAATGATGTTTTTAAGAACAAAGATTATCCCTGGTAGATACTTGCTTAAAGGCTACCTCTCAGCTGGGCTTTCAGACCTGACAAATAGGAGAATGGCATGAGGACAAAACACTCCTATGGTTGGGAAAACATTCAGTCTGTAATATTGAATTTTTTTTTGTTTGTTTTGCATCTCTGCTTTATCAAGGGTGCTTGAGTTTCTTTGTATTCAGTGAGGAGGACAGATGCCACAAGTTCAATAATAATGTTTTTGGTGTTCTCTCTTCAGAGACAATAGTCAGGCCTGTAAGGGAACTGTCTCAATCAAGCATATATGATCCGTTTGCTGGAATGAAAACCCCAGGTCAACGGCAGCTGATTACATTACAGGAGCAAGTGAAAATGGGCATACTCACCGTCGATGAAGCTGTACTTCATTTTAAGGAGTGGCAACTGAACCAGAAAAAGAGATCAGAATCGTTCCGGTTCCAGCAGGTACAGGCTTATTGCACTGTTTAAGAAATACAGCTGTCTCTCTAGGTATACATCACAAGCTGTTCAGTATGGGTACATTTCTTTCCTGGTTGGAGCGGGAAGACTGCTAACGCAGTCCCCCAGCTAGCAGAGTTCTCTCCTGACACAGAGGGGCTGTTTCCATGCAGCAGCGAGCAGGTAGCTGTTTTACAGGTCTGTTTGTCTTGCAGTAGTATTGTTAGTTTTTGGAGAGCTGTACACTAGGAATTGGGCCAAATCCAGTTGGCTAAATTACCTTTCTTGCGGTCACCTAGCACCTACCATCTGGCAGGGGACTTCTGTGATGAAGATTTAGCTTGTCAGTTCTCATCCATTTCAGATCAGTGAAGACTCAGTGTCCCAGATGGTGTATTGGCTTTAAAGTCCTGTCTTGTAGATGGTCTGATCCCTCCCTGGGTGTTTGCTTGCTCCAGGACTACCCGTTCTTTGCTGGGCAAGGTCTAGCAACAGTCATTAGTGAAAGCACACTCTTTGGTAGCTTAGCTGAATGAGGGAGTCATTATGTTGGCAGCAGCAACATAGTGACTGGTGGAGCTAGCAGTCATAGTTTAAAATATCCATTCTCAAGTGGGGCTCCCTCTTTAAAACCACTGCCTGCTTCTTTTGAAGCCTTTGGTTTATCCTCCAGCACTCTGCTCTCACACTTGAGGTGCTGGTCTCTGGTGTGTGACACTGTTTTTGGAGCTGTCAGAACAAAGCCAAGACTTTTCTCCTCCTGATTCTCACTTGGAGGGGTTCTCTCTACCCAGAAACAGTCAGAGGAATCCCTTCTGTCAATAAAGAATGCGGCGCTACTTTAGTAGATGTCTGTAGCAGAGAAGTGGTGGCATGCTCGGTGCCCTGTCCCATGAGTAGCTTTCAAAGTCTCTGCTCCAGACCTTGCCTCATGGCACAGCAATTGCTCTGTTTGCTTTTCCACCTATTCAGGGGGTTCCTCCTCTTACATATGTACCTGCTGGAAAAGTTGTCTTTTTTCCCCCCCCCTACCTTTCCTTATTGTGAGGTGCAGTATGCTGCCACACAATGGTGAAGAGACCTTGCTCCCAGTTACATTTCCAGATGTTCCCTCTTGCTTCAGTAGGAATATCCTGAACTCCTTCTGAATTGTCCCGCACACTCTGGGATGCGTGGCAGCCTCCTCTGTCCCTGCAGTCCAAACTATCTGTTCGTTAGTACAGAAAGGACTGTGCAGTTACTTGAAGGTGGGTCTTGTTTCTGTGCCAGTGTCACAGTGGAAACAAAATAGAGGGGGTTTTAAACCTAATGTGATGCTTGTCTGCAACTGCCAGTGAGTCTGTGAACTTGACCTTAACATATACAATGAATATCTTAAAAGAAACTTGGCTTCTGAAAGGCACGCATGGATTTCTGAAGGGAATAGATTAAAACCTGTTGACATGGTTTGTACTTCAGCCAGGTCTAGCAGGCTTTGTTACAGCTTGGTTGAAAAGTTAGCTGAAATATAATATTGGTGTTGTCAGAAAGCTGCTCATCCTTCTTTATCTGAAGCCCTGAAAATAATAGCTTGTGATGTTTTTAGGAGAATCTGAAGCGGCTACGAGACAGCATAACCAGGAGGCAAATGGAGAAGCAAAAAAAAGACAAAAGCGCAGGTAACTATCTCTGATTCTGACGTTCTTTGGTAGTGAAGCAGCTAACAACAGTCAGGCAGAAATGTCTCTGTGTGTATTGTAGTTACGTGATATCTTAGTATTCACATCCACGTGCCTGTTGGCTAAAACATAGGGAAGTTGCTTTACACCTCAGTTTTCCAGACTGGGTAAAGGATGCCCACATCTGTGGAGTGAATCTGGATTCGTTCAGGTACAGTTATGATTGCCCTCATGTGATTGTGTTTAACTTTGTTCCGGGGTGCAAAGCTGTCTCTCAGAGGCTATACTTGCATAGACTCTTCTGAGCTGTTCATTTTCCCTTCCAGATTTGGAAATTACAGTACCCATTCGACATTCTCATAATACTTTGGGGAAACCAGAATGTGGAATATATGAATATGCCCCCAGGAAAAACGTTTTCCCACTAAAAAAGGAGTTAAAGCGAGGAGACTGGAAAACAGAAAGCACATCGAGTACAACAAGTAAGCAAACCCTGAGTGTCGCCCTATCTGCAAAAGAGCTGGATGGAAAACACTTCCCTAGCCTGACTGTGGAGTCAGCTCAGGGGACAGTTCCTGAATCCCAGTACTGGCACCATCCCCCCCAAACCCTGCATGCCTCAGGCTGGCTGTTCTCAACACTGTAAAAGCAACACATCAAGTGGTTTGGGCATCTTACGTCTGCATCTCTGCAGGAGGAGAACCTGAAAGCTGAGCAAAAGATTCCCTTGAGCCTTCTCAGGGAAGGCATATCACCTGTCTTCAGTTCTTAAAAGTAGATGGCAGCTGCTGCCTTAGAAGAAAGGATGCTCCTCCCTTGCTGTGACTCGGCAGGCAGTGTGCTCGTCTGCTCTGAAGGGCACCGTTATATTGCAGGCTGGGAACCAATCTCTAAATGTCGTTTCCTCTATTGCTGCAGATAAAGAACAGCATTTTTTCATTGGTAACTGTGGGACCTCTTGAGTGACTTGGACAGTCTGCACGTTTTTGTTATCTTTGGTTTTTACTAGGTGTAATTTGTTCAAATTAGATCCCTGCATTCTTGCTGTTAATTCAGACGGAGCAATTCTTGCAGAAATCATTAAGGTCATTTTGGTCCTCTGAAAGGAAAACTGAGTCCCCGTGAGGTTACTGCTTTTGTGGCTCTTGGCAAGATACAGCTGGCGCACGCCCAGAGTAGGTGCCAGAGGCAGCTGACCGAGCCACTTACTTGCATATAAGCAGTTGCGAGAGAAGTGTTAACGAGCCTGCAGAGTTCACTGTGTGCAGCTTGGCTCTCTTCTCCACGGCATGATTGTGAGAACGGACTCTAATACAGTATTTAGCACTCTTAAGTGCTGCTGTTTATACCAGCTGATAATGAGAGTTACCTCACCCAGGCTAGGGCAGGGACTGCATCTTATGAGAAAACCTCTCTAGCCTCCAGTTCAGTGTATTGGTTTCTGAACATTAGTGTCCCAGTAGAACACAGCCCTATAAAACATACGTATTTATGGCTGAAACCAGCCATAGCAGTGTAGGATATGTTTGTCTCCCCTTCATAGATGTCATGACTGATTGCAAAAACATTCCCTACTCTGAGCCTGTGCAAGTTAAATGGGTTTGCATAAATGGCTGGTGAATCACAGAATCACAGAATTTTCAGAGTTGGAAGGGACCTCTAGAGATCATCTAGCCCCGGATTGCTGCCAAAGCAGGATTGCCCAGAGCACAGCACTCAGGACTGCATCCAGGCGGGGCTTGAAAACCTCCAGAGAAGGGGACTCCCCCACCCCCCTGGGCAGCCTGTGCCACTGCTCTGCCACCCCAACCATAAAGAAGTTTCTCCTTGTATTTGAACAGAACTTCCTATGTTCCAACTTGTGCCCGTTGCCCCTCGTCCTGTCACTGGGAACCACTGAAAAGAGTCTGGCTCCATCCTCCTTCAGCCCACCCTTTAGATACTTGTACGCAGTAATAAGGTCTCCCCTCAGCCTTCTCTTCTCCAGGCTAAAGAGTCCCAGCGCTCTCAGCCTCTCCTCATAAGAAGGTTGTTTGAACAAACTTGTAATTTTTAGCTCTGAAATAGACTAGGAGACATTCCTGTGATGAGTGGGGATCCTTGTGAGAGGAGGTGGTGAACAGCTGTTGGGAACAATAACCTCTCAAGCAGTCACTTATTCCAGGAATGAATGTGTGACAGTGCTCAGAGCCATCTACCTCCACACAGTTGTTAAGTACGTGGGGACTGATAATTTAAATATACAAAAACGTTGGGTGTGTAACACTTGAGAAAATATTTGCCTCACTTACCAGCTGATATTGGCACTAGATCCTTTCAGTTAGAGTACGGTTGTGAGTATTTAACTAGAAGCCTGGACCTAGATAGGGCAGAAATCAGCTAGAAAGAAAGCAAAACTGAATGGTTTGACCCTGTGGTTTGTGTTGTATGAAATTTAATTGTTTTGATCCCTAACATGTGAAAAAATAGTAGTGGAAATAAATTAATGTAAACAAGCATTAAACGATGTGTGCAAGAGGTAAGCATGAGGTTAGGAGTCATCCTGAGTTAGTGATTTGCAATTAAATCACCAGGATTTAATAATCAGTTTGTTTTCTCTTGCTTACTCGCTCCAGGTAGTGCAAGTAACCGCTCCAGCACTCGGAGCATACTGAGTGTCAGCAGTGGGATGGAAGGGGACAGTGAGGTAAGTTCTCACCTCTGCTGTGTACTGGTCCGCTGTTGTTAAGCACATGGCTTTGTTTTCACGTGAAAGAAAAGGAGCTCAGGGATGTCACTGCATTTGCAGAAATGGCAAAATGTAGCCACTTCTATTGTGAAGCCAACAAGAACCAAATTCTGCTGGTCTGTAACCTCTTTTCTTCATTTTGTAGGACAATGAAGTCCCAGAAACAACTAGAAGCCGCAGCCCAGTTGCCCACCAAGCAGAGAGGCTGTCTTTCCCAGAAAGGCCTCCCAGAGTGCCTCCTCGAGGTGCAAGCAGGTAAAGCTAAAATGCTGCTTAAACATGAGCTTTCAGTGAATCAACGTGGAAGCCTTGGGCAGAAAGCAAGGCCGGAAACAAATGTGTCTTTCAACAAAATCTACCAGACTATGAGTTATAAGCACACACCGTTAGGAACTGTAAGATCCTTGTTTTTCATCTGTAATACTTGGTGGAATTGGTTTCTTGGTTGGTAACATGCCTATTGCAATGCTGTTACTGCCGTTCACACGCTGCAAGGGGCAGCACTACTGAATCACGCAATGCTTGCCAAAATAAGACTGACCCAGGTGGAGTAGCATCCTGCCCCTGGCAGAGATTTAGGACCTGATCTGCCTGAGAAAATCCTCTTGGAAGATACGAAGTGTAGTGCAGAGGGAATTCCCTTTTAGCATTCTCTTGGACTTTTTTTTTCCTTTTACAAATTTCAGATCTCCCCAAAGCATATTTGTTTACATGTATGATTGGTCTCAAAGTAAGCACTGCAGTGGTTTTATAAAGGGTATTAAGAGGTTTTGCCTTGATTTGATCAGACCACCACAAACTTAAGTGACTTGTAAACATTCCTTTAGTCCAACCAGTGCAAGTCTATGAAGTCCAGGCCCCAGAGGCTTATCTAAGTACAGATGCTAATAAAATTCTCCAACTATTAAAATAGTAATTACTAATGTGTGGGTGCAGTAAGTTTTGTACGTTGACTTGGCAACAATATAGCTGCAATGTGTCTGTAGTTAGTTTGAAATAAAGATTCTGAATCTTTTGATCTCTTCCTATTGCTCTTCATCTAATTTTCAGGAGAAAGTTACTATACTATGACAGTTTTACTCCAACCAAGTATTATAGCATCTCTTTCCAGTAATAGTAGAATTACTGCAGCTGAAGAGCAGAAGAACGAACTTGGACAGGATGGGGGCTCTGGCACCTTGGCATCTGCTCTGTTGCTCAATCACTGATAGCTTCTTTTTCTTCTTGTATGACTATTGCTTATACAGTATTCTTAGATATGATGTTATTGCATGCAATGTGTTGTTCCAGCACCCTTTTCTCTACTGTTTTTTTAAATGCATTTGTATTCTCTGTCTTTTTATAGGCCTGTAAGCTGTGAAGGCTTTTATCCTCCACCTGTGCCCCCAAGAGGTCGCTGAATCTCTCAACATCTGTGGAATATGAGATTTTTCTGCTTGTATGTGTGTTTGTACAGATATTTTTGGGTTGTCTTAAATTATTTATAAGTGGGAGCCAACTGTTTTCTCCCCCTTCTTCCTCCCTAAAGCTCTGGTGACTTTTCCCATGATTTACACTGAGACTTTTTGGCCTTCTATAACTTTTTTGCTTGGAAGAATTTTGGTGCTTTGGGACTTCAAGAAAAAGTATCATGGTTGGGAAGGAGAATGCTGATGTGTGTTTGGCAGCCCTGCACCAACATGAAATTTCCCTTTGACCAAGAAAGAACACATGTCCTTTTAGAAACTAAATCCTGAGAAGCGTTGTTACCAAACCCCTCGATACAACCTACAAGGGCTTGACTGGAAAACGTGCTTGAAAAAGTAAAGAAAATAATTTGTTTGAAGACTTTGTTTGAAGAACACTTATTACAGCAGGAGCAGGTGAATGTGCTGCTGTTTGGTGTTATTCTGAGTACAGACATACTGACCTTTCAAAAGGTGTAGAATCTCCCTCCAGCAATCATTAAACCATGGAAGGATGAGAAGTTGTCTTTATTCAGGAATGTATTTTGCGTACAGTCTTGAAAATGCCTTTCCCTTTCCCCTTCCCTCCCTGAAGAGGACAAACATTAACGAGGTGTTGTGTGTGCTGCATTTACCATGAAAATTCCCAAGGCAGCTGGTAAGGGACCTGCTGTATCACATAACGACTGTACTTAAACTTTTTTTGGGGAGGGAGTGGGTATGTTGTTGCTTGAAATCATCTGACTGACCTCTCAAATTAGAGGAGGGAATTGGCAGCAATGCTGTGTTCTGTATCTCTTACATGTGTTCATTGCAGAAGCAGTACGAAGGTGTTTCACTTCATTCTCTGGAACAGGATAGCGAGTCTCCGATTATAAATACACACACCTCACAAATACCAGCCGTGTAGTTCGCCTGCTGCAGTGGAAACAAGCAGCCTGGGGACTGGACTCTGCTCCCTCTACTCTTCCTTTCTAGCGATGTGAATCTGCAACAGCTGTGTCCAGCCTTTTTTTTCTGCCTGAGGGCTTACACACTTAAGGAGAGCTTCCTGGTTTGGCTCTCTGTGTTCCAAATGTAGAAAATGTGTAAAGCAGAAATTAATTTTGATTCCTCATCTCAAGGGACTCAGATGATGGAAGTGAGGTGTTTTGGTTTTGGAGGTTCGGTTGGTTTCTTTTTTTCCTTCCAGGCTGTGCATATCCTGGTCCTTGGGGGACAACTATAGGGCTCTGGTTGTCCATGAGTGGCACAGATGGGAATTCTGCAAGATAACATTTAGGGTAGAGAATTAAGCATCATTACCTATGTGGTTTTCAATCCATTCCCCCTCTCCCAGCCCTGAGAGAGACATAGATACGTCTGTATTAGGTGATCCCTCACGTACCGGTAGGACATGTAAAGCGTCTGTCCAGTCGTGTAAGCTCCCTTTCATCTCTAAGAGAGCAGGTGAGAGAGTTGTAGCTCCTTTCTCTTGCAGGGTGGCAAAACCAATGCGCGGAGCTGCAGGAGTGACAGATGGCAATTGTGACTCTGCCAGCACTGAATGAAGGTGGAGAAGCCCCTGCTGCTCTCAGGGCTATAGGCATAAGCCTAAATATCTTCTACACATTAAATTTGTAGGGTATGACTCCAAGTGCAGTTCATACAGCGTCTCCTTTTGATGACAGAGGGATGCAGGTGGTGTGCTGCAGGCCTACAGCTACAGAGGTGACCTTTTTCTTTTCTTTTTTTAAAGGATCTCAGCGTCTTCTCCAGTAACCCTGACACTACAGACTCTCACTGACAGTTTGCTCTGTTCACAGTAGCCAGGGGAATAGTGAGGTGGGAGCCGCTTTCCTGTGCTCTTCTTGGAACAGATCAAAGTTCCCAGCGCTATTCGGTCAAATTGGAAGCAGGGAAGGAGGTTTTGGTGCTGAAATGAGAAAATGGTAGCATAGATGAGTGAAGGAAACGGGGATAAAAGAAATAAAACCAAAAGAGGAAATTCAACAGTTTGATTGTCTTCAGCTGTCACACATGCTTTGGTTTGCACACAGCTCCCTGGTTTTGCTCAAAAGTTCCCCATCTCCTTAGTGCTGGCTGCAGCTGTGCTCCAGAGCTTGGAGCTTGTGATGTGATAAGAGGAATTCATCTGCTTTCACATCTGCCTGGCACAACGTAAGGTAGAAATGTAGGATGTGGGGAAAGCTGTAACAAAGCAGGAAGGGAAGAGCAAAATATGAAAGCGTGTCATGCAGAAAATTTCCTTTCAAAGCTGTTGGGACTGAAGCAGCCCAGGGATCGGTCTTCCCCAGCTAATTTTTAATTCTGCACCCCTTGAATGTGATAGCCATTAGTCTTCTGTGGGAGGGGTTTATCTGAACTGTATCTGAGCATTTGCCTTTGCACAATCCTAATGGCTGTGAACTGGATTTTTATTGCTAGTACTGCAGTGAGATGGTTTGTATCTGAATTGCTGAAAAGTAGCTCATCAGTAGCCTTTCAGTCCCTCTCCTGTTTGCAGCTTAGACGCTTCCTTAGTCTGACCTGATCCATCATACAAAACCAAACGCTAGTGGGGCTCTCGTTTGGAGAAGAGGTCAGCTGGGACAGGTGGGGCTGAGGAATATTATAAATGGACTCTGTTCAGGCCCCTTCTGCACTGTGTAAGGGGGGGGGGGCAGGAATTGAAGATGCATCTGTTATCTCGGGCATTCCCTTCTCACTTTCTCTTTGTGACTTCTCCTGGATTAGTTAGGGATCTCGCTGATCAGCAATCACAGCAAAACTATCGCCCTATCAAGGAGAAAAGGAACAGCACGAAAATGGTTTCACTGACAGGTGCAGGTAAACAATTGGGATGCAGGCATGACTTCAGTGTCTCTTGCAGGCCAGCAGCCTCTTGCAGGCTTAGCTGCCAAAACGTGTGTTCCACATTGGATTGGTTTCATTTAGTTGCTTTAATCTTCTTACAGCTCGGTGCATGGAGTCCTTGTATGTGTAGACTCCAGTTGCACTGGTGAGCATGTGGTGTTTATTGCTGCCACCCAAGATGAGAAGTGCATGGAAGCAGAAGCTCAGAAGAGACCCAGAAGAAAACTGCATGCAACCAGATTGTTGGTTACTCAAGAATATGCTTGGGGGGTGAAAAATTAAAAAAAATGCTGTTTCCATCGAACATTAGAGCTCAAGGACTGAACAGATAATAAAATTGCTGGTAAAAAGTAAATGGCCTGGCCGCCTGTAGGGGCATCAACCAATCCACCAAGCTCAGGTGGTGTTTCCCTGGCTGGCCCCCGAAAAGTGTTTGCTCTTTGTACAGTGTGCCTCACACAACCCACTGCAGCAGATGGCTCTGGCTGGCCCTGGTGTTGACTGAGAGACTTAAGTACTGAATAAACTGAAGATGCCGAAACCTCTCTCTCTGTCTCCCAAGGGTAAGCTACTCTGTTTTGGACTGAGATGCAACGTCTGGAAAGAAACATATGGTGTTATCAAAGCTGTCTTGGTTTGTGGGTTGTTTTTTTTTTTCCTTTCTTTCTTTAGA